>JAFMOC010000478.1:292500-528556 GCA_019802505.1 Corydoras sp. C115
CCATATAGATTGTGTATGTCTGTGTGAGTGAGTGTGTGCCCAGCGATAGATTGGCACCCTGTCCTGGGTGTATCTGCTCAGCGCCCAAAACGTTCTCCCCTGGATGGGCATGGGGACCACCCCCCCACGACCCTAATATAGGATAAAGCGGAAGATAATGGATGGATGAATTTGAACCCTAGTTTCCATCTACTGCAGGTAAAGGTACGGTTCCATCCGGTCGCCACCATTACACCCCGAAACATCTTGTATCTCGTGTACAAAATGAGTAAATACGTGTTAAAAGCAGAACTTATCAAAGTTTAATGAGGCTGAAAGAAACGAAATGTGCCTCGGGTGCACCGAGGGTGTACACTTGTTCAAATCAGGGCAGAGTGATCAATGTTCTCAAAAAACCCACATGAGATTCTGGAGCTGCATCTGAAATCGAGTACAAAACGGTAGCTTGTAAACCGTTCGAATGCTGAAACAATACGTTCTTACCACAGAAATTTAATATAGTGATGACGGGTTGCCATATTCCCAGAAAATGCTCTGTATTTGCTCAACTCACCTTGATTCCATGGTTTTGGACTGTGGGAGGAAACCGGAGAACCCGGAGAAAACCGACGTGGACACAGGTAGGGTTGGGGGGGGGGGGGGTGTCCATTCAGGGGAGAACGTTTCGGGCACTGGGCAGATACACCCAGGACAGGACGACTATTCATCGTTGGTCCAATCACACACACACAAACACAAACTATATAGGAGCAATACAGCAGCCGATTCACCTTAAAGCCACATCCAGATACACCCAGGACAAGGCGGCAATCAATGGCTGGTCACACAGACACGCAGTATATAGGGGCAAGTTAGATTGGTCGAGCAATTTACAGCATTACCTTGAAATACACAATTCACCTTGAATCCAGGTTTTTGGACTGTTGGAGGAAACCGGAGAACCCGGAGGAAACCAATGGGGGGGCATTCAGGGGAGAACATTTCGGGCGCTGGGCAGATGCACCCAGGACAGGGCGCCTATCCATCGTTGGTCCATTCACACAGAGAGAGACACACACACACATTATATAGAGGCAATTTAGATAGGGGTAACTCAGCAGCCAATTCACCTTGAATCCATGTCCAGAGGCACCTTTCACTTAATCCTTTACTAGGGTCGTGGGGGGGGGGCATATGCCCATCTAATGGAGAACGATTCGTGTGCACTGGGCAGATACACCCAGGACAGGGCGCCAATCTATTGCTGGTCACACAGACACTCAATATATAGGGGCAATTTAGATTGGTTGAGCAGTACAGGATGACTATCCATTGTTGGTCCGATCACACAAAGACACACACACACACACACACTATATAGAGGCAATTTAGATGGGGGCAATTCATCAGCCGATTCACCTTAAATCCACTTCCAGATACACCCAGGACCGGGTGCCAATCAATCGCTGGTCACATAGACACACACTATATAGGGGCAATTTAGATTAGGCAAGCAATTCTGAGCATTCAATTCACCTTAAATCCATGTTTTTGGACTGTGGGAGGAAACCGGAGAACCCGGAGACAACCCCACCCAGGTCAGGGCGCCAATAAATCACTGGTCACACAGATCCAGTATATAGGGTCAATTTGGGTGAGCGACTGAGAGGCGGACGTGCTGACCACTACACCACCACGCCACCCCATCTCATTATCCTCCATGTAATCCTCTACTAGGGTCATGGGGGGGGGGGTTCCTCGTGCCCATCCAGGGGAAAACGTTTTGGGCAATGGGCAGATACACCCAGGACAGGGCGCCAATCTATCGCTGGTCACACAGACACACACTATATAGGGGCAATTTAGATTAGGCAAGCAATTCAGAGCATTCAATTCACCTTGAATCCATGTTTTTGGACAGTGGGAGAAATCCCCAACCAGGTCAGGATGCTAATCTATTGATTATAAGATATACAGTATATGGGGACATGCTGACCACTACACCACCATGCCGCACCATCTCATTATCCTCCATTTAATCCTCTACTAGGGTCATGGGGGGGTTCTCTATGCCCATCCAGAGAAGGACATTACGGGCGCTGGGCAGATACAGCCAGGACAGGGTGCCAATCTATCACTGGTCAGACAGACACACACTATATAGGGTCAATTTGGGTGAGCGACTGAAATGCTGAACGTGCTGAGCACAACACCTCCACGCCTCCCCATCTCATTATCCTCCATCTAATCCTCTACTAGGGTCGTGGGGGGGGGCAATTTGGTTGAGCGACTGAAAGGCAGCCGTGCTGACCACTACACCACCATGCCGCCCCATCTCATTATCCTCCATTTAATCCTCCACTAGGGTCGTGGGGGATTCCCCGTGCCCATCCAGGGGAGGGCGCTGGGCAGATACACCCAGGACAGATATCCAATCAATCACTGGTCACAGAGACCCAGCATATAGGGTCAATTTTGGTGAGCGACTGTGCTGACCACTACACCACCACACCACCCCATCTCATTATCCTCCACTTAATCCAGCTTTGTAATTGATTGTGTATATGGTGGTATGAGGTTGCCCATGGGGTGAGTAGGTTCCAGCAGCAACATGCTGGGCAACTGGTCACACAGACACACACTATATAGGAGCAATTTAGATTAGGCAAGCAATTCAGAGCATTCAATTCACCTTGAATCCATGTTTTTGGACAGTGGGAGAAAACCCCAACCAGGTCAAGATGCTAATCTATCGCTGGTCAAAGAGATATACAGTATATGGGGACGTGCTGACCACTACACCACCATGCCGCACCATCTCATTATCCTCCATTTAATCCTCTACTAGGGTCATGGGGGGGTTCTCTATGCCCATCCAGAGAAGGACATTACGGGCGCTGGGCAGATACAGCCAGGACAGGGTGCCAATCTATCACTGGTCAGACAGACACACACTATATAGGGTCAATTTGGGTGAGCGACTGAAATGCGGACGTGCTGACCACAACACCTCCACGCCACCCCATCTCATTATCCTCCATCTAATCCTCTACTAGGGTCATGGGGGGGCGTTCCCCATGCCCATCCAGGGGAGAATGTTTCGGGCGCAGGGCAGATACACCCAGGACAGATATCAAATCTATCACTGGTCACACAGATCCAGTATATAGGGTCAATTTGGGTGAGCGACTGAGAGGCAGACATGCTGACCACTACACCACCACATCGCCCCATCTCATTATCTTCCACTTAATCCAGCTTTGTAATTGATTGTGTATATGGCGGTATGAGGTTGCCCATGGGGTGAGTAGGTTCCAGCAGCGACATGCTGGGCAACTGAGCGACGACTACAGAAGGAAAATCCAAATAAGGTCTTTTTTCAAAAATAAAAGTCCAGTTTTCTTTGGCAGAACGGGTCACAGCTACGGCTAAATATCCAGCCCGCCTCAGAAATGCCTGTTCTGCCTGAATGCGTTACACTCGCGTATTGGAAAGCTAAAACCTTCTCCCTTTGTGGGCGTATAGAACCCACTGAGCCTTTGGCTCGGTACAACAAAGCAAATGCACTATCAACAGCCGGGTCAATGCCCATCCAGGGGAGAACGTTTCGGGCGCTGGGCAGATACACCCAGGACAGGGCGCCAATCTATCACTGGTCACACAGACACACACACTATATAGGGGCAATTTAGATTAGGCAAGCAATTTAGAGCATTCAATTCACCTTGAATCCATGTTTTTGGACAGTGGGAGAAAACCCCAACCAGGTCAGGATGCTAATCTATTGATTATCAGATATACAGTATATGGGGACATGCTGACCACTACACCAACATGCCGCACCATCTCATTATCCTCCATTTAATCCTCTACTAGGGTCATGGGGGGTTCTCTATGCCCATCCAGAGAAGGACGTTTCGGGCGCTGGGCAGATACAGCCAGGACAGGGCGCCAATCTATCGCTGGACACACAGACATGCAGTAAATGGGGCAATTTAGATAGGGCGAGCCATTCAGAGCATTCAATTCTCCATGTGTTTGGACTGTGGGAGGAAACCGGAGAACCTGGAGACAACCCCACCCAGTACAGGACAGGGCGCCAATCTATCACTAGTCAGACAGACACACACTATATAGGGTCAATTTGGGTGAGCGACTGAAATGCGGACGTGCTGACCACAACACCTCCACGCCACCCCATCTCATTATCTTCCACTTAATCCAGCTTTGTAATTGATTGTGTATATGGCGGTATGAGGTTGCCCATCGGGTGAGTAGGTTCCAGCAGCGACATGCTGGGCAACTGAGCGACGACTACAGAAGGAAAATCCAAATAAGGTCTTTTTCAAAAATAAAAGTCCAGTTTTCTTTGGCAGAACGGGTCACAGCTACCTGTCTGACCACTACACCAACATGCCACCCCATCTCATTATCCTCCATTTAATCCTCTACTAAGGTCGTGGGGGGGAGTTCCCCGTGCCCATCCAGGGGAGAACGTTTCGGGCGCTGGGCAGATACACCCAGGACAGGGCGCTAATCAATCACTGGTCACACAAATCCAGTAAATAGGGTCAATTTGGGTGAGCGACTGAGAGGTGGACGTGCTGACCACTACACCAACATGCCACCCCATCTCATTATCCTCCATTTAATCCTCTACTAGGGTCGTGGGGGGGAGGTCCCCGTGCCCATCCAGGGAAGAACGTTTCGGGCGCTGGGCAGATACACCCAGGACAGGGCGCCAATCTATCGCTGGACACACAGACATGCAGTAAATGGGGCAATTTAGATAGGGCGAGCCATTCAGAGCATTCAATTCTCCATGTGTTTGGACTGTGGGAGGAAACCGGAGAACCTGGAGACAACCCCACCCAGTACAGGACAGGGCGCCAATCTATCACTGGTCACAGAGACCCAGTATATAGGGTCAATTTGGGTGAGCGACTGAGAGGCAGACGTGCTGACCACAACACCTCCACGCCACCCCATCTCATTATCTTCCACTTAATCCAGCTTTGTAATTGATTGTGTATATGGCGGTATGAGGTTGCCCATGGGGTGAGTAGGTTCCAGCAGCGACATGCTGGGCAACTGAGCGACGACTACAGATGGAAAATCCAAATAAGGTCTTTTTTCGAAATAAAAGTCCGGTTTTCTTTGGCAGAACGGGTCACAGCTACGGCTAAATATCCAGCCCGCCTCAGAAATGCCTGTTCTGCCTGAATGCGTTACACTCGCGTATTGGAAAGCTAAAACCTTCTCCCTTTGTGGGCGTATAGAACCCACTGAGCCTTTGGCTCGGTACAACAAAGCAAATGCACTATCAACAGCCGGGTCAATAACTGGCCCCAAACCAGCCATTTCTACTGAGCGAGCAACAACCAGACTAATCGATTAGGGAAGCAATTAAGTAGGGTGCTCGATGAACCCACTGGCCGGTTTCCCTTTACAGTCTGCTCCGTTTCGCTTTACCTTTATGGCTTTATCTCGCCGGACCCTTTCCCCGTGTCCCGAGCGGCGAATCCGTTCTGTTTGGCCTGGGCTGATAAGATAAGCTTGTTTGGAAAGAAACAGAAAATGTGTGAAATTAGGCTTCCTGAAAGCCCAGCCGCTGACCTGTCTGACTCGGGCCTGCTTGGCTTGCTAATTTCGTTCTAGATGAGGTTCTGATTGACCGGCTGGCCTCTGACGGATTGATAGCACCCACGGAATCTTCCGCCGCCGCGGCAGGATGAGGCGCTTAGTCAGAGTCGCTGCGACAGAAATGTGTTCGTCCAGCCTGAAACGCTCATCCAGGTTCGAAGCCCGATCTGAGTGTCCTCTCTGTGTCCATGTGTGTTTTCTCCAGGTTCTCTGGATGGGCATGAGAACCACCCCTCGCGACCCTAATAAAGGATTGTGCGAAAGATAATGAGATCGCATGGTGGTGTTGTGGTTAGTACGCCACCCAATTGGTATGCAGTTTCCATGTTCTCTCTGTGTCCATGTTGGGTTTGCACCAGGTTCTCTGTTTGGTCCCACAGTTAAGGGTGAATTTCCAGCTTGCCCCATTCAAATTGCCTCTATATAGTGTGTGTGACCATCTACCCAGCGCCTGACACTTTCTCCCCTGGATGGGCATGAGAACCCCCCGCCCCATGACCCTAGTAGAGGATAATAGAGTTGCATGGTGGTCTTGTGGTTAGAACGTCAGCCACTCAACACTGGGGATCCAGGTTCGAATCCTAAACTGGGTGCAGTTTCCATGTTCTCTCTGTGTCCACGTAGGGTTTTCAAGGTGAATCTTAGTTCAAGGTGAATGGGCAGCTCTAAATTTTGCCCGATTGAAATTGCCCCTATATAGTCTGTGTGAGTGAGTGTATATGCCCAGCGATAGATTGGCGCCCTGTTTTCTCCAGGTTCTCTAAATGGGCATGAGAACCACCCCCTCGCGACCCTAGTAAAGGATTATGCGAAAGATAATGAGATCGCATGGTGGTGTTGTGGTTAGTACACCACCCAATTGGTATGCAGTTTCCATGTTCTCTCTGTGTCCATGTTGGGTTTGCACCAGGTTCTCTGTTTGGCTCCCACAGTTAAGGGTGAATTTCCAGCTTGCCCCATTCAAATAACCTCTATATAGTGTATAGTGTGTGTGACCATCTACCCAGCGCCTGACACTTTCTCCCCTGGATGGGCATGAGAACCCCCCGCCCCATGACCCTAGTAGAGGATAATAGAGTTGCATGGTGGTCTTGTGGTTAGAACGTCAGCCACTCAACACTGGGGATCCAGGTTCGAATCCTAAACTGGGTGCAGTTTCCATGTTCTCTCTGTGTCCACGTAGGGTTTTCAAGGTGAATCTTAGTTCAAGGTGAATGGGCAGCTCTAAATTTTGCCCGATTGAAATTGCCCCTATATAGTCTGTGTGAGTGAGTGTATATGCCCAGCGATAGATTGGCGCCCTGTTTTCTCCAGGTTCTCTGGATGGGCATGAGAACCACCCCCTCGCGACCCTAATAAAGGATTGTGCGAAAGATAATGAGATCGCATGGTGGTGTTGTGGTTAGTATGCCACCCAATTGGGATGCAGTTTCCATGTTCTCTCTGTGTCCATGTTGGGTTTGCACCAGGTTCTCTGATTTCCTCCCACAGTTAAGGGTGAATTTCCAGCTTGCCCCATTCAAATTTCCTCTTGCTCAAATTGCAGCTTGCCCCATTCAAATTGCCTTTGTGTGACTATCTATCCAGCACCTAAAACTTTCTCCCCTGGATGGGCATGAGAACCCCCATGACCCTAGTAGAGGATAATAGATTTGCATGGTGGTCTTGTGGTTAGAACGTCAGCCACTCAACACTGGGGATCCAGGTTCGAATCCCGAGCTGGGTGAAGTTTCCATGTTCTCTCTGTGTCCACGTAGGGTTTTCAAGGTGAATCTTAGTTCAAGGTGAATGCGCAGCTCTAAATTGTTTGCCCGATTCAAATTGCCCCTATATAGTCTGTGTGAGTGAGTGTATATGCCCAGCAATAGATTGGCGCCCTGTCCTGGGAGAACGTAGGTACACCCAGCGCCCGAAACGTTCTCCCCTGGATGGGCATATGGAACCCCCACCTCCTCTCAGCGCTAGGGATTCCCGGTTCGAATCCCAATCTGGGTGGAGTTTCCATGTTCTCCCCGTGTCCGTGTGGGTTTCCTCCAGGTTCTCCGGTTTCCTACCACAGTCCAAAAACATGGATCAAGGTCAATTGAGTTCTCCAAATTGCCCCATATAGAGTGTGTCTGTGTGTGTGAGTGTGTGCCCATTGATAGATTGGAGCCCTGTCCTGGGGGTATCTACCCAGCGCCCGAAACGTTCTCCCCTGGATGAGTACGTTCTCCCCCCCCCCCTGACCCTAGTAGAGGATTAGGCAGAAGGTAATGGATGGATGGATGGATGGATGGATTTACACTGTGTCCTGAGTGCCCGGCTCCTGAAACGTTCTCCCCCACCCCCACCCCCCCCCCCCCAACACATAGTAGAGTATTAAGCAGAATGCGAATGCGAATTCATAACTTGTCATAACTTTGCAGGGAATCAACTTAACACCTTCGCACCACCAGCCTGTTGCGTTTTGATATGCCCTCGTTTACCCCCGCTCTTTATTTCCGCTCTCGCTCTATTATACCTCACAAAGGTGTTGTTTTTTTTTTTTTTTTTGGCCTTTGCTATAAATGTTACAGCCAATGTTCGGTGGAGAAATGATGGTGCCATTGACCTTTTTCTCCGGGATAGAGTGATAGATAGAGGACGGGAGAATGGGGGGAAAAAAATTGGTTACATGCAGGGGATCAGCGGGGACCTGAGGGGGAATAGGGAAAATGTCACAACGGCTATCAAAAAACAAGAGCTCACTTGCAGCAAAATTGTCTTTGAGTGTACGTCTGTGTAGCTGTGGACGACAAAAGCGAAATACAGAATTAAAATATGTTACAGTGCCAAACGGGGTGGCTTAGTGGTTAGCAGGTTCCTCTCAGCACTAGGTATACCCGGTTCGAATCCCCATCTGGGTGAAGTTTCCATGTTCTCCCCGTGTCCGTGTGGGTTTCCTCTGGGTTCTCCGCTTTCCTCCCACAGTCCAAAAACATGGATCAAGTCAATTGAGTTCTTCAAATTGCCCCATATAGAGTGTGTTTGTGTGCGTGAATGTGTGCCCAGCGATAGATTGGTGCCCTGTCCTGGGTGAATCGGCCCAGCGCCCAAAACGTTCTCCCCTGGATGGGCATGGGAAACCCCCCCCGCGACCCTAGTACAGGATAAAGCGGAAGATGATAGATGGATGTTCTTAATTGCCGCATATTGAGTGTGTTTGTGTGAGTGAGTGTGTGCCCAGCAATAGATTGGCACCCTGTCCTGGGTTTATCTGCCCAGTACCCGAAATGTTCTCCCCTAGATGGGCATGGGGAACCCCCCCCCCCCACGATCCTAGAAGAGGATAAAGCTGAAGATAATGGATGGATGGGAGTGGTTAGCACTAGGGATTCCAGGTTCGAATCCCCATCTGGGTGGAGTTTCCATGTTCTCCCCGTGTCCGTGTGGGTTTCCACTGGGTTCTCCGGTTTCCTCCCACAGTCCAAAAACATGGATCAATTCAATTGAGTTCTCCAAGATGCCCCATATAGAGTGTGTCTGTGTGAGTGAGTGTGTGCCCAGCGATAGATTGGCGCCCTGTCCTGGGGGTATCTACCCAGCGCCCGAAACGTTCTCCCCTGGATGGGCATAGGGAACCTAATAGAGCCTAATAGAGGATAAAGCTGAAGACAATGGATGGATGGATAAAATGTCAAAAGTCACCAGTGGCAGATTTTTACCCACTTTTGTTTCCGTCCCAGGGCGGCACGGTGGCTTAGTGATTAGCATGTTCTCCTCTCAGTACTATAGATTCCCGGCTCGAAACCCAATCTGGGTGGAGTTTCCATGTTCTCCCCGTGTCCGTGTGGGTTTCCTCCGGGTTCTCCGGTTTCCTCCCACAGTCCAAAAACATGGATCAATTCAATTGAATTCTCCAAATTGTCCCATATAGATTGTGTATGTGTGAGTGAGTGTGTGCCCAGCGATAGATTGGCGTCCTGTCCTGGGTGTATCTGCCCAGCACCCGAGACGTTCTCCCCTGGATGGGCATGGGGAACCCCCCCCCCGCGAGCCTAATAGAGGATAAAGCGGAAGACAATGCATGGATGGAAACAGTGCAAAAAAGTCACCAGTGACAGATTTTTACCCACTTTTGTTTCCGTCCCAGGGTGGCACGGTGGCTTAGTGGTTGGCATGTTCTCCTCTCAGTGCTAGGGATTCCCGATTCGAATTCCCATCTGGGTGGAGTTTCCAATCTGACCTTGTCCGCATGGGTTTCCTTGGTTCTCGAGGTTTCCTCCCGAGTCCAAAAACATGATTAAGTCAATTGAGTTCTCCAAAATGCCCCATATAGAGTGTATTTGTGTGATCCCTAGTGAGTGTGTGAACATGCCCAGTGATAGATTGTGGCGCCCTGTCCTCGGGGGTATCTACTCAGCGCCTGAAACCTTCTCTTCTGGATCGTGGCATGGGTTCCCCCCCCCGCGAGAACCTAGTACAGGATAAAGCGGAAGATACACCAGATGGATGTTCACTGGGCACAATTGCCCAAACACACTCTATAGAGTGTGTTTGTGTGAGTGTTGGTGTGTCCAGTGATAGATTGCGCCATGTCCTGGGTGTACTCTGCCCAGTACCCGAAATGTATCTTCCCCTAGATAGGGGCATGGGGAACCCCCCCCACGACCCTAGAAGAGGATAAAGCTGAAGATAATGGAGTGGATGGGAGTGGTTAGCACTGGGATTCCACACTTCACAAACCCCTTTCTGGGTGGAGTTTCCATGAATTCTCCCCGTGTCCGCGTGGGTTTTTTTGGACTCTGGGGGTTCTCCGGTTTCCTCCCACAGTCCAGAAAAACATGGATCAATTCAAGATGAGTTCTCCAAGATGCCCCATATAGAGTGTGTCTGTGTGAGTGAGTGTGTGTGCCCAGCGATAGATTGGCGCCCTGTCCTGGGGGTATCTACTGCAGCGCCCGAAACGTTCTCCCCTGGATGGGCATGGGGTTCCCCAACCCCCCCGCGAGAACCTAATAGAGGATAAAGGGAAGATAATGGATGCCAATGGATACAGTGCCAAAAGTCACCAGTGACAGATTTTTACCACTTTTGTTTCCGTCCCAGGGGGCACGGTGGCTTACTTGTTAGCATGTTCTCCTCTCAGTAACCTAGGGATTCCCGGTTCGAATCCGGACATCTGGGTGGAGTTTCCATGGTTCTCCCCGTGTCTGCGTGGGTTTCCTAGGGTTTCTCCGGTTTCCTAAGCCACCCCACAGTCCAAAGACATGGATCAAGTCAATTGAGTTCTCCAAAATGCCCCATATAGAGTGTGTTTGTGTGAGTGTGTGTGTGCCCAGTGATAGATTGGCGCCCTGTCCTGGGTCTATCTGCCCAGCGCCCAAAACGTTCTCCCCTGGAGGGGCATGGGGAACCCACCTCGTACCTAGTAGAGGATAATGCGGAAGATAATGGATAGATGGACTTACGAATGAGAGGGCGGCACGGTGGCTTAGTGGTTAGCATGTTCTCCTCAGCGCTAGGGATTTCCGGTTCGAATCCCCATCTGGGTGGAGTTTCCATGTTCTCTCCGTGTCTGCGTGGGTTTCCTCCGGGTTCTCCGGTTTCCTCCCACAGTCCAAAAACATGGATCAAGTCAATTGAGTTCTCCAAATTGCCCCATATAGCGTGTGTCTGTGTGAGTGAGTGTGTGTCCAGCGATAGATTGGTGTATCTGCCCAGCGCCCGAAACATTCTCCCCTGGATGGGCATGGGGAACCGTACCCCCCCTTTCCCATCGTGCCTCTAATATAGGATTGAGCTGAAGATAATGAGATAAGATGAGATATGGATTGGCTCTAGCGCCCCCCGTCCTTGTCCGTCCCTGCGCTCAGCCTCGATTTTGGCGAAATTGGAATTTGCTGTGACGCCGTCTGCAGCGTGTGTACAGAGGCTTCATTAACCTGAGAAGATTTTGCTTCTTGTTTTCGTATTCTCCGTGACCCTCCCACTCCTTCATGGTTCCTTAAATTAGTGTGCCGGGGAATGTTCCGTAATCCAGCCCTCCACCTGCGATGACATTATTACCGTCGCTGCGCTTTCCTTTCACCTGCACGGATTATTTCCGCTGCGCCAATGCAAAATACGACTTTTTATTTTTTCTGGACGAAATAAACATCCGGACTGCAGACAGAACCCCGGATTCACATTCTGCTCTTTTATTCTTTATTTCTTTGTTTTTAAGGCAACTGTTAGTTTCCATGTTCTCCCCGTGTCCGTGTGGGTTTCCGCTGGGTTCTCTGGTTTCCTCTCACAGTCCAAAAAACATGGATCAAGTTCAATTAAATTCTCCAAATTGCCCCATGTAGAGTGTGTGTGTGTGTGTGTGTGAGGGTGTGCCCAGCGATAGATCGGGTCTAGGGTCGAGGTGGGGTTCCCCATGCCCATCCAGGGGAGAACGTTTCAGGTGCTGGGCAGATACACCCAGGACAGGACGCCAATGTATTGATGTGCACACACTCACTCACACAGACACACTCTATATGGGGCAATATGGAGAACTCAAATCGACTTGATCCATGTTTTTGGACTGTGGGAGGAAACCGGAGAACCCGGAGGAAACCCACTCGGACACGGGGAGAACATGGAAACTCCACCCAGATTGGGATTCGAACCGGGAATCCTAGTGCTGAGAGGAGAACCTGCTAAGCCACCGTGCCGCCCCAACTGCATTACAATTGTTCTAAATTGCCCCATATAGAGTGTGTCTGTTGAGTGAGTGTGTGCCCAGTGATGGATTGGTGTCCTGTCCTGGGTGTATCTGCCCAGCGCCCGAAACGTTCTCCCCTGGATGGGCATGGGGAACCCCCCCCCCCAATTTATTTCCGCTGCGCCAGTGCAAAATTCCACTTTTTACTTTTTATGGACGAAATAAACATCCGGACTGCAGACAGACATTTATTTCTTTGTTTTTAAAGCAAATGTTGCCCCATGTAGAGTGTCAGTTATTAGCATGTTGTCCTCCCAGCGCTAGGGATCCCGTTCGAATCCCTAATCTGGGTGGGGTTCCCCATGTTCCTGTGGGCAACGTGGCAGGTAGTGGTCAGCACGTTCTCCTCTCAGGACTAGGACCAATCTATCACTCCCATCACTGGGTGGAGTTTCCATGTTCACACTCCCGTGGGCAATTTGGGTTTCCTCGGGTTCTCCGGTTTTCATCCCACAGTGGGAAAAAACCGGAGAATCAAGTTCAATTAAATTCTCCAAATTGCCCCGGACATAGAGTGTGTGTGTGAATGAGTGCGTGCCCATGCATAGATTGGATTCCTGTCCTGGGTGAATCTGCCCAGTACCGAAACGTTCTCCCCTGGCTGGAGGGGAACCTCCCTAAGCCACCGACCCTAGTACAGGATAAACTGAAGATTACAATGTTCTAAATTGCCCCATATAGAGTGTGTCTGTGTGAGTGAGTGTGTGCCCAGTGATGGATTGGCGTCCTGTCCTGGGTGTATCTGCCCAGCACGCGAAACGTTCTCCCCTGGATGGGCATGGGGAACCTCCCTGCGACCCTAGTACAGGATAAAGTGGAAGATAATGGATCAATGTTCTAAATTGCCCCATATAGAGTGTGTCTGTGTGAGTGAGTGTGTGCCCAGCGATAGATTGGAGTCCTGTCCTGGGTGTATCTGCCCAGTACCCGAAATGTTCTCCCCTAGATGGGCATGGGGAACCCCCCCACAACCCTAGAAGAGGATCAAGCTGAAGATAATGGATGGATGGGAGTGGTTAGCACTAGGGATTCCCGGTTCGAATCCCAATCTGGGTGGAGTTTCCATGTTCTCCCCGTGTCCATGTGGGTTTCCTCTGGGTTCTCTGGTTTCCTCCCACAGTCCAAAAAACATGGATCAAGTCAATTGAGTTCTCTAAATTGCCCCAAACAGAGTGTGTGTGTGTGTGAATGAGTGTGTGTCCAGCGATAGATTGGCGTCCTGTCCTGGGTGTATCTGCCCAGTACCCGAAATGTTCTCCCCTGGATGGGCATGGGGAACCTCCCTGCGACCCTAGTACAGGATAAAGCGGAAGATAATAGATGGATGTTCTAAATTGCCCCATATTGAGTGTGTTTGTGTGAGTGCGTGTGCCCAGCAATAGATTGGCACCCTGTCCTGGGTGTATCTGCCTAGTACACGAAATGTTCTCCCCTAGATGGGCATGGGGAACCCCCCCCACGACCCTAGAAGAGGATAAAGCAGAAGATAATGGATGGATGGGAGTGGTTAGCACTAGGGATTCCCGGTTCGAATCCCAATCTGGGTGGAGTTTCCATGTTCTCCTCGTGTCCGCGTGGGTTTCCGCTGGGTTTCCAGCAAAAGATTGGCGTCCTGTCCTGGGTGTATCTGCCCAGCGTCCGAAACGTTCTCCCATGGATGGCATGGGGAACCCTTCCACACCCCCACGACCCTAGTAGAGGATAAAGCTGAAGATAATGAGATAGTATCACATGGTGGTCTTGTGGTTAGTACATCCACCACTCAGTTCTGGAGATCCAGATTCGAATCTCAATCTGGGTGGAGGTTCCATGTTCTCCCCGTGTCTCCGGTTTTCGTTCCATATTTCCAAAAACATGGATTCAAGGTGGATTGAATGCTCTCAAATGCCCCATATAATGAGTATGTGTGCCCAGGGATAGATTGGTGTCCTGTCCTGGGTGTATCTGCCCAGCACCCAAAATGTTCTCCCCTGGATGGGCATGGGGGAACCCCCCCCCCCTCCCCCTCCCTAATATAGAATAAAGCAGAAGATAATGGATGGATAAATGTATTATAATGCATTTTTAATACCAGATTGATTCATTCATTATCTTCCGCTTTATCCTCTATTAGGGTCGTGAGGGGGGGGTTCCCCATGCCCATCCAGGGGAGAACGTTTCGGGCGCTGGGCAGATACACCCAGGACAGGACGCCAATCTATCGCTGGGCACACACTCACTCACACAGACACACTCTATATGGGGCAATTTAGAGAACTCAATTGACTTGATCCATGTTTTTGGACTGTGGGAAGAAACCGGAGAACCCGGAGGAAACCCACGCAGACACGGGGAGAACATGGAAACTCCACCCAGATTGGGATTCGAACCGGGAATCCCTAGCGCTGAGAGGAGAACATGCTAACCACTAAGCCACCGTGCCGCCCAGATTAAGTACCCATCCATCCATTATCTTCCGCTTTATCCTCTATTAGGGTCACAGAGGGGTTCCACATGCCCATTCAGAAGAGAACGTTTCGGGCGCTGGGCAGATACACCCAGGACAGGGCGCCAATCTATCACAGGGCACAGACTCACTCACGCAGCCATACTCTATATGGGGCAATTTCATTCATTCATTATCTCCTGCTTTATCCTCTATTAGGGTCGCGGGGTGGGTTTCTCATGCCCATCCAGGGGAGAACGTTTCGGGCACTGGGCAGATAGACCCAGGACAGGGCGCCAATCTATCACAGGGCACACACTCACTCACGCAGCCATACTCTATATGGGGCAATTTAGAGAACTCAATTGACTTGATCCATGTTTTTGGACTGTGGGAGGAAACCGGAGAACCGGAGGAAACGCACGCAGACACGGGGAGAACATGGAAACTCCACCCAGATTGGGATTGGAACCGGGAATCCCTAGCGCTGAGAGGAGAACGTGCCAACCACTAAGCCACCCAAGTGATTCATAGAGCAAATTAAAGTTGTCCTTCGGACGAATGCAAAGACAGCCAGCGTGACCTCCTTCACGTTCTAGGGATTGACAGGTTCTAAGTTTTAATCTGCACCACGCCGCAGTGTTCTGTACACAGTGAGTCCGCCAGGGAATTTGTCGCTTTGGAAAATGAAAGGAGCCAAAACACTGACAACATGAGCCCCCCACCTACCCCCCCCCCCAAAGAATCCTCCCAAAAACCTTCCAGAAACCAAATCCCGTTTAATCCACCCCTGACTGACAGCGTCATTCTTGCACCATTGTCTAATCACAACCAAACACGTTCTACCAAATGTTGTGTTGATCGTTAAAGGTTCAGCAAATCCTCCACGTAATGCTCGACTAGGGCGGCAGGGTGGCATGATGTTTAGCACGTTCTCCTCTCAGTGCTGGGGATCCAGGTTCCATTCCCAAGCTGGCTGAAGTTTCCATGTTCTCCCCGTGTCTATGTGAGTTTCATCCGGGTTCTCCGTTTTCTTCCCAAATTCCCCCATAGAGTGATCTGCCCATCACCCAAAACGTTCTCCCCTGGATGGGCATGGTGAACCCCCCCCCCCCCCCCCCCTGCGACCCTAGTCCAAAAACATGGACTCAGGGTGGATTGAAATCTCCAAATTGCCCCATATAGTGTGTCTGTGTGTGTGAGTGAGAGTCTGCTTAGCGTTAGATTGGCGCCCTGTCCTGGGTGTATCTGCCCAGCGCCCGAAACGTTCTCCCCTGGGTGGGCATGGGGAACCCCCCACGACCCTAATAGAGGATAATGCGGAAAATAATGAGATGGTGGTTTAATGGTTAGTAGGTCTGCTTCTCAGTTCGAATGGATTCAAATGGGCAGGTCTAAACTACTCGCCTCATCCAAATTGCCCCTATATAGTGTGTGTGAGTGAGTGTGTGCCCATTGATAGATTGGCACCCTGTCCGGGGTGTATCTACCCCACGCCCAAAATTTTCTTCTCTGGATGGGCATCGGGAACCAACCCCCACCTGCCCCCCCCATTGACCTAATAGAGGATTAACACGAATCCTCGCATTGTCAAAGTTTGCATGTTCTCCTCTCACGGTGGCATGTTCTCCTCTCAGCACTAGGGTTTCCCGGTTCGAATTCCAATCTGGGTGGGGTTTCCATGTTCTCCCCGTGTCCGCATGGGTTTCCTCCGGGTTCTCTGGTTTCCTCCCACAGTCCAAAAACATGGATCAAGGTCAATGGAATCCTCCAAATTGCCCCATAGAGTGAGTCGCACTGTATCTGCCCAGCACCCAAAACGTTCTCCCCTGGATGGGCATGGTAACCCCCCCCCCCCCACTGTGACCCTAGTAGTTACTTAATGAATATTCCACTGCTGGGGTCGTGGGGTTTCGGGGGTAGGGTTTCGGGTGCAGGGCAGATACACCCAGGACAGCCGAATCCTGAATCTGGGTAGAGTTTCCATGTTCTCAGTTCTTCGGTTTCCTCCCACAATCTAAAAACAGGAATTCAAGGTTAAGTGGATGCTCTTAATTGCCCCATATAGTGTGTGTTTACGTGTGTGTGTGTGTGTGTTTGCCCAATGATAGATTGGCGCCCTGTCCTGAGTGTATCTGTCCACCAACCCGAAACATTCTCCCCTGGATGGGCATGGGTGACCCACCCCAACCTGATCTGGGTGGAGTTTCCATGTTCTCCCCGTGTCCACGTGGGTTTCCTCCCACAGTCCAAAAACATGGATTTAAGGTGGATTTGCTGCTCTAATTTGCCCTTATATAGTGTCATATAGAGGATTGACACTCTGTCCTGGGTGTATCTGCCCATCGCCCGACACCTTCTCTCCTGAATGGGCATGGGACACCACCCTTACCCCCCACCCCCCTACCCCCTGCGACCCTAGACCCTAGTACAGAATAAATTGGTAGATGATGAGACAAGATGACATGGTGGTGGTTCGAATCCCGATCTGGGTGGAGTTTCCATGTTCTCCCCGTGGGTTTCCTTCCACAGTCCAAAAACATGGATTTAAGGTGGATTTGCTGCTCTAATTTGCCCTTATATAGTGTCATATAGAGGATTGACACTCTGGCCTGGGTGTATCTGCCCAGAGCCCCAACACCTTCTCTCCTGAATGGGCATGGGACACCACACCTACCCCCCCACCCCCCGCCCATGACCCTAGACCCTAGTACAGGATAAACTGGAAGATAATGAGACAAAATGACATGTTGGTGGGTCGAATCCTGATCTGGGTGGAGTTTCCATGTTCTCCCCGTGTCCACGTGGGTTTCCTCCGGGTTCTCCGGTTTCCTCCCACATTCCAAAAACATGGATCAAGTCAACTGAGTTCTCCAAATTGCCCCATATAGAGTGTGTTTGTGTGAGTGAGTGAGTGCTCAGCGATAGATTGGCGTCCTGTCCTGGGTCTATCTGCCCAGCCCCCGAAACGTTCTCCCCTGGATGGGCATGGGGAACCCCCTCCGCGACCCTAATAGAGGATAAAGCAGAAGATAATGGATGGATGGATGGGTCTCTTAGATCAAGGGCGGCACAGTTGTTTAGTGGTTAGCATGTTCTCCTCTCAGCACTAGGGATTCCCGTTTCGAATCCCAATCTGGGTGGAGTTTCCATGTTCTCCCCGTGTCCACGTGGGTTTCCTCCCACAGTCCAAAAACATGGATTTAAGGTGGATTTGCTGCTCTAATTTGCCCTTATATAGTGTCATATAGAGGATTGACACTCTGTCCTGGGTGTATCTGCCCATCGCCCGACACCTTCTCTCCTGAATGGCATGGGACACAACTACCCCCCCCCACCCCCCCACCCCCGCGACCCTAGTAGAGGATTAAGCGATAATGAGAAGAGTTGTGTACATTGGCAGGCGAGCAGTTTGTTGGCTTTTGTTGTTGCACAGCTCCCGCACAGCTTATTAACAAAGTTCTGATTGGCAAAGGGTATTAGGGTAGCGCTCTGGGAAATCAATGTCTAATCAGGACGGGTGACGTCCAAACCCCAGACAGTCAGGAGCTCAGTATTCTCCGCGGGTTCTCGAGTAGTCCAGGGTGACAGAAAGTGCTGTGACAGAGGTCCTATGAACCCACACACACACACACACACACACACACACACCTACACACGCACACACACACACACAAACTCAGAGTCCCACAGAGAATTTGAGAATTTCAGAAGAGTTTGCATGTTCTCCCCGTGTCCGTATGGCTTTCTTCCCGATTCATAGTTTCCTCTCATAGACCAAAAATATGGATTTACGGTGGATTTTCAATCTAAATTGCCCCATATACTATAGTGACATATATTAGATTGCCCTGGGCATGCTGGCTTAGTGGTTAGCATGTTCTCCTCTCAGCACTAGGGATTCCAATCATGGTGGAGTTTCCATGTTCTCCCCGTGTCCGCGTGGGTTTCCTCCCACAGTCCAAAAACATGGAGCAACGTCATTTGAATTCTCCTAATTGCCCCATATAGAGTGTCTGTGTGAGTGAGTGTGTGTCCAGTGATAGATTGGCGTCCTGTCCTGGGTGTATCTACCCAGCGCCCGAAACGTTCTCCCCTGGATGGGCATGGGGAACCCCCCCGCGACCCTAATAGAGGATAAAGCGGAAGATAATGGATGGATGGATGGATGGATGGATAAGTAAAATAGGGCGGCATGGTGGCTTAGTGGTTGGCATGTTCTCCTCTCAGCACTAGGGATTTCTGTTTCGAATCCCCATCTGGTTGGAGTTTCCATGTTCTCTCCGTGTCCGCGTGGGTTTCCTCCCACAGTCCAAAAACATGGAGCAAGGTCATTTGAATTCTCCTAATTGCCCCATATAGAGTGTGTGTGTGTGAGTGAGTGTGTGCCCAGTGATAGATTGTACCAAGTAGTACCAGGGTGACAGAAAGTGCTGTGACAGAGGTCCTATGAACACACACACACACACACACACACACACACACACACACACACCCAGAGACCCACAGAGAATTTCAGAATTTCAGAGGAGTTTGCATGTTCTCCCCGTGTCCGTATGGCTTTCATCCCGATAGACCAAAAATATGGATTTAAGTTGGATTTTCAATCTAAATTGCCCCATATAGTGACATATAATGGATTGCCCTGGGCACGCTGGCTTAGTAGTTAGCATGTTCTCCTCTCAGCACTAGGGATTCCAATCTTGGTGGAGTTCTCCCCGTGTCCCCGAGTTTTCCATGTTCTCCCCGTGTCCGCGTGGGTTTCCTCCGGGTTCTCTGGTTTCCTCCCACAGTCCAAAAACATGGAGCAACGTCATTTGAATTCTCCTAATTGCCCCATATAGAGTGTCTGTGTGAGTGAGTGTGTGCCCAGTGATAGATTGGCGTCCTGTCCTGGGTGTATCTACCCAGCGCCCGAAACGTTCTCCCCTGGATGGGCATGGGGAACCCCCCGCGACCCTAATAGAGGATAAAGCGGAAGATAATGGATGGATGGATGGATGGATGGATGGATAAGTGAAATAGGGCGGCATGGTGGCTTAGTGGTTGGCATGTTCTCCTCTCAGCACTAGGGATTTCTGTTTCGAATCCCCATCTGGTTGGAGTTTCCATGTTCTCCCCGTGTCCGCGTGGGTTTCCTCCCACAGTCCAAAAACATGGATCAAGGTCATTTAAATTCTCCTAATTGCCCCATATAGAGTGTGTCTGTGTGAGTGAGTGTGTGCCCAGTGATAGATTGTACCAAGTAGTACCAGGGTGACAGAAAGTGCTGTGACAGAGGTCCTATGAACCCACACACACACACACACACACACACACACACACACCCAGAGACCCACAGAGAATTTCAGAGGAGTTTGCATGTTCTCCCCGTGTCCGTATGGCTTTCATCCCGATAGACCAAAAATATGGATTTAAGTTGGATTTTCAATCTAAATTGCCCCATATAGTGACATATAATGGATTGCCCTGGGCACGCTGGCTTAGTGGTTAGCATGTTCTGCTCTCAGCACTAGGGATTCCAATCTTGGTGGAGTTTGCATGTTCTCCCCGTGTCCCCGAGTTTTCCATGTTCTCCCCGTGTCCGCGTGGGTTTCCTCCGGGTTCTCCGGTTTCCTCCCACCGTCCAAAAACATGGAGCAACGTCATTTGAATTCTCCTAATTGCCCCATATAGAGTGTCTGTGTGAGTGAGTGTGTGCCCAGTGATAGATCGGCGCCCTGTCCTGGGTGTATCTACCCAGCGCCCGAAACGTTCTCCCCTGGATGGGCATGGGGAACCCCCCCGCGACCCTAATAGAGGATAAAGCGGAAGATAATGGATGGATGGATGGATGGATGGATAAGTAAAATAGGGCGGCATGGTGGCTTAGTGGTTGGCATGTTCTCCTCTCAGCACTAGGGATTTCTGTTTCGAATCCCCATCTGGTTGGAGTTTCCATGTTCTCCCCGTGTCTGCGTGGGTTTCCTCCCACAGTCCAAAAACATGGATTAAGGTCATTTGAATTCTCCTAATTGCCCCATATAGAGTGTGTCTGTGTGAGTGAGTGTGTGCCCAGTGATAGATTGTACCAAGTAGTACCAGGGTGACAGAAAGTGCTGTGACAGAGGTCCTATGAACCCACACACACACACACACACACACACACACACACACCCAGAGTCCCACAGAGAATTCGGCGTTTGTTCGAGTTTAATGGCTTTCTGAGCATCGGGGTGACACCGGCAAAGCTCGGCCACCGAGACCGCTTATCTCCACTTTATTTGAACAGCCGAAAGACACCGAGCGAGAGGAATAAAACCAGACAGGCGATAAGTGGAGGGCTTCATTTGGACCGCGCCCGGCCCGCTTGGAGTCAGGTGACGGGGCCGCCATCTCCCTAATACAGGATTCAGTGGAAGATAACCAGATAAGACGACGTGCTGGTTATCCAGGTTCCAAATCCCGATCTGGGTGGAGTTTGCATGTTCTCCCCGTGTCCGTATGGCTTTCCTCCCGATTCGTGCTTTCCTCCCATAGACCAAAAATATGGATTTAAGGATAACAAGGATTTTCATATTTTATATATAGGATTGCCCTGGGCATGGTGGCTTAGTGGTTAGCATGTTCTCCTCTCAGCACTAGGGATTCCCGGGTCGAATCCCCATCTGGGTGGAGTTTCCATGCTCTCCCCGTGTCCGCGTGGGTTTCCTCCGGGTTCTCCGGTTTCCTCCCACAGTCCAAAAATATGGATTTGAGGTGAATTTTCAATCTAAATTGCCCAATATAGTGAATTGCCCTGAATATTGGATTGCCCTGGGCACGCTGGCTTAGTGGTTAGCATGTTCTCCTCTCAGCACTAGGGATTCCCGGGTCGAATCCCCATCTGGGTGGAGTTTCCATGTTCTCCCCGTGTCCGCGTGGGTTTCCTCCGGGTTCTCCGGTTTCCTCCCACAGTCCAAAAATATGGATTTGAGGTGAATTTTCAATCTAAATTGCCCAATATAGTGAATTGCCCTGAATATTGGATTGCCCTGGGCACGCTGGCTTAGTGGTTAGCATGTTCTCCTCTCAGCGCTAGGGATTCCTGGTTCAAAGTTTCCATGTTCTCCCGTGTCCGCGTGGGTCTCCTCCGGGTTCTCCGGTTTCCTCCCACAGCCCAAAAACATGGATCAATGTCAATTGAATTCTCCAAATTGCCCCATATAGAATGTGTCTGTGTGAGTGAGTGTGTGCCCAGTGATAGATTGGCACCCTGTCCTGGGTGTATCTGCCCAGCGCCCAAAACGTTCTCCCCTGGATGGGCATGGGGAACCCCCCCGCGACCCTAGTAGAGGATTAAGTGGAATATAATTAGATAAGACGACATGGTGGTGTTGTGGTTAGCATGTTCTCCTCTCAGCACTAGGGATTCTAATCTTGGTGGAGTTTCCATGTTCTCCCCGTGTCCGCGTGAGTTTCCTCCGGGTTCTCTGGTCTCCTCCCACAGCCCAAAAACATGGATCAATGTCAATTGAATTCTCCAAATTGCCCCATATAGAGTGTGTCTGTCTGAGTGAGTGTGTGCCCAGCGATAGATTGGCGTCCTGTCCTGGGTGTATCTGCCCAGCACCCAAAACGTTCTCCCCTGGATGGGCATGGGGAACCCCCCCCATGACCCTAATAGAGGATTAAGTGGAATATAATTAGATAAGACGACATGGTGGTGTTGTGGTTAGCATGTTCTCCTCTCAGAGCTGGTTATCCAGGTTCGAATCCCGATCTGGGTGGAGTTTGCATGTTCTCCCCATGTCCGTCTGGCTTTCCTCCCGATTCATCGTGTCCTCCCATAGACCAAAAATATGGAATTAAGGTGGATTTTCAATCTAAATTGCCCCATATAGTGACATATATTGGATTAACCTGGGCATGCTGGCTTAGTGGTTAGCATGTTCTCCTCTCAGCACTAGGGATTCCAATCTGGGTGGAGTTTCCATGTTCTCCCCGTGTCCGCGTGGGTTTCCTCCGGGTTCTCCGGTTTCCTCCCACAGTCCAAAAACATGGATCAATGTCAATTGAATTCTCCAAATTGCCCCATATAGAGTGTGTCTGTGTGAGTGAGTGTGTGCCCAGCGATAGAATGGTGTCCTGTCCTGGGTGTATCTGCCCAGCGCCCAAAACGTTCTCCCCTGGATGGGCATGGGGAACGCCCCCGCAATATATTAACATATATTGGATTGCCCTGGGCACACTGGCTTAGTGGTTAGCATGTTCTCCGGTTTCCTCCCGCAGTCCAAAAACATGGATCAAGGTCAATTGAATTCTCCAAATTGCCCCATATAGAGTGTGTCTGTGTGAGTGAGTGTGTGCCCAGTGATAGATTGGCGTCCTGTCCTGGGTGTATCTGCCCAACGCCCGAAACGTTCTCCCCTGGATGACCCCCCCCCACCATGACCCTAATCCAGGATTAAGTGGAAGATAATGAGATTAGACGACATGGTGGTGTTGTGGTTAGCACATCCGCCTCTCAGAGCTGCTTTTCCAGGTTCGAATCCCAATCTGGGTGGAGTTGGCATGTTCTCCCCCGTCCTCTTTAGTTTCCTCCCACAGTCCAAAAACATGGATTTAAGCTGAATTAATCAATCTAAATTGCCCCATATAGAGTCATATATATGATTGACACTCTGCCCCGAAACGTTCTCCCCTGGATGGGCATGGGGAACGCCCCCGCAATATATGAACATATATTGGATTGCCCTGGGCACGCTGGCTTAGTGGTCAGCATGTTCTCCGGTTTCCTCCCACAGTCCAAAAACATGGATCAAGGTCAATTGAATTCTTCAAATTGCCCCATATAGAGTGTGTTTGTGTGAGTGAGTGTTTGCCCAGTGATAGATTGGCGTCCTGCCCAGCACCCGAAACATTCTCCCCTGGATGACCCCCCCCCCCCCCCATGACCCTAATCCAGGATTAAGTGGAAGATAATTAGATAAGACGACGTGCTTTTCCAGGTTCGAATCCCAATCTAGGTGGAGTTTGCATGTTCTCCCCCTGTCCTCTTTAGTTTCGTCCCACAGTCCAAAAACATGGATTTAAGGTGTATTGTCCAATCTAAATTGCCCCATATAGTGTCATATATATGACGTTCACCCCTGGATGGGCATGGGGAATCCCGGACAGAGCCCGGGACGTCGATGCGCCGGGAGGCCGGAAGGAAAACAAAGGAACTTGATTTAGCGGGGCGGAGCGAGACGCCATCTCACGAGGCTCGGAGCGGCGACTTATTACCATGAGGAGCGCTAGATGCCCTCTAGCTAACAGTGCTGTTCGGCGATATTGATTGGCACGCGAGGAGGTGCTTGTGCAACAAGGGCCAATGGTCCATTATGATAATTGGGCCATAAATCATTCCGAATGCATCGTGCCCGGGCCTACAGATGGACCAACAGCCACGATCATTTCCCGCTCTGCGATGTGTCAGCCAGGGGCGGACGGGCCGTCGGGGGTTGGAAATTTAACGCTCGGAAATTTGGCGGCTTCTTACGGAGGCATTTTTTTTACTGTCATCTCAGGTATAATGACAGCTTACACACACACACACACACACACACACACACACACACACACACACAAGCAAGGACACGGGGAGAACATGGACACTCCACCCAGAGCGGGATTTGATGCAGGTGAATTGAATGCAATACATTGCCCCATACAGTGTGTGATTGTCTTGTCCAGCGCCCCAAACGTTCTCCAAGATAATGAATCGGAGTGGGGGGGGGGTGTTCCCCATGCCCATCCAGGGGAGAACATTTCAGGCGCTGGGTAGATACACAGTCCAAAAACATGCATCAAGGTGAATTGAATGCTTTAAATTGCCCCATATAGAGAGTGTGTGTGAGTGAGTGTGTGCCCTGTGATTGATTGGCGTCCTGTCCTGGGTGTATCTGCCCAGCGCCTGAAATGTTCTCCCCTGGATGGGCATGGGGACCCCCCCCCCCTCCGATTCATTATCTTGGAGAACGTTTGGGGCGCTGGACAAGACAATCACACACAGTATGGGGCGATTTATTGCATTCAATTCACCTTGAATCCATGATTTTGGACTGTGGGAGGAAAGCTTGTGGGGAATGAACATCCATCGGCATCAAATCCCGATCTGGGTGGA
The DNA here is from genome assembly GCA_019802505.1 of Corydoras sp. C115. NCBI lineage: Eukaryota > Metazoa > Chordata > Actinopteri > Siluriformes > Callichthyidae > Corydoras > Corydoras sp. C115. The sequence continues at coordinate 317,386 of JAFMOC010000478.1, forward strand.
GTGTCCATGTTCTCCCCGTGTCCGCATGGGTTTCCTCATACAGTCCAAAAACATGCATCAAGGTGAATTGAATGCTCTAAATTGCCCCATATAGAGAGTGTGTGTGAGTGAGTGTGTGCCCTGTGATTGATTGGCGTCCTGTCCTGGGTGTATCTGCCCAGCGCCTGAAATGTTCTCCCCTGGATGGGCATGGGGACCCCCCCCGATTCATTAGGTATGAGGAAACCCACGCGGACACGGGGAGAACATGGACACTCCACCCAGATCGGGATTTGATGCCGATGGATGTTCATTCCCCACAAGCTTTCCTCCCACAGTCCAAAATCATGGATTCAAGGTGAATTGAATGCAATAAATCGCCCCATACAGTGTGTGATTGTCTTGTCCAGCGCCCCAAACGTTCTCCAAGATAATGAATCGGAGCGGGGGGCGGTCCCCATGCCCATCCAGGGGAGAACATTTCAGGCGCTGGGCAGATTCACCCAGGACAGGACGCCAATCTATCACAGGGCACACACTCACTCACACACATTCTCTATATGGGGCAATTTAGAGCATTCAATTCACCTTGATGCATGTTTTTGGACTGTGGGAGGAAACCCACGCGGACACGGGGAGAACATGGACACTCCACCCAGATCGGGATTTGATGCCGATGGATGTTCATTCCCCACAAGCTTTCCTCCCACAGTCCAAAATCATGGATTCAAGGTGAAATGAATGCAATACATTGCCCCATACAGTGTATGTGATTGTCTTGTCCAGCGCCCCAAACGTTCTCCAAGATCATGAATCGGAGGGGAGAACCATGCCCATCCAGGGGAGAACATTTCAGGCGCTGGGCAGGGTGTCAATCTATCACAGGGCACACACTCACTCACACACACACTCTATATGGGGCAATTTAGAGCATTCAATTCACCTTGATGCATGTTTTTGGACAGTATGAGTATGACAGGCATGGTGGTTTAGTGGTTAGCATGTTCTCCTCTCAGCACTAGGGATTCCCATTTCGAATCCCCATCTGGGTGGAGTTTCCATGTTCTCCCGTGTCTGTGTGGGTTTCCTCCGGGTTCTCCGGTTTCCTCCCACAGTCCAAAAACATTGATCAAATCAATTGAGTTCTCCAAATTGCCCCATATAGAGTGTGTCTGTGTGAGTGAGTGTGTGCCCAGTGATAGATTGCCCCCTGTCCTGGGTGTATCTGCCCAGCGCCCGAAACGTTCTCCCCTGGATGGGCATGGGGAACCCCCACCCCCCACCGTGACCCTAGTACAGGATAAAGCGGAAGATAATGGATGGATGGGTCTCTTAGATCAAGGGCGGCATGGTGGTTTAGTGCTTACCACGTTCTCCTCTCAGCACTAGGGATTCCCAGTTCGAATCCTTATCTGGGTGGAGTCTCCATGTTCTCCCCGTGTCCATGTGGGTTTCCTCGGGGTTCTCCGCTTTCCTCCCACAGTCCAAAAACATGGACCAAGTCCACTGAATTCTCCAAATTGCCCCATATAGAGTGTCTGTGTGAGTGAGAGTGTGCCCAGTGATAGATTGGCATCCTGTCCTGGGTGTATCTGCCCAGCGCCCGAAACGTTCTCCCCTGGATGGGCATGGGGAACCCCACCCCGCGACCTTAATAGAGGATAAAGTGAAAGATAATGGATGGATGGGTCTCTTAGATCAAGGGCGGCACGGTGGCTTAGTGGTTAGCATGTTCTCCTCTCAGCACTAGGGATTCCCAGTTCGAATCCCCATCTGGGTGGAGTTTCCATGTTCTCCCCGTGTCCATGTAGGTTTCTTCTGGGTTCTCCGGTTTCCTCCCACAGCACAAAAAACATGGCTCAAGGTCAATTGAGTTCTCCAAATTGCCCCATATATAATGTGTCTGTGTGAGTGAGTGTGTGCTCAGCGATAGATTGGCGCCCTGTCCTGGGTGTATCTGCCCAGCACCCGAAACGTTCTCCCCTGGATAGGCATGAAGAACCCCCCCCCCCCACCCCCGCGACCCAGATGGATGGATGGTCTCTTAGATCAGTGGTAGAAAACTGGTGCAGAATGTCGTCGTCGTCGTTGTAAAAGCTCCTGGTTTTATAGACTGCAGCATTGAAAACGAGCCTCTCACAAAAGGGCAGCAGTGACAGGTCCACGGCGAGCGTTCCTCCTGCACATAAACCCGAACGGCTCGTCTTTCACGCTCCGTCGCCGACACCCACGGCGGATTCTTATAGTCGACTTGACTCTGTCTTCATTACGAGGGTCGTTTAGCAATTACAATGGAAGGTTAGAGGAAGTCGCGCATCGTTTGAAGGAGTCTAATGTAGAAATATGGCTCCCACCAGAGAAACCCGGGGATCGTTCGCCAGAGAACCATCCATCCAACCGTACCGTCCAGAGTTAACGCGGGGAATGAGAACACTGACAGGGTGAGGGAATGAGCGTAGGACCGTGGAGTTAGCAAGGCGTAGTTAGCATGTGACCATGGCCATCCATCCATCCATTATCTTCCGCTTTATCCTGTACTAGAGTCCCGGGGGGGGTTCCCAATGCCCATCCAGGGGAGAACGTTTCGGGCACGCCCTCACTCACACACTCACACTCTATATGGGGCAATTTGGAGAATTCCATTGACCTTGATCCATGTTTTTGGACTGTGGGGGGGGGGTTCCCCATGCCCATCCAGGGGAGAACGTTTCGGGCGTTTGGCAGATACACCCAGGACAGGACGCCAATCTATCGCTCGGCACACACTCATTGGGATTCGAACCTGGAATCCCTAGTGCTGAAAGGAGAACATGCTAACCACTAAGCCACCATGCCACCCAAAAACATGTATACAAGGTAAATTAATTAATTCATCCATCCATTATCTTCCGCTTTATCCTATATTAGGGTCGCGGGGGGTTCCCCATGCCCATCCAGGGGAGAACGTTTCAGGTGCTGGGCAGATACACCCAGGACAGGACGCCAATCTATCACTGGACACACACTCACTCACACGGACACACTCTATATGGGGCAATTTGGAGAACTCAATAGACTTGATCCATGTTTTTGGACTGTGGGAGGAAACCGGAGAACCCGGAGGAAACCCACGTGGACACGGGGAGAACATGGAAACTCCACCCAGATTGGGATTCGAACCGGGAATCCCTAGCGCTGAAAGGAGAACGTGCTAAGCACTAAGCCCGTCTCATGAACACCACTTTAAAAAAAAAAGAAACTAGAAATCTCCTCTTAAACCTTGAACTTTTCATTCATTTCGTCACCAGGAGCAACATCGTCCACAAAGGCCTTCGGATTCGTCGCTCGGCTGTAAACAACGTGGCAGGTGCACCATGTGACAGAGACGCCATGTGACCGGTGTTCAAGTTCAAGTTCAAGTTCAAGTTCAAGTAATTTATTTATACAGCGCTTTTTACAACAGTACATCGTCACAAAGCAGCTTTACAGAATGAAAAGCCTTTAAACCCCCAAAGAGCAAGCCGAAGCGACAGTGGCAAGAAAAGACTCCCTTTTATGTTGTTATTTAAGGAAGAAACCTTGGAGGACCAAGACTCAGTGGGGGACTCATCCTCCTTGAGCGGCCAGGCAGCAACAACAGTGTAGAACAGCCATGTAGAGATATTAAACAAATGGAAAAACTAACAACTGGAAAACTATATGTGAGTCCATTAGGGGGCGTCAGTCCAATTGATATTCAGGTTCCATCCAGTATTAGTCAGCAGAGCCATGGATGAAGATCTCCAGGAAGCCGGGGGACACCTCAAAAGAAAAGAAAGGTGTCACAGCTTCTGCAGAGGAACACAGATGTGTTATCTTCTGCTTTATCCTATATTAGGGTCGCGGGGGGGGTTCCCCATGTCCATCCAGGGGAGAACATCTCAGGCGCTGGGCAGATACACCCAGGACAGTGTGCCATTCTATCACTGGACACACACTCACTCACACAGACACACTCTATATGGGGCAATTTGGAGAATTCAATTGACTTGATCCATGGTTTTGGACTGTGGGAGGAAACCGGAGAACCCGGAGGAAACCCACACGGACACGGGGAGAACATGGAAACTGCACCCAGATGGGATTCACCCAGAGGGGAATCCTAGAGCTGAGAGGAGAACATGCAAACCACTAAGCCACCGTGCCGCCCGGGGAATTACTCCTGACTTAAAATAAAGTTAATTATAATTAATTAATTCATTAATAGAGAGGCACGATGGCTTAGAGGTTTGCACGTTCGCCTCTCAGCGCTAGGGATTCCCAGTTCGAATCCCCATCTGGGTGGAGTTTCCATGTTCTCCCCGTGTCTGCGTGGGTTTCCTCCGGGTTCTCCGGTTTCCTCCCACAGTCCAAAAACATGGATCAAGTCAATTGAATTCTCCAAATTGCCCCATATAGAGTGTGTCTGTGTGAGTGAGTGTGTGCCCAGCGATGGATTGGCGCCCTTTCCTGGGTGTATCTGCCCAGCGCCCGAGACGTTCTCCCCTGGATGGGCATGGGGAACCCCACCGCGACCCTAATAGAGGATAAAGCGGGAGATAATGAATGACTGAATGAATAATTAATCAATTCATTAATAGGGAGGCACGTTGGCTTAGTGGTCAGCACGTTCGCCTCTCAGCGCTAGGGATTCCCGGTTCGAATCCCCATCTGGGTGGAGTTTCCATGTTCTCCCCGTGTCTGCGTGGGTTTCCTCCGGGTTCTCCGGTTTCCTCCCACAGTCCAAAAACATGGATCAAGTCAATTGAATTCTCAAAATTGCCCCATATAGACTGTCTGTGTGAGTGAGTGTGTGCATATCAATACATTGGCGCCCTGTCCTGGGTGTATCTGCCCAGCGCCCGAGACGTTCTCCCCTGGATGGGCATGGGGAACCCCACCGCAACCCTAGTAGAGGATAAAGCAGGAGATAATGAATGAATGAATAATTCATTAATAATTGGAACTCCAACTCTTAGACTACCCAAATTCCCACTGTGGGTTATATATCCACTCTGTGGATCTTATGATATTTTTCAAACCTGTATGTAGGGTTCCACATGTTCTCCAGCTTAATGAATAAATAATGAAATCAAAGTAGAGTTATAACTTTTACGCTCTTCTCTGGTGATCAGGACCCCCACAGAGCAGATATTATTAGGGTGGTGGATGATGCTCAGTACTGCAGTGACACTGTTGCTATAGTGGTGGCGCTGATGCAACAACAGCAGTGAGTGTTTAAACCCTGTATCACTGTAAATGAACATTACAGTATATTAACTTTCACTCTCTTCTCTGATGATCAGAAACCCCACATAGGAGGTTTTATTAGGGTGGTGGATGATTCTCATTACTGCAGTGACATTGTTGTTATAGAGGTATACTGAATACGTCGGGAAAATAAAAAAATAAAAAATTATCACGTGTCAGCTCTTTTTTTACAGCATAGTATCGGAAGTGCTTATACACACACACACACACAACACACACACACACACACACACACACACACACACACACACACACACTCACACACAATGTGATTCATTCTGAATCTGAATCTCTATCATTCTGCAAGCGAGCAGTCTGCCCCCCCCCCCCCCATCTCACTCGCTGTTCCCAAAACCGGCACGTGGCCACGCCTCCGTGCCTAAATCACAGCCTCACGAATAATCTACATTAGATAGTTTCTGTTTCTGTTTGTGTTTTTACACTTTATTTGACCGACAAGACGAGTGAAGGACGAGTGAAGGACGAGTGAAGCTCAAAAAGAACTACTTTCATTTAGATTGGGGGGGGGGGGGGGGTCAATATATTTTTACAATGTCAAACTCAAAATGCATTTGCTTTTATTAATGTTCATGTTCTGCTTGGGGGCAGCACAGTGGCTTAGTGGTTAGCATGTTCTCCTCTCAGCACTAGGGATTCCCGGTTCGAATCCCAATCTGTCACGGTTTGTTTTGATCACGTGGTGTGGGTTGGTTCTGTGTTCACGCCCCCGTAATCACGCGCACCTGGGATTAATCACGGTTTTGTTATTTATACCCTGCACGCCCTACCCTCACCGCCAGTTTGTCTTGTGCCACGCCCTTTGCCAAGCCTAGACACTACCAGCCCGTCATTGTGAATCCCTGTTACCTCGTCCGTTTTGCTGTTTGTGCTTTGTGTGTGTGCAGTTCGCCTCCCGCCGTCTACACTTCGCCTAGTCGACTCCACTACAGCCTCCCTGATCGTTTGCACTCCTTCCCGCTGACGTCATCACCGCCCGCCTTGTGTTTGCCTCATCCTGTGTTGTGTGTTCTCTGTACCACGTTGCTGTTGGGAAAATAAACCCGTTGCTGACCGTACCTCCGTTCTGAGCTCGTCACTCCGAGTAGTGGATCCGCCTCGTTGGGTCTACGAACCGTAACACAATCTGGGTGGAGTTTCCATGTTCTCCCCGTGTCCGCGTGGCTTTCCTCCGGGTTCTCCGGTTTCCTCCCACAGTCCAAAAACATGGATCAAGTCAATTGAGTTCTCCAAATTGCCCCGTATAGAGTGTGTCTGTGTGAGTGAGTGTGTGCCCAGTGATAGATTGGCGTCCTGTCCTGGGTGTATCTGCCCAGCGCCCGAAACGTTCTCCCCTGGATGGGCATAGGGAACACCCCCCCCCCCCCCCCCGACCCTAATAGAGGACAAAGCGGAAGATAATGGATGGATGGATGTTCTGTTTGGGGAAATGTGGGTTACAGTGATTGTTGTACATTTGTTCTGTATACTGTGTGTTTACCTAAAACCAGGTTCTCCGTGCTATTTGCTGGAATGTGTTTAATAAAAGAGCAATTCGAACATGATGTGTGTAAACAGGATGACCTGTCCAATGATGACCTGTCCTATGGAAAAGTACCTCTGGGGCCAGAAAAGTGTGGGCACCCCTGTCTACAGATTATTTGACACCTCCACCTCCTCACGTTCCATCTTATAATGTTTCTAAGGCCTGTATGTAGGGTTCCTCATGTTCCCCAGCTTAATGAATAAATAACGAAATAAAAGAAGAAGCCACCGCGCCGTTACGGCATACTCAGGAGGTATTATTAGGGTGGTGGATGACTCTCAGTACTGCAGTGACACTGTTGCTATAGTGGTGGTGCTGGGGCAGTGTTTTAACCCTGTGTGCGCTCTACTCTACTCTATTAGACACCTCCACCTCATTGGTCCACCTTGTGGGTGTGACATTGTTGCACAGTTGTGCAACAACAAGATAATGAGCCAAAACACAAGTCCATGCTCTGCCAGAACCTCAGGAACAAAAGAACAAGGTGGTGAGCAAGGGGAGAACGTTTCGGGCGCTGGGCAGATACACCCAGGACAGGGCGCCAATCTCTCGCACGGCACACACTCACTCACACAAACACCTATATGGGGCAATTTGGAGAATTCAATTCTTGACCTTGATCAATTTTTTTGGACTGTGGGAGGAAACCGGAGAACTCGGAGGAAACCCACACGGACACGGGGAGAACATGGAAACTCCACCCAGATTGGGATTCGAACCGGGAATCCCTAATGCTGAGAGGAGAACATGCTGACCAGCTTAATGAATAAATAACGAAATAAAAGAAGAAGCCACCGCGCCGTTACGGCATACTCAGACAACAAGATAATGAGCCAAAACACAAGTCCATGCTCTGCCAGAACCTCAGGAACAAAAGAACAAGGTGGTGAGCAAGGGGAGAACGTTTCGGGCGCTGGGTAGATACACTCAGGACAGGGCGCCAATCTATCGCACGGCACACACTCACTCACACAAACACCTATATGGGGCAATTTGGAGAATTCAATTCTTGACCTTGATCAATTTTTTTGGACTGTGGGAGGAAACCGGAGAACCCGGCGGAAAACCCACGCGGACACGGGGAGAACATGGAAACTCCACCCAGGTTGGGATTCGAACCGGGAATCCCTAACGCTGAGAGGAGAACATGCTAACCACTAAGCCACCGCGCTGCCCCCTTTCTAATCTACTAGGGTCACTGGGGGAAGGAGTCCATCCAGGGGAGAACATTTCAGGCGCTGGGCAGATACACCCAGGACAGGGCGCCAATCTATCGCACGGCACACACTCACTCACACAAACACCTATATGGGGCAATTTGGAGAATTCAATTCTTGACCTTGATCAATTTTTTTGGACTGTGGGAGGAAACCGGAGAACTCGGAGGAAACCCACACGGACACGGGGAGAACATGGAAACTCCACCCAGGTTGGGATTCGAACCGGGAATCCCTAACGCTGAGAGGAGAACATGCTGACCAGCTTAATGAATAAATAACGGAATAAAAGAAGAAGCCACCGCGCCGTTACGGCATACTCACCGAGAAGTCGCCATATCTAATTCAGATCCTTTTCGCTTTGCGTGGGGCTCTTTGAAAGCGACACTATGGTCTCAGGGGTTAGCGACTCGATAAATAAATAAAGGGAATGATAAAATCTTTATTGAGCGACCACAACTGCTGTTACTCTGTCCTCCAACTCGGCGGCGCATCATATCAAATGCTCTATGTGACATTTTCGTCGTCCTACATCGCATCTTTGTTGTTGTCTTATTTTTTATTTATGGTTATTTATCCCCACCGGCCATTTTATTAGCACCACCCTTTCGGTTCTACACTCACTGTGTGTGGTCTCAGTTCCACTGCTCATATAGATGGACTTTGTAGTTCTACAATAACGTTCTGTAGTCCATCTGTTTTCCTACATTTTTCCCTGGAGGAAGGGACTGTGGGATAACAAACCCAGGACAGGCGTTAGTGATCCAGACCCCACAGAGGAGGCATTAGGGTGGTGGATGATGCTCAGTACTGCAGTGATAATGACGTGGTGGTGCTGCGGGCCATTTTATTAGCTCCACCCCCTCGGTGTGTGTGTGTTTTCAGTTCCACTGATCATATAGATGGGCTTTGTAGTTCTACAGTTCCATTCTGTAGTCCATCTGTTTCTCCATATACTTTGTTAGTCCACTTTGCTATGTTCTCCACTCTGTTTGGATGTAGTTCCATTCTGTAGTCCATCCGTTTTCCTACATATTTTGTTAGTGATCCAGACCCCACAGAGGAGGTATTAGGGTGGTGGATGATGCTCAGTACTGCAGTGATACTGATGTGGTGATGCTGTGGGCCATTTTATTAGCTCCACCTTTTCAGTTCTACCCTCACTATGTGTGTTTTTAGTTCCGCTGATCATGTAGATGGACTTTGTAGTTCTACAATAACGTTCTGTAGTCCATCTGTCTTCCTACATATTTTGTTAGTGCGCTTTAGTACTGTATGTTCTTCGATGATCCAGAACCCACAGAGGAGGCATTAGGGTGGTGGATGATGCTCAGTACTGCAGTGATGACGTGGTGGTGCTGCGGGCCATTTTATTAGCTCCACCCCCTCGGTTCTACACTCACTGTGTGTGGTCTCAGTTCCACTGCTCATATAGATGGACTTTGTAGTTCTACAATAACGTTCTGTATCCATCTGTTTCCACAAACATATGGGGCAATTTGTTAGTACTGTATGTTCTTCGATGAGGAGACCCCACAGAGGAGGAATTAGGGTGGTGGATGATGCTCAGTACTGCAGTGATAATGACCCGTGGTGGTGCTGCGGGCCTAATTTTTATTAGCTCCAACCCCTCGGCTTCTACACAAACTGTGTGTGGTCTCAATCCACTGATCATATCAGGGACTTTGTAGTTCTACAATAACAGTTCTGTAGTCCATCTGTCTTCCTACATATTTTGTTAGTGCGCTTTAGTACTGTATGTTCTTCGATGATCAGAACCCACAGAGGAGGTATTTTTGGTGGATGATGCTTAGTACTGCAGTGATAATGACGTGGTCGGGTGCTGCGGGCCATTTTATTAGAAACCTCCTCCTGTGTGTGTTTTCAGTTCCACTGATCATATAGATGGGAACTTTGTAGTTCTACATTCCATTCTGTAGTCCATCTGTTTCTCCATATACTTTGTTAGTCCACTTTGCTATGTTCTCCACTCTGGGGTTTGGATGTAGTTTCATTCTCGTAGTATAAATCCGTTTTCCTACATATTTTGTTAGTGCACAACTGCTTTAGCTGTTCTTCGGATGATCCATATCCCACATGAGGTATTTTCGGTGGTGGATGATGTTGTCAGTACTGCAGTTTTTAATTTGACGTGGTGGTGGTGCGGGTCATTTTATTAGCTCCACCCTTCGGTTCTACACTCACTGTGTGTGGTCTCAGTTCCACTGATCATATAGATGGACTTTGTAGTTCTACAATAACGTTCTGTAGTCCATCTGTTTTCCTACATATTTTGTTAGTGATCCAGACCCCACAGAGGAGGCATTAGGGTGGTGGATGATGCTCAGTACTGCAGTGATAATGACGTGGTGGTGCTGCGGGCCATTTTATTAGCACCACCCCCTCGGTTCTACACTCACTGTGTGTGGTCTCAGTTCCACTGATCATATAGATGGACTTTGTAGTTCTACAATAACGTTCTGTAGTCCATCTGTTTCTCCATCTGTCCACTTTCCTACATATTTTGTTATGTGTCCATTTTAGTACGTATTTTCATATTTCGTTAGTGATCCAGACCCCACAGAGGAGGCATTAGGGTGGTGGATGATGCTCTGTACTGCAGTGATAATAACGTGGTGGTGCTGCGGGCCATTTTATTAGCTCCACCTCCTCCTGTGTGTGTTTTCAGGTCCACTGATCATATAGATGGGCTTTGTAGTTCTACAGTTCCATTCTGTAGTCCATCTGTTTCTCCATATACTTTGTTAGTCCACTTTGCTATGTTCTCCACTCTGTTTGGATGTAGTTCCATTCTGTAGTACATCTGTTTTCCTACATATTTTGTTAGTGCGCTTTAGCATGTTCTTTGATGATCCAGACCCCACAGAGGAGGTATTAGGGTGGTGGATGATGCTCAGTACTGCAGTGATAATGACGTGGTGGTGCTGCGGGCCATTTTATCAGCTCCACCCCCTCGGTTCTACACTCACTGTGTGTGGTCTCAGTTCCACTGATCATATAGATGGACTTTGTAGTTCTACAATAACGTTCTGTAGTCCATCTGTTTCCCTACATATTTTGTTAGTACTGTATGTTCTTCAATGATCCAGAACCCACAGAGGAGGCATTAGGGTGGTGGATGATGCTCAGTACTGCAGTGATGACGTGGTGGTGCTGCGGGCCATTTTATTAGCTCCACCCCCTCGGTTCTACACAAACTGTGTGTGGTCTCAATTCCACTGATCATATAGATGGACTTTGTAGTTCTACAATAACGTTCTGTAATCCATCTGTTTTCCTACATATTTTTTTGTTAGTACTGTATGTTCTTCGATGATCCAGAACCCACAGAGGAGGCATTAGGGTGGTGGATGATGCTCAGTACTGCAGTGAAAATGACGTGGTGGTGCTGCAGGCCATTTTATTAGCTCCACCCCCTCGGTGTGTGTGTGTTTTCAGTTCCACTGATCATATAGATGGGCTTTGTAGTTCTACAGTTCCATTCTGTAGTCCACCTGTTCCTCTATATACTTTGTTAGTCCACTTTGGTATGTTCTTCACTCTGTTTGGATGTAGTTCCATTCTGTAGTACATCTGTTTTCCTACATACTTTGTTAGTGCGCTTTAGCATGTTCTTCGATGATCCAGACCCCACAGGAGGTATTAGGGTGGTGGATGATGCTTAGTACTGCAGTGATAATGACGTGGTGGTGCTGCGGGCCATTTTATTAGCTCCACCCCCTCGGTTCTACACAAACTGTGTGTGGTCTCAATTCCATATAGATGGACTTTGTAGTTCTACAATAACGTTTTGTAGTCCATCTGTTTCCCTACATATTTTGTTAGTACTGTATGTTCTTCGATGATCCAGAACCCACAGAGGAGGCATTAGGGTGGTGGATGATGCTCAGTACTGCAGTGATGACGTGGTGGTGCTGCGGGCCATTTTATTAGCTCCACCTCCTCCTGTGTGTGTTTTCAGGTCCACTGATCATATAGATGGGCTTTGTAGTTCTACAGTTCCATTCTGTAGTCCATCTGTTTCTCTATATACTTTGTTAGTCCACTTTGCTATGTTCTCCACTCTGTTTGGATGTAGTTCCATTCTGTAGTACATCTGTTTTCCTACATATATTGTTAGTGCGCTTTAGCATGTTCTTTGATGATCCAGACCCCACAGAGGAGGTATTAGGGTGGTGGATGATGCTCTGTACTGCAGTGATAATGACGTGGTGGTGCTGTGGGCCATTTTATTAGCTCCACCCCCTGTGTGTGTTTTCAGTTCCACTGATCATATAGATGGGCTTTGTAGTTCTACAGTTCCATTCTGTAGTCCATCTGTTTCTCTATATACTTTGTTAGTCCACTTTGCTATCTTCTCCACTCTGTTTGGATGTAGTTCCATTCTGTAGTCCATCCGTTTTCCTACATATATTGTTAGTGCGCTTTAGCATGTTCTTTGATGATCCAGACCCCACATGAGGTATTAGGGTGGTGGATGATGCTCAGTACTGCAGTGATACTAGTGTTTTTAGTTCCGCTGATCATGTAGATGGACTTTGTAGTTCTACAGTTCCATTCTGTAGTACATCTGTTACCCTACATACTTTGTTAGTGCGCTTTAGCATGTTCTTCGATGATCCGGACCCCACAGAGGAGGTATTATTAGGGTGGTGGATGACTCTCAGTACTGCAGTGACACTGTTGCTATAGTGGTGGTGCTGGGGCAGTGTTTTAACCCTGTGTGCGCTCTACTCTACTCTATTAGACACCTCCACCTCATTGGTCCACCTTGTGGGTGTGACATCAGCGACAGTAGGTCATCTATCGTTGCCCAGTTTGTGTTGTGTTGTGCAACAACAAGATAATGAGCCTAAACAGAAGTCCATGCTCTGCCAGAACCTCAGGAACAAAAGAACAAGGTGGTGAGCAAGGGGAGAAGGTTTCGGGCGCTGGGCAAATACACCCAGGACAGGGCGCCAATCTATCGCACGGCACACACTCACTCAGACAAACACACTCTATATGGGGCAATTTGGAGAATTCAATTGATCCTTGATCTATGTTTTTGGACTGTGGGAGGAAACCGGAGAACCCGGAGGAAACCCACGCAGACACGGGAAGAACATGGAAACTGCACCCAGATTGGGATTTGAACCGGGAATCCCTAACGCTGAGAGGAGAACATGTTAACCACTAAGCGACCGTGCCGCCCCTATCTCATCTACTAGGGTCACTGGGGGAAGGAGTCCATCCAGGGGAGAACGTTTCAGGCGCTGGGCAGATACACCCGGGACAGGGCGCCAATCCATCGCTGGACACACATTTATTAACAACACTTCTGATTCAGGAATAGCGTTCTGAAGAATATTTGTTTTCTGTTGCAGAAAGAACGCCACCAGTGTGTTCAGCTGTTCTATCTGTTAACAGAGGCGAATTCGATGAGTCAGAAGTTTTGGTTCCATGAGTGTTTATCTGTACTATGCTTTCTGAAATGAAAGCATGAAAACTATGTGGGTTCTAAAACTTTCGCTGCCAGCTGGAACCATGACAGGGTGAGCACTTGAAGGTTTGTATCTGACCTTGAGGACATGAGAAAGTGAATCCAGGAATGTGGAGGCAACCTAAGAAAGATTACACAAACACGGTGCGATAACACTGTGGATATACCTAAACATATGTATATAAGGGCAGCACGGTGGCTTAGTGGTTGGCATGTTCGCCTCTCAGCGCTAGGGATTCCCGGTTCGAATCCCAATCTGGGTGGAGTTTCCATGTTCTCCCCGTGTCCGTGTGGGTTTCCTCCGGGTTCTCCGGTTTCCTCCCAAAGTCCAAAAACATGGATCAAGTCAATTGAGTTCTCCAAATTGCCCCATATAGAGTGTGTTTGTGTGAGTGAGTGTGTGCCCAGTTATAGAATGGCACCCTGTCCTGGGTGTATCTGCCCAGCGCCCTAAACGTTCTCCCCTGGATGGGCATGGGGAACCCCCTCACGACCCTAATATTGGATAAAGCAGAAGATAGTGGATGGATGGATATATATATACAGTATATATATATATATCCTCTACGAGGGTGGGTCGCGTGGGAGGGGGGGGTCCGTTTGGGGCGCTGGGCAGTCCATGGGACTCCAGTCACACACTCACTCCCTCACTCACACAGACACACACACACAACACACACACACACAAACACACTCTATATGGGGCAATTTGGAGAATTCAATTGACCTTGATCCATGTTTTTGGACTGTGGGAGGAAACCGGAGAACCCGGAGGAAACCCACACAGACACATGGAGAACATGGAAACTCCACCAAGATTGCGATTCGAACCTGGAACCCCAGCACTGAGAGGAGAACATACTAATGACTAAGCCACCGTGCTGCCCAAACCTGCATATACATACATATATGCAGACATTAATAAAAAAAAAATCCATGCCCAATATATATATATAAATGTATTTCATATTCATTTTTTAAAATATATATTATATATATATATAATTTTGCATATAATAAGCGCTTTTACACTTCTGCTTTCATTTCCCTCTTTTTAATTTGTCCTTCCTCCTGCACAACATCTGTTGGACTAGTGAATAAATCAAAGAGATGCTGAGCTGAAGATAACAAGGCAAGAGGGGATTCTTCATTCTGCCCGAATTATGGAGGAGCAAGCTAATTCTGGCCTGCTAGCATGTTGCATCAAGATACATATTACATAGAGCACAGCGCCTTAATAATGTAACCTATACAGAATTCCAACGAACAATGAGATGTCGTAAATATACGGCGGCGTGGCGGTTAACACAGTGATTCTCAACTATTTTCTGTTAAGCCCCCCCCTAGGAAGAAGAAAACATTTTGCCCCCCCCCCCCCCCTTGTACATGACAAAATGGGATGAAATAGTATTTTTACATGCCCACTGTAGTATCATTTGTCTATAAATTTGTTGTAAGTACAGCTCTTTTATAACAATGTGTCCTTATTAACAATAAAGAAAACAAAAAGGAAAGAAATATAGATCAACTTAGAACAAAGAATCATTTGATTAACTTTGTTTTTTAGTTTGTAACAGAAATGAATGCAATCCTTATTTAAACCAGAAACATTTTTGAACTGACTGGCATTTGATACTGAAAAATGAAATGAAATAAAATGAATAAATAATAATAAATTCAAATTCATCAGCAATATTAATTCTGGAGCACAATTTATTAACACTTTAACCTACAAAACAAAAATGTTGCAGCAGACACACCGGTCTTTCTTCGTCTCCCACCTCAGTTACAGTGAAGTTACAGTTACAGTGAAGCCAGGCGCTACATTCGCTTCGATATTTAGCTTTGGGTTGACTTTTGTTGCTCTCATTATCTTCGTCTCTCTCCGTCGTCCCTGTTTAATATTTCTTCATGTTGTATCTCGAGGGTTTGTTCAGTACACTTAATATCACTTGCACTGTGATATCTTGTTATCAGGGGGGCGCGCCCCACTATTTGAGAAGCACTGGGTTAACACGTCCGCCTCTCAATGCAGGCGGTCCAATGGATTCAATGGATTCAGGATAAATTGGCTGCCCCTATATAGTCTGTGTTTATGGCAACTGTTACAAAGCCTAATGAATACTTTCTACAGCTTTATAAATGCACTTACAACACATTATGAATACCCAATTCATAGAAAGTGTTATAAAGCCTTATGTCAAATTGTTATAACAATGTATGACTGTAATTATGAACATGCATGTACATTAACAAAGGTTTATGACATGTTATAAAGCATTATGAATAATTTCTCCAGCATTATAAACACACTTGTAATGCATTATGAATGCTGAATTCATAGAATGAGTTACCAAAAGGGTAACCCCATTATGTGACTTTGTGTTATAAAGCCTTATGTCAAATTGTTATAACAATGTATGACTGTAATTATGGACATGCATGTACATTAACAAAGGCTTGTGACATGTTATAAAGCATTATGAATCATTTCTACAGCATTATAAACACACTTGTAATGCATTATGAATACTGAATTCATAGAATGAGTTACCAAACGTAAAATTCATATTATAATGCATTATGTGACTTTGTGTTATAAAGCCTTATGTCAAATTGTTATAACAATGTATGACTGTAATTTTGGACATGCATGTACATTAACAAAGGTTTATGACATGTTATAAAGCATTATGAATAATTTCTACAGCATTATAAACACACTTGTAATGCATTATGAATACTGAATTCATGGAATGAGTTACCAAAAGTAAAATTCATATTATAATGCATTATGTGACTTTGTGTTATAAAGCCTTATGTCAAATTGTTATAACAATGTATGACTGTAATTATGGACATGCATGTACATTAACAAAGGTTTATGACATGTTATAAAGCATTATGAATAATTTCTACAGCATTATAAACACACTTGTAATGCATTAGGAATACTGAATTCATAGAATGAGTTACCAAAAGTAAAATTCATATTATAATGCATTATGTGACTTTGTGTTATAAAGCCTTATGTCAAATTGTTATAACAATGTATGACTGTAATTATGGACATGCATGTACATTAACAAAGGCTTATGACATGTTATAAAGCATTATGAATAATTTCTACAGCATTATAAACGCACTTGTAATGCATTATGAATACTGAATTCATAGAATGAGTTGCCAAAAGTAAAATTCATATTATAATGCATTATGTGACTTTGTGTTATAAAGCCTTATGTCAAATTGTTTATAATAAACAATGTATTACTGTAATTATGGAGATGCATGTACATTAACAAAGGCTTATGACATGTTATAAAGCATTATGAATAATTTCTACAGCATTATAAACACACTTGTAATGCATTAGGAATACTGAATTCATGGAATGAGTTACCAAAAGTAAAATTCATATTATAATGCATTATGTGACTTTGTGTTATAAAGCCTTATGTCAAATTGTTATAACAATGTATGACTGTAATTATGGACATGCATGTACATTAACAAAGGTTTATGACATGTTATAAAGCATTATGAATAATTTCTACAGCATTATAAACACACTTGTAATGCATTATGAATACTGAATTCATGGAATGAGTTACCAAAAGTAAAATTCATATTATAATGCATTATGTGACTTTGTGTTATAAAGCCTTATGTCAAATTGTTATAACAATGTATGACTGTAATTATGGACATGCATGTACATTAACAAAGGCTTATGACATGTTATAAAGCATTATGAATAATTTCTACAGCATTATAAACGCACTTGTAATGCATTATGAATACTGAATTCATAGAATGAGTTGCCAAAAGTAAAATTCATATTATAATGCATTATGTGACTTTGTGTTATAAAGCCTTATGTCAAATTGTTATAACAATGTATTACTGTAATTATGGAGATGCATGTACATTAACAAAGGCTTATGACATGTTATAAAGCATTATGAATAATTTCTACAGCATTATAAACACACTTGTAATGCATTAGGAATACTGAATTCATGGAATGAGTTACCAAAAGTAAAATTCATATTATAATGCATTATGTGACTTTGTGTTATAAAGCCTTATGTCAAATTGTTATAACAATGTATGACTGTAATTATGGACATGCATGTACATTAACAAAGGTTTATGACATGTTATAAAGCATTATGAATAATTTCTACAGCATTATAAACACACTTGTAATGCATTATGAATTCATAGAATGAATTCATAGAATGAGTTACCAAAAGTAAAATTCATATTATAATGCATTATGTGACTTTGTGTTATAAAGCCTTATGTCAAATTGTTATAACAATGTACGACTGTAATTATGAACATCTATGTACATTACCAAAGACTTATGACACATGTTATAAAGCATTATGTCAAATTGTTATAACAATGTATGACTGTAATTATGAACATCTATGTACATTACCAAAGACTTATGACACATGTTATAAAGCATTATGTCAAATTGCTATAACAATGTATGGCTGTGATTATGAACATCTATGTACATTAACAAAGACTTTTGACACATGTTAAAAAGCGTTATTAATACTTTCTACAGCTTTATTAATGCACTTATGATGCATTATGAATGCCGCATTCATAGAAAGTGTTACCAAAAATTAAATACATATTATAATGCATTATGTGACATGTCAAATTGTTATAACAATGTATGACTGTGATTATGAACATAAAGGCTCAGGACACATGTTATAAAGCATTATGAATACTTTCTACAGCTTTATAAATGCACTTATAATGCATTATGAACACTGAATTCATAGAAAGTGTTACCAGAAGTTAAATACATATTATAATACATTATGTGACTTTTTGTTATAAAGCCTTATGTCAAATTGTTATCACAATGTATGACTGTGATTATGAACATCTATGTACATTAACAAAGACTTCTGATACATGTTATTAAGCATTATTAATACTTTCTACAGCTTTATTAATGCACTTATGATGCATATGAACATAAAGGCTCATGACACATGTTATAAAGCATTATGAATACTTTTTAAAGCTTTATGACTGCACTTATGATGCATTATGAATACCCAATTCATAGAAAGTGAATTTTATTATATTTTATTATATTATAATGCCTTATGTGTTATAAGGCCTTATGTCAACTTGTTATAACATTGTAGGACTGTGATTATGAACATTTAGGTACGTTAACATAGGGCTTGTAGCAAGTATTATAAAGCCTTATGACTACTTTTTGAAGCTTTATAAATGCACTTATAATGCATTATGAATACCCAATTCAAAGAAAGTGTTACCAAAACGAATCTGAATAGTACATTAGATAAATTAGGTACATTAGATTTGAGGTTTAGTTGTTAGGATGTTCTCCTCTCAGCGCTAGGGATTCCCGGTTCGAATCCCAATCTGGGTGGAGTTTCCATGTTCTCCCCGTCTCCGTGTGAGTATCCTCCGGGTTCTTCGGTTTCCTCTCACAGTCCAAAAACATGGATCAAGTCAATTGAATTCTCCAAATTGCCCCATATAGAGTGTGTCTGTGTGAGTGAGTGTGTGCCCAGCGATGGATTGGCGCCCTGTCCTGGGTGTATCTCCCCAGCGCCCGAAACATTCTCCCCTGGATGGGCATGGGGAACCCCCCCCCCCAGTAGAGGATAAAGTAGAACATAATGGATGGATGGATGGATTTGAAATGTCACTCGTCTTGGCATGACACTCCATCTATGTCTGAGGGTTGCCAGGAAAAGCAAGAAACAAGTTACTGCCTTCCCATATACACATAAACACGCTGTATTGATGTATTAATAG
This sequence comes from Corydoras sp. C115, assembly GCA_019802505.1. Lineage (NCBI taxonomy): Eukaryota > Metazoa > Chordata > Actinopteri > Siluriformes > Callichthyidae > Corydoras > Corydoras sp. C115. The sequence continues at coordinate 336,725 of JAFMOC010000478.1, forward strand.
CAATTTTTTATTGTTACAGCAGCAAACTACATTAGTCGATCTATAAATGAGCAAGTCATCTCGAGAGAGAGAGAGAGAGAGAGAGTGAGAGAGAGAGAGTGATAGGAACTGACACTTGAACTGCTTTCAGACTCTACTTTCAACAGATGGGTGCATATTGTCAAAAAGCACAAAGGAACTGATGGAAATTTAATTATTGAATACATTACAAGACAGATGAATGACATCGGTGCTGGGGAATATATTGACTGGCATGGAGGAGATTGACTGTGCGGAGTGAGAACGAGAAAGATGATTCTCATTAGCCATTATGGGAGATCGGCCTCGATGTTATCCAGCTTTTTGGTTAAAAGCGAGCGAATGGAATTAGCAGTTATTAGAGGGCAAAATGGGGCGGCACGGTGGCTTAATGGTTAGCACGTTCGCCTCTCAGCTCTAGGGATTCCCGGTTCGAATCCCAATCTGGGTGGAGTTTCCATGTTCTCCCCGTGTCCGTGTGGGTTTCCTCAGGGTTCTCCGGTTTCCTCCCACAGTCCAAAAACATGGATCAAGTCAATTGAGTTCTCCAAATTGCCCCATATAGAGTGTGTCTGTGTGAGTGAGTGTGTGCCCAGTGATAGATTGGCGCCCTGGCCTGGGTGTATCTGCCCAGCGCCCGAAACGTTCTCCCCTGGATGGGCATCCCCCGCGACCCTAATATAGGATAAAGTGGAAGATAATGTATAAATGAATGAATAAATAGAGGGGGAAATGCAAGTTGATCATAACTTATAAGACCATGTTACTTCATATCTGTTAAAGTGCCATAATTGTACAGTTTCTCTTCTTTTTAAAATTTAAATTGCAGTGTGAATACATATTTCGTTTTAGTTTTATTTTATCTTTATTTTATTTTACTTATCCATCCATCCATCCATCCAGCCATTATCTTCCGCTTTATCCTCTATTAGGGTCCGCTCTATCCTCTATTCCATGCCCATCCAGGGGAGAATGTTTCGGGCGCTGGGCAGATACACCCAGGACAGGATGCCAATCTATCGCTGGGCACACACTCACTCACACAGACACACTCTATATGGGGCAATTTGGAGAACTCAATTGACTTGATCCATGTTTTTGGACTGTGGGAGGAAACCGGAGAACCCGGAGGAAACCCACGCGGACACGGTGAGAACATGGAAACTCCACCCAGATGGGGATTCGAACCGGGAATCCATAGCGCTGAGAGGAGAACATGCTAACCACTAAGCCACCATGCCGCCCTATTTTACTTATTCTTTCCAACAAATTTTACCTTTATGTGGAGATGTCAGGAAAGAATTTCACTGCTAACTGTACCATCTACGCATGTTACATTTGCAATTGGTCATTTGGTCATTTATTGGACGCTTTTATCCAAAGCGACTTACAAGGTGAGCACAGGGTTAAACACAACATCCCTGGAGCAATGAGGGTTAAGGGTCTTGCTCAAGGACCCACATTGGTAACTTCAGTGGACCTGGGATTTGAACCCCCAACCTTCAGATTGATAGCCCAACACCCTAACCACTGAGCTACCATATGACCAATAAACCTGATTTGATTTGAATTGATTTGGAATGCGGCAAGTCGTTATGATTGTACGAATGGACAATAAAAAGCTTAAAAGATGTGTTTTATTCTTTTTTTTTAGATAGTTATTATCCAAGTAATGCATGAAGTCAGTATGGCATATGACACATAGCTGCAGTGCAGCTGTGCCACAGAAAATCAGTCCTAACCTATTTCCCACTTTAAATGCCAGAGGACTTCCCACACATCCATTAATCCAAAGCTGATCATAAATTCATGGTCCTGCACTCAGGATTAGCGTCGTTATAGGTCCTGCACAGGCATTTATTCCATAGCTAAGTAGTTGTTAGTACTTAATAATATCATCCATCCATCCATCCATTATCTTCCGCTTTATCCTCTATTAGGGTCTACTGGGGGGGTTGCCCATGCCCATCCAGGGGAGAACGTTTTGGGCGCTGGGCAGATACACCCAGGACAGGGCGCCAATCTATAGCTGGACACACACTCACTCACACACACACACTCTATATGGGGCAATTTTGGAGAATTCAATTGACATTGATCCATGTTTTTGGACTGTGGGAGGAAACCGGAGAACCCGGAGGAAACCCACACGGACACGGGGAGAACAATGGAAACTCCGCTCAGATTGGGAGTCGAACCGGGAATCCCCAGCGCTGAGAGGAGAACATGCCAACCACTAAGTCACCGTGCCAGTAGGGTCTACTAGGGGAGGTTGCCCATGCCCATCCAGGGGAGAACATTTCGGGCGCTGGGCAGATACATCCAGGACAGGACGCCAATCTATCACTGGGCACACACTCACTCACACACACTCTATATGGGGCAATTTGGTGAACTCAATTGACTTGATCCATATTTTTGGACTGTGGGAGGAAACCGGAGAACCCGGAGGAAACCCACGTGGACACGGGGAGAACATGGAAACTCCACCCAGATTGGGAGTCGAACTGGGAATCCCTAGTGCTGAGAGGAGAACATGCTAACCACTAAGCCACCGTGCCACCCTAATAATATCATATAGATTTGCTAGGCACTCCTCAGCTGTTTTAATTTTCATTTAGTTACTTTCGTTAAGTATTCCTTGTTTACTTTATTAGTTGGTTATTTTCATTGGTTGCTTTTATTGGATCACATGGTCTGGTTAATGTTTATATACTTCCAGCATTATTTTGCGTCATGCATGGCCGACTCTTTGCTGGGTGCTATTTGACGCAGTAAAACCGATTCACTTCCACTTTATCCTATATTAGGGTCACTGGGGGGGGGGGGTTCCCCATGCCCACCCAGGGGAGAATGTTTCGGGCGCTGGGCAGATACACCCAGGACAGGACGCCAATATATCACTGTGCACACCCTCACTCACACAGACACACATATATGGGGCAATTTGAAGAACTCAATTGACTTGATCCATGTTTTTGGACTGTGGGAGGACACCGGAGAACCCGGAGGAAACCCACGTGGACACGGGGAGAACATGGAAACTCCACCCAGATGGGGATTCGAACCGGGAATCCCTAGTGCTGAGAGGAGAACGTGCTAACCACTAAGCCACCGTGACAAAATTATTAAGTTTATTATTAGGTAAGAAGTTATACACTCACCGGCTTATCATATAGATGGACTTTGTAGTTCTACAATTCCATTCTGTAGTCCATCTGCTTCCCTACATACTCTGTTAGTCCACTTTGATATGTTCTCTAATGGTTAGGACCCCCACAGAGGACGTATCATTAGGGTGGTGGGTGTTGGTATGAGTGGATCAAGTTCAAGGTCATTGGTTTATATAGAGCTTTTCACGATAGATGGATCGATAGATTGATTGATTGATAGATTTAACAGTGAGTTGCAGGTACATAGTAATAATATCGCATAGGTATCGTTACAGTGTTCTGAGCATGGGCATGGTAGCTCAGTGGTTAGGGTGTTGGGCTATCAATCTGAAGGTTGGGGGTTCAAATCCCAGGTCCACTGAAGTTACCAATGTGGGTCCTTGAGCAAGGCCCTTAACCCTCATTGCTCCAGGGATGTTGTGATTAACCCTGTGCTCACCTTTAAGTCGCTTTGGATAAAAGCGTCCAATAAATGACCAAATGTAAATGTAACCCCCCTCCAAAGCGACAGTGGCAATACAAACTATCTGTTTTGTTGTTTTTTTCAGGAGGCTCGGTGTGGGACTCATCCTCCTTGAGTGGCTGAAAAACATCAACAGTGCAGGACAGCCATGTACAGGGTTGGGAATGCCCAGGTGTCCTTTATTTCAAAAAGTCGTGCAGTCTTGCAGGACTGCACTGCCACGAGTCCAACGGAAATCCAGGTTCTGTCCAGTAAATGTCATTTCTGTGGACCACTGGTCCAATTACAGAAGAAGAGCTGATGATCCCTTAAAGAAAACATCAGAAAAGCAGTTAGTGTTGGGGTTCTGGGAGTTCTTGCCCTCTGTTTTCTGGCTGCTGCTTCCTTCTCCTTCCACAGGTGGCGCCTGAGAGCATGGTGGCTGAGGGCTGACAGGTGCTACTCGTTGGCGTCATCGATGAGGAGGGTTGGAAGTTTGGAGTTTGCTGCCACCACTCTGAAGCCTGAGTGTTAACCTTGGTTAGTTCCTGTAGTTAGTTCCTCCAGTTCCTGTATCCGGTGTTTTCCTTTCACATGGTTATCGCACCGTGTGCCGTTGTTGCCTCCGCATTCCTGGATTCAGTTGCTCAAGTCCTCAAGGTCGGATACAAACCTTCAAGTACTGTCATGGTTCCACTGTCACACTGTCATGATTCCAGCCTGCAGCTTCCTGGTGTGTTCCTCCTCCGAGTCATCACGCCACCTGGTTCAGACATTCATCTCACTAGCAGTCAAGTTCTCCACTTTCAACCACGTTCCACTCCTCGGACCCCACCTGTTCCTCCCAGGCGGTTCATTCCATGATTAAGTTAACAGCGTTCCATAAACATCCCAGTCCCAGACCTCCTGATTACCATCTATCCATTATCTTCTGCTTTATCCTCTATTAGGGTCGTCCCCATGCCCATCCAGGGGAGAACGTTTCGGGCGCTGGGCAGATACACCCAGGACAGGGGAGAACATGGAAACTCCACCCAGATGGGGATTCGAACCGGGAATCCCTAGTGCTGAGAGGAGAACATGCTAACCACTAAGCCACCACTAAGCCACATACAAGCAATTATTAATTCATTAATTAATTCATTCATTATCTTCCTCTTAATCCGCTACTAGGGTCGCAGGGGGTTCTTCATACACACACCCAGGACAGGGTGCCAATCTATTCCTGGGCACACTCACTCACACACACACACACAAACACACACTACATGGGGCAATTTAGAGCATTCACTTTAAATCCATTCTTTAGACTGTTGGAGGAATCCGGAGAACCCGGAAACCCAAGCAGACACAGGGAGAACATGGAAACTCCACCCAGATCGGGATTCGAACCTGGATACCCAGTGTTGAGAGGTGAACGGGTTAACCACTAAGCCACCGTGCCGCCCCCTTCAAGGATTTAATTAAATGCAAAAGTAAATAAGTTTGTGTTTTCAGACACAAACTTCTGATATGTTCTGATTGAGTATGTTCTGATTGGTGTTCTGTTCTCTTCTCCCAACACATACTCACACAGCACCACCATGTCAGTATCACTGCAGCATCATCCACCACCCTAATACCTCCACTGTGTGGGTCTTGATCATTAAAGAGCAGGGTGTGGTGGCTTAGTGGTTAGTGTGTTGGCTATCAAGCTGAAGGTTGTGGGTTCAAACCCCTATGAAGTCACCAATGTGGGCCCTTGACTAAGACCCTTAACCCCTTATTGTTCCAGAGGGGCTGTGTCGGGGCCTCATATAATGTAATGTAAACATACTAAAGTGGCCTAACAAAGTAGGTTAAACACACAGATGGACTACAGAACCTAACTATAGGACTTCAAAGTCCATCTATATGATCAGTGGAAGTGCAAAACCACACAGTGAGGGTAGACCTGAGGAGTACCCAACTTGTACAGCCCAGGTCCTATGACACCTCCACCAATGTGGGTATCCTTGATAAGACCCTTAACCCCTTATTGTTCCAGAGGGGCTGGGAGGGGCAAACCATGTAATATGACATTAAACCATCAGGGTGTGGGGCTACTTGGTAAGTTCCTTTAGATCAATGGCCTCATATAAGGTTGTGAGGTTCAACCCCTATGTAAACATACTCACCAAGCGGCCTAACAAACCCTTTTTAGTTCCAGAGGGGCTGTTTAAGACACAGATGGACAATACAGAACATCAAACTTAGGACTTCAAAGTCAACTCTATATGATCAGGGAAGTTCAAAACCACACAGTAAGGGTAGACCTGAGGAGGTGGAGCTAATAAAAGGCCGGCCTAGCGTCTAACGTAATAATATTTATATATTCCTGTTGAAATCTCACAGTATCAGGAGCAATCAGAGGACCACATGCCCAGTGGAAGTGCAAAACCACACAGTGAGGGTAGACCTGAGGAGGTACCCACTTGTACCAGCACAACACACACTCACACACCACCACCATGTCAATATCACTGCCAGTACTGAGCATCATCCACCACCCTAATACCTCACTGTGGGGGTCTTGATCATTAAAGAGCAGGGTGTGTGGCTTAGTGGTTAGTGTGTTGGCTATCAATCTGAAGGTTGTGGGTTCAAACCCCAGGTCCTATGATGTCACCAATGTGGGCCCTTGATTAAGACCCTTAACCCCTTATTGTTCCAGTGGGGCTGTGGAGGGGCAAACCATGTAATATGACCCCAACCATCAAGTTGGGGATACGTTTAAGTTCCTTTAGATCAATGGCCTCATATAATGCAATGTAAACATACTAAAGCGGTCCTAACAAAGTAGGTTAAAGACACAGATGGACTACAGAACGTAACTATAGGACTTCAAAGTCCATCTATATGATCAGTGGAAGTGCAAAACCACACAGTGAGGGTAGACCTGAGTTCAAACCCCAGGTCCTATGATGTCACCAATGTGGGCCCTTGATTAAGACCCTTAACCCCTTATTGTTCCAGAGGGGCTGTGTCCGGGCTAACCATGTACTATGACCCCAACCATCAAGTTGGGGATACTTTTAAGTTCCTTTAGATCAATGGCCTCAAATAATGTAATGTAAACATACTAAAGTGGCCTAACAAAGTAGGTTAAAGACACAGATGGACTACAGAACGTAACTATAGGACTTCAAAGTCCATCTATATGATCAGTGGAAGTGCAAAACCACACAGTGAGGGTAGGCCTGAGGAGGTGGAGCTAATAAAATGGCCGGGGAGCGTCTAACGTAATAATATTTATATATTCCTGTTGAAATCCCACAGTATCAGGAGCAATCAGAGGACCACATGCCCTGCGGTCACCACAGTTGCTGCTATAACACTCTCAAGGCTCATCATTAGCATAATTGAGCCGTATTGTGTAGCCTGCTCCGTAGCGCACCACTTTAAAGATGAAGCCACCTGGAAGAAGCGGTGATTTAATTACCCTGTAGAACCGCATTTCCGACCGAATGCGAAGGAATGGAATGTGCTACGATTAGCACTAAGGTAACCAGATTCCAATTCAACAGATGTGGGACAAAGACTATGTTTGTGTGGGACAATGTGGGACACCAATGCTTAGTCTAAAATAACATCTATATATATATGGGGCGGCATGGTGGCTTAGTGGTTAGCATGTTCTCCTCTCAGCACTAAGGATTCCCGGTTCGAATCCCCATCTGGGTGGAGTTTCCATGTTCTCCCCATGTCCGTGTGGGTTTCCTCCGGTTTCTCCGGTTTCCTCCCACAGTCCAAAAACATGGATCAAGTCAGTTGAGTTCTCCAAATTGCCCCATATAGAGTGTGTCTGTGTGAGTGAGTGTGTGCCCAGTGATAGATTGGCGCCCTGTCCTGGGTGTATCTGCCCAGCGCTCGAGACATTCTCCCCTGGATGCGCATGGGGAACCAAGGGGGGGGGGGCGACCCTAATATAGGATAAAGAGGAAGATAATGAATGAATGTGTGTGTGTGTGTGTATACAATTAAACATAACACAGTTCCTTATGTTATCCATCCATCCATTATCTTCCGCTTTATCCTCTATTAGGGTCGCGGTGGGGTTCCTCATGCCCATCCAGGGGAGAACGTTTTGGGCGCTGGGCAGACACACCCAGGACAGGGCGCCAATCTATCACTGGGCACACACTCACACACACAGACACACTCTATATGGGGCAATTTGGAGAACAAAATTGACTTGATGCATGTTTTTGGACTGTGGGAGGAAACCGGAGAACCCGGAGGAAACCCACGCGGACACGGGGAGAACATGGAAACTCCACCCAGATTGGGATTCGAACCGGGAATCCCTAGTGCTGAGAGGCGAACATGCCAACCTCTAAGCCACCTTGCCGCCTTGAATACTTTAATTGTTATATAAAAAAAAAAAGAAAAATTGGAATCCCAATCTGGGTATCCGCATGGGTTTCCTCCGGGTCCTCCGGTTTCCGGATTCAAGGTTAATCGACTGTTGGATTTGCCCCTATATATAGTTTATGTGTTTTCGTGTACCCAGCAATAGATTGGCGCCCTGGTGTTCTGTTCTCTGTCTGTGTCTGACCCACTCGTACCAGCACAACACACACTCACACAGCACCACCATGTCAGTATCACTGCAGTACTGAGAATCACCCACCACAAGCTTCAGATTGATAGCCAACACACTAACCACTGAGCCACCACACCCTGCTCTTTAATGATCAAGACCCCCACAGAGGAGGTATTAGGGTATACCTCCTCTGTGGGGGTCTTGATCATTAAAGAGCAGGGTATGGTGGCTCAGTGGTTAGTGTGTTGGCTATCAATCTGAAGGTTGTGGGTTCAAACCCCAAGTCCTATGATGTTACCAATGTGGGTCTTTGAGTAAAACCCTGAAACCAGTGCTTCTCAAATAGTGGGGCGCGCCTCCCTGGGGGCGCATAACAAGATATCACAGAGCAATTGATATTAAGTGTACTGAACAAACCCTCAAGAGACAACATGGAAAAATATTTAACAGGGACGAGGAGAGAGACGAAGATAACGAGAGCAACAAAAGTCAACCGAAAACTTCAACGAGAAAACAATGTCGAAGCTTCTGTAGCGCTTGGCTTCACTGTAACTGTAACTTCACTGTTGGAAGTGAGGTGGGAGACGAAGAAAGACCGGTGTGTCTTCTGTGTCTTAAAATGTTGGCGGCGGACAGCGTGAAGCCAAATAAATGAAGGCGTCACTTAAAGACATTACACCCCAATCACACTGATAACCGCTTGAGTTTTTAATCGTAAACGTGACGCGCAGAGCCAGCAATCATCCCGCTTTATTAAAGCTGCTCCAGAAAAGCTGTGCGCTGCCGAATTGGCGCGTTGGAGACATGAGTTCTGTCTTCATTATTTTGATTAAAAAAAAAATGTTGCTGATGAATTTTTCAGTATCAAATTCCAGTCAGTTCAAAAATGTTTCTAGTTTAAATAAGGATTTCATTCGTTTCTGATACAAACTACAAAACAAAGTTAATCAAATGATTCTTGGTTGTAAGTTGATCTATATTTCTTTCTTTTTTGTTTTATTTATTGTTATAAAAGAGGTTTACTTATAACAAATTTATAGACAAATCATACTACAGTGGTCGTAGTGGACGGGGGGGGGGGGGGGGGTGTGTGTGTGTGTGTGTGTGCCTTAACCCCTTATTGTTCCAGAGGGGCTATGCCGTGGCTAACCATGTACTATGACCACAACCATGTACTGTTTGTCATGAATATGGTTCTGGGAATGTACGATGTTTAGCTAGTTGATGGGAGATAGCTGCGAATGCTTTAATTGTTATTTAAAAAAAAAAAAAAAAAAAAAAAAAAGCTAATATGACGATAGACTGTAAACAGAGACAAAGAGAAGAGAGAAGTAGAGAGTGCGATGCTCAAATGATGTTGAAATGATGCTAAAATGATGCTAAATGACGCTAAAATGATGCTACAATGATGCTAATGACGCTAAAATGATGCTACAATGATGCTAATGACGCTAAAATGATGCTACAATGATGCTAATGATGCTAAAATGATGCTACATGACGCTAAAATGATGCTACAATGATGCTAATGACGCTAAAATGATGCTACACTGATGCTAATGCGTGAACGTAGTAAAGGATTAAGCAGAAGATAATGAGATGTGAGTGGCATAGTGGCTTATAACGAATCCAGGTTCGAATCCCAATCTGGGTGTCCATGTGGGTTTCCACCAGGTTCTCCGGTTTCCTCCCACAGTCCAAAAACATGGATTCAAGGTTAATTGACTGCTCCGAATTGCCCCAATATGTAGCATATGTGTTTGTGTGAGTGAGATTGTGTACCCATCCTGGACGCATCTGCCCAGGTTCTCCCCTGGATGGGCATGGGGAACACCCCCCCCCCCTCCTGTGACCCTAGTAGAGGATTAAACAGAAGATAATGAGATGAGAAATGTGAAGATCTCAGACCATTCTTGCTTTTTATTTTTAATCCAACTATAATTTGATGCGGGCGGCCTCAAATGTTCTCCTCTCAGTGCTAGGGATTCCCGGAAGATCTCGATGACCTGTCCAATGGAAAAGTAGATCTCGGGCCAGAAAAGGGCACCCCTGCTCTAGAACAAATAAGAAGAGTGGTGTAGTCAAGCTTTTATGGTCCTAACGTACTAAAGTATGAATAACTGAAGAGCTTGCAGCGAAAAAGGAGCCGCTCCATCCATCTCAACGGATATGCCGCAATATTATTGGGAGCCGTTCTAAATCTTGTGATTGTTTTATATTTGTTGTTGCCCTGACGTTGGGTGAGGGCACAGAGGCAGCTTGCAACACACCTGGCCTTTATTAAACCCTAATGATGGAACCCTCCGGATGGATCATTTCTATGCAAATTTGGAAAACTGTGAAATTCATTATGCCTCCCTTTCATTAAAGGCGCCGTCCTTCGTGGACGGGGTCTTTAGACGGAATGGGCGAAATGATCGCTGTGAATAATGGACGTGGGCCAACGTTTCGGGATCCTGGCGGATTTCCAGCAAGTTCGTTTAGAATGGTTCTCTCTGACCTCCCTGCTTCGCTGTGAGGGGGAAGGGGGGGGGTATTTGGACTAGAATATGAGAGTCTCCTGGTTTATGAGTGTGGATTTTAGGATGTATTTTCCACTTGAATAGTTCAGGAAACTCAATCAGCCCTGACTTTGAAATCCAAGAACACTGCACCATGCATCATCATCCATCCATCCATTATCTTCTGCTTTATCCTCTACTAGGGTCGCAGTGGGGGGAAGGGGGTTCCCCATGCCCATCCAGGGGAGAAAGTTTCGGGCGCTGGGCAGATACACCCAGGACAGGGTGCCAATCTATCACTGGTCACACTAACTCACACACACACTCTACACACTATATAGGGTCAATTTAGGGCAGCCAATTTACCTTGAATCCATGTTTTCGGACTGTGGGAGGAAACTGGAGAACCCGGAAGAAACCCAAGTGGACATCGGGGAGAACATGGCAACTAAGTCACCATGCCGCCCACATCTCATTATCTTCTGCTTAAACCTCTAATAGGGTCGCAGTGGGGGGGGTTCACCATCCCCATCCAGGGGAGAACGTTTCGGGCACTGGGCAGATACACCCAGGACAGGGTGCCAGTCTATCGCTGGGCACACACTCACTCACACACACTCTACACACTATATAGGGGCAATTTAGGGCAGCCGATTTACCTTGAATCCATGTTTTCCGACTGTGAGAGGAAACCAGGGAACCCGGAGGAAACCCAAGAGGACACGGGGAGAACATGGCAACTAAGACACCATGCCGTCCACATCTCATTATCTTCTGCTTAATCCTCTATTAGGGTCGTGGGGGGGGTTCACCATGCCCATTCAGGGGAGAACATTTCATCTATCATGTGGCACACACACACAAACACACTCTAAATGGGGCAATTTCGACCATTCAGTTGACCTTGATCCATGTTTTTGGACAGTGGGAGAAAACTGGAGAACCTGGAGGAAACCCACGTGGACACATTACATTTACATTTAGTCATTTAGCAGACGCTTTTATCCAAAGCGACTTACAAATGAGAACACCACAAGTCAGAAGCCATATAGAAAAACCAACTATACTGTAAATTCATCAAACCTGATTGTTATTCGAAGCTGCGCTCCCCCCCCCCCCTTTTTTTATTATTTTTTTATTATTATTTTTTTTTTATAATAGGTATTTGTTAAAGAGATGCGTCTTAAGTAGTTTCTTAAAACTGTCTAGTGATTCTGCATTACGGACAGAGTTGGGAAGATCGTTCCACCATTTTGCAGTGGTGAACGCCACAGAGTGAGAATTAGCTCCTCGGTGAGGTGGAACCACCAGGTGGCGATCATCACTGGAGAGAAGTGAATGAGTCGGAGTGTATTTTATAAAGATAGAGTGAAGGTAGGAGGGGCAGATCCAGAAATGGTTCTGTATGCCAGAGTCAGTGACTTGTACTGAATGCAGCAGCTACAGGGAGCCAATGGAGGGAAGTGAGTAATGGAGGGACATGAGTTCGCTTGAGTTGGTTAAACACGAGTCGGGCTGCAGAGTTTTGAATTAGTTGAAGAGGTCTGATAGTGGAAGCTGGGATACCGGCAAGTAGCGCATTACAATAATCAAGCCGGGATAAGACTAGGGCTTGAACAAGCAGTTGGGTAGCATGTTCAGTCAAAAACGGTCTGATCTTCCTTATGAAAGACAAGGGGAGAACATGGAAACTCCACCCAGATTGGGATTCGAACCGGGAACCCCTAGCACTGAGAGGAGAACATGCCAACCACTAAGCCACTGTGCCGCCCCACCATGCATCAACTATAGTAACAGTGTTAGTAACATCATCATGGAGACAGGACACCACACCGTATTTACAAATAGATGCCATAGATGGGCATGGGGAACCCCACCAACAACCCTACTAGAGGATTAAATGGAAAAGAATGAGATGGGACAGCACGGCAACTTAGTGGCTACCACGTCCGTCTCTCAGCGCTTGGGATCCTGGTTTGAATCCCGATCTGGATGAAGTTTCCATGTCCTCCCCATGTCCACGTTGGGTTTTCTCCCCATGTCCCCATGTCCAAGTTCTCCGGTTTCCTCCCACAGTCCAAAAACATGGATTCAAGGTGAATTAAATGCTCTAAAATGCTCGCCCTATCTAAATTGCCCTTACTCTGTGTCTGTGTGACCAGCGATGGATTGGCACACTGTATCTGCCCCGAAACATTCTCCCCGGATGGGCATGGGGAACCCCCCCACAACCGTATTAGAGGATAAAGCGGAAGATAATGAGATAAGCCTAAAATACCTGCAAATATTTTTTGTTAAGTCCATCCATCCATTATCTTACGCTTTTTCCTCTACTAGGGTCGCGGGGGGGTTCCCCATGCCCATCCAGGGAAGAACGTTCCAGGCGCTGGGCAGATACACCCAGGACAGGACGCTAATCTATTGCTGGGCACACTCTCACTCACACAAACACACTCTATATGGGGCAATTTGGAGAACTCAATTGACTTGATCCATGTTTTTGGACTGTGGGAGGAAACCGGAGAACCCGGAGGAAACCCACGCGGACACGGGGAGAACATGGAAACTCCACCCAGGTTATTTTTTGTTAAGTTTTTCTTATTTTTCTCCAAATAAAGTTACATTATCTTTTTTGTTTCTTTGCTCTTGGCAATGACACCAGAACTCCCCAGCACCGTGACCCCCCTGATGGGGATTCGAACCGGGAATCCCTAGCGCTGAGAGGAGAACATGCTAACCACTAAAGTTACATTATAGTTTTTGTTTCTTGGCAACTCCCCAGCACCGTGACCTGAACATATTTATAGTGAGCATGTGAAACGTAACAGCTTCTCTACAGCTGCTAACTTTCCTTCTTCCAGCCAGACTCAGAATTTGTTTTGGCTGAAGTTCATCTGAAGTTCTGAGATCTCACCAGCTCTCACTTCACCATTCTGGCTTCTCATCCATCCATTATTTTCCGCTTTATCCTCTACTAGGGTCGTGGGGGGTGGGGGGGGTTCCCCATGCCCATCCAGGGGAGAACATTTCAGGCGCAGGGCAGATAGAACATGGAAACTCCACCCAGATTGACAGGAAAACATGCTTACCACTAAGCCACCCTTCTCCAAATAATCTAATATTATATTAATTCTATTATAATAAACAGGCGGCACGGTGGTTTAGTGGTTAGCACGTTCGCCTCTCAGCACTAGGGATTCCCGGTTCGAATCCCCATCTGGGTGGAGTTTCCATGTTCTCCCCGTGTCCGCGTGGGTTTCCTCCGGGTTCTCCGGTTTCCTCCCACAGTCCAAAAACATGGATCAAGTCAATTGAGTTCTCAAAATTGCCCCATATAGAGTGTGTCTGTGAGTGAGTGTGTGCCCAGCGATGGATTGGCACCCTGTCCTGGGTCTATCTGCCCAGCGCCTGAGACGTTCTCCCCTGGATGGGAATGGGGAACCCCCCCATGACCCTAATAGAGGATAAATCGGGAGATAATGAATGAATGAAAGGATATATATATATATATATATATATACGTACACTGTCATATAAAAATGTGTATATATATATATATATATATATATATATATATATATATATATATATATATATATATATATATATGGCAGTGCATTGGTGTTCCTCATTGTCCCACTGGAACATAGTCTTTGTCCCACATCTGGTGAATTGGAATCTGGTCACCCTATCGTACCATCATCCACCACTCTAAGAATACCTGCTCTGTGGGGGTCCGGATCAGCAGAGAACATACCAAAGTGCATTAACAAAGAGTGTCGAGAACGGTGAGTGTATACCAACCCGGACCGCAAAACAACCCGAAATTGTGGAGCATTCGTAGAACCAGATGTATTAGTTGTCATAATTTCAATAAGAACATGATGCAAATGCAAAGAAAATGCCCGTGCTTCGATGATTTGCGATGATTCAGCATCTATACCCCTGCATTCTAACCACGTGTTCATCCCCAATTCATGGTGCACTCTGTGTTCCGCGGCCGGTTGTCGTCGGGTCCCGAACAAAAGAGGTCATCCTCTGCCGGCGCCTCCCACCAGTTTTAGCCAGACGCAGAGAATAAAGTCTTCATGGAGGGAAAAAAAAAGCAGATAACAGGCAAGTACAAATATAGTGACAGCCTACTCAACACTTTCTGCTTCCTGGTCGGTTCTACGTGCAACGGTCTCCACGGTTCGGCTCTAATTAGCAGCGGAATCTGAAGAGAGGTACGAGGTTTTCGAAGCTCTTTAAGTCAAATAAATCGGTGTAGTAGAGTTTAGAGATAAGTGCACACTGATATTTAATCTGTGAGGTTTTTTTTAGAAGGAAATATCGGTGGAGACTACATGTTTTAAAGTCTTTTATCTACAGGATTTGGCGTGCGGATCATGAATACTGCAGTATTGTGGATTTTATTTGGGTAAGGCATCTAATTATTATTCTTATTTGTTTATTTTATTTTTTTTAAATACTTTTTTAATTACGTTTCTTATCAAAGATCACCTAAAAAAGCCCACATACACTCACCGGCCATTTTATTCATCTTTTAGTGTGTGTTTTCAGTTCTGCTGATCATATAGATGGACTTTGTAGTTCTACAGTTCCATTCTACAGTCTGTATGTTTCTCTATATACTTTGGTAGGCCGCTTAAGTATGTTCTCCAATGTCTTTGGAGGTATTAGGGTGGTGGATGATGCTCAGTGAGCAGTGATACTGACATGGTGGTGGTGTGTGAGTGTGTGTTGTGCTGGTACGAGTGGATCAGACACAGACCGAGAACAGAACACCAATCAGAACATACACTCACCGGCTATTTTATTAGGTACAGGTTCTCCACTGATCATATAGATGGACTTTATAGTTCTATAATTCCATTCTATAATCCGTATTTTCTCTATATACTTTGTTAGACCGCTTTAGTATGTTCTCCAATGTCTTTGGAGGTATTAGGGTGGTGGATGATGATCAGTACTGCAGTGATACTGACATGGTGGTGGTGTGTGAGTGTGTCCTGATCATCAGAGAACATACTAAAGCGAACTAACAGGCCCCACAGACCAAATATATGGATTGAAGGTGAATTGGATGCCACTATCTAAATTGCCCCTATATAGTGTGTATGTTTGTCTGAGTGAGTGCTGGATTGGTTCTGGGTGTATCTTCCCAGCAACTGAAGCGTTCTCTCCTGGATGGGCATGGGGAACCCTCCCCCTCCAACAACCCTAGTGGAGGATTAAGCCGGGCGCTGGGCAGATACACCCAGGACAGGGCGCCAATCTATTGCTGGGCACACACTCACTCACACAAACACATTCTATATGGGGCAATTTGGAGAACTCAATTGACTAGATCCATGTTTTTTGGACTGTGGGAGGAAACCGGAGAACCCGGTAATGTTTTCAATAAACGCATTTATGAATCGAACCTCGTTTATTATTATAGTGTTTGAAACCCATGCCCATCCAGGTGAGAACGTTTCGGGCGCTGGGCAGATACACCCAGGACAGGGCGCCAATCTATCGCTGGGCACACACTCACTCACACAAACACACTCTATATGGAGCAATTTGGAGAACTCAATTGACTAGATCCATGTTTTTGGACTGTGGGAGGAAACCTGGAGAACCCAGAGGAAACCCACGCGGACACGGGGAGAAAATGGAAACTCCACCCAGATGGGGATTCGAACCGGGAATCCCTAGCGCTGAGAGGAGAACATGCTAACCACTAAGCCACCGTGCCGGAGACGAGACTAAAGTTTCCTAAATAAAGTTACATTATAGTTTTTGTTTCTTGGCAACTCCCCAGCACCGTGACCTGAACATATTTATAGTGAGCATGTGAAACGTAACAGCTTCTCTACAGCTGCTAACTTTCCTTCTTCCAGCCAGACTCAGAATTTGTTTTGGCTGAAGTTCATCTGAAGTTCCGAGATCTCACCAGCTCTCACTTCACCTTCTGGCTCCTCCAAATAATCGAACTATTATATTCACTCAGCGTCCATTTGATTACATCCACCTCCTCCTCCACTGATCATACAGATGGACTTTATTACGTTCTCTATCTTTATACCTCTCCCTTTTTATTCATCCATCCATCCATTTGGTCATTTGGTCATTTATTGGACGCTTTTATCCAAAGCGACTTACAAGGTGAGCACAGGGTTAATCACAACATCCCTGGAGCAATGAGGGTTAAGGGTCTTGCTCAAGGACCCACATTGGTAACTTCATTGGACCTGGGATTTGAACCCCCAACCTTCAGATTGATAGTCCAACGCCTTAAACACTAAGCTACCGCACCCTATCCATTATATCCATCCATCCATTATCTTCTGCTTTATCCTCTATTAGGGTCGTGGGAGGGGGGGGGGGGGCTGCACGGTGGCATAGTGGCCAGCATGTTCTCCTCTCAGCTCTAGGGATTCCCGTTTCGAATCCCAATCTGGGTGGAGTTTCCATGTTCTCCCTTTCCTCCAGGTTCTCCAGTTTCCTCCCACAGTCCAAAAACATGGATCAAGTCAATTGAATTCTCCAAATTGCCCCATATAGAGTGTGTCTGTGTGAGTGAGTGTGTGCCCAGCGATAGATTGGTGTCCTATCCTGGCTGTATATGACCAGTGCCAGAAACATGCCCCTGGATGGGCATGGGGAACTCCCCCGCGACCCTCCGTCCATCCATCCATCCATTATCTTCCACTTTATCCTATATTAGGATGGATGGAAGGTCGCAGGGGGGGTTCCCCATGCCCACCCAGGGGAGAATGTCCCCAGGGCGCCAATCTATCGCTGGGCACACACTCACTCACACAAACACACTCCAAATGTATGGCCCTGGTTTTACCCGCCTTTCACCGTGAACCCTGTGTGACCCTAAATTCAGACTGCAATACAAACCTGCGTATTGAAAGAATTAACGATGGCTTAAAATCTATAAAGTCTATCGATAAATTAAAACTATTTTCATCGTCGCTTTTAAAGCCCGGCTCACGTTTATCGACGCCTACGATGTACATGATTAGCGGGCAGGAATTTTTCTCTTTTTATTTTTTTTTCTCTTTTCCGACAACTGCATTTGTCAGCAGTATCTGTTCCGCATCTCATTTAGCGAGTTAAACACGTTCTCTAATGGAGCAAATGTAATTATTCGGGCCTTTCGCCTACTCGGCATAATCGGGCATGTTTGAAAAATCTAATCCCATTTGATCCATAATCAAATAAACCCCTGAGAGCCCTCACTTCTCTTCCGAAATGGGCTTTTATTTATTTATTTATTTAATTTCTCTGGAACATTACGAAGAATCAATATGCCCCGTGTCTTACCAACAAGGCGCATCACCTCGTACTGGGGTACTGGTGAGTGAAAAACATATGTGCAAGTTTCCATGTTCTCCCCGTGTCCACGTGGGTTTCCTCCGGGTTCTCCGGTTTCCTCCCAGAGTCCAAAAACATGGATCAAGTCAATTGAGTTCTCCAAATTGCCCCATATAGAGTGTGTTTATGTGAGTGTGTGTGAGTGTGCTTAGCAATAGACTGGCACCCTGTCCTGGGTGTATCTGCCCAGCGCCTGAGAAGATCTCCCCTGGATGGGCATGGGGAACCCCACCGCGACCCTAATAGAGGATAAAGTGGAAGATAATGAATGAATGAATATAAGAAAGATGGGCAGCACGGTGGCTTAGTGGTTGGCATGTTCTCCTCTCAGCACTAGGGATTCCCGTTTCGAATCCCCATCTGGGTGGAGTTTCCATGTTCTCCCTGTGTCCACTTGGGTTTCCTCCGGGTTCTCCGGTTTCCTCCCACAGTCCAAAAACATGGATCAAGTCAATTGAGTTCTTCAAATTGCCCCATATAGATGCGCCCTGTCCTGGGTGTATCTGCCCGGCGCCCGAAACATTCTCCCCTGGATGGGCATGGGGAACCCCCCCCCCCCCCCCCCCCCCCCCCCCCCCCCCCCCCCCCCCCCCCCCCCCCCCCCCCGCCCCCCCCCCCCCCACCCCTCCCCCCCCCCCCCCCCCCCCCCACCCCCCCCCCCCCCCCGAAACATTCCCCTCCCCCCCCCCCCCCACCCCCCCCCCCCCCCCCCCCCCCCCCCCCCCCCGCGGTATGGAGATGTAGAAGTGAAGGTCGGAGAGGGTGTATGTAAAGTGGCAGGTGCAGTGTTTATGTAAGGTGGCAGTTGCACAAGTTGGGCAGCACACAGGTCTACTGGCCATTCCACAGTCTGGTTGCCTGGGGTAGAAGTATATATATATATATATATATATATATATATATATATATATATATATATATATATATATATATATATATATATATTTATATATATCCATTATCTTCCATTTTATCCTATATTAGGGTCGCAGGGGGGTTCCCCATGCCCATCCAGGGGAGAACATTTCGGGCGCTGGGCAGATACACCCAGGACAGGGCGCCAATCTATCACTGGGCACACACTCACTCTATGGGAGGAAACCGGAGAACCCGGAGGAAACCCACACAGACACGGGGAGAACATGTACATCCCTAATGTAAATCCCTAATGCTGAGGGGTGAATGTGCTAACCACTGAGCCATATATATATATATATATACCACTGAGCTACCACATCCATATATATATATATATATATATATATATTTGCCCGTGGGAGTGGTAGCTCAGTGGTTAGGGTGTTGGGTTAGCAATCTGAAGGTTGGGGGTTCAAATCCCAGGTCCACTAAAGTTACCAATGTGGGTCCTTGAGCAAGACCCTTAACCCTCATTGCTCCAGGGATGTTGTGATGAACCCTGTGTTCACCTTGTAAGTCACTTTGGATAAAAGCGTCTGCCAAATGTAAATATATGTATATATTGTATACTTTATACCCATGTTCTACACCATGTTCAAAACTTTCACTTCTTTTTTATTCTCCGTGCGAGCCAATGCAGCGAAATTTCGTTCTGCGTACACTAAGTGTATAATGAAGGACAATAACGTTTGATATCTCCTCTGCTCTCTCCTCTCCTCGGACAGAGTGGCTCACCTGAGCTCCGCCGGAACCCAAAACCCGTTTTACGATGACACCCCGGAACCGGAGCTCCTCCGCCCGTCCTGGATGGCCGATGTTCCGGATAATCTGTCTCTGTCCGAGGTCACCATGCCGGGCACGCACAACACCATGGCGTTCTACGGCGGCTTCATCTCTCAGTGCAACTCGTGGCCCCTGTCCAAACAGCTCGAGGCCGGCGTGCGCTTCGTCGACATCCGGGTGCGCCACGCCGGCGGGAATCTCACCATCCATCACGGGATCTCGTACCAGTGGGCGCACTTTGGGAACGTTTTGGAGGACGTGATGGCTTTCTTGAAGGAGCGGCCAAGCGAAACGGTGCTCATGAGGCTGAGAGAGGAGTTGAGCGAGACCAGAGATATTTACGAGGCCGTGATCCGCTACGTGCATCGCTACGCTCACTGGGATATATTATGGGATAGTCAGCTGATGCCGACTATGGGCGAGGCAAGAGGCAAGCTGGTTGTCCTGCAGAATTTCCCCGGGCCCCACCTGGGCTTGAATTACAACTCCCTGGACATTTCCGACGACTGGAAGGTAATTCGGAACCCAAATTGGTACCAAATTGGTACTCAAAAGTAGCACAATGTGGTGCGCCAGATAATAGTATGGATATACATCCATCTATCCATTATCTTCCCCTTTATCCCCTTTATATATAGGGTCGCAGGGGGGTTTCCCATGCCCATCCAGTGGAGAACGTTTGGGGGCGCTGGGCAGATACACCCAGGACAGGGCGCCAATCTATCACTAGGCACAAACTCACACACACAGACGCACTCTATATGGGGCAATTTGGAGAATTCTATTTATACTAAATCCATATTTTGGACTGTGAGAGGAAACTGGAGAACCCGAAGGAAACCCAAGCAGACACGGGGAGAACATGGAAACTCCACCCAGATTGGGATTCCAACCTGAATCCCCAGCTTTTGAGAGAACGTAAGCCCGGTGTGCATGTACATCCATCCATACATTATCTTCTACTAGGTTCGTGGGGGAGGAGAGGTTCCCCATGCCCATCCAGGGGAGAACGTTTCGGGCGTTGGGCAGATACACCCAGGACAGGACGCCGATCTATCACTGGAAACACACTCACACAAACAAACAAACAAACAAACACACTCTATATGGGGCAATTTGGAGAATTCAATTGATCTTGATCCATGATTTTGGACTGTGGGAGGAAACCGGAGAACTCGGAGGAAACCCATGCAGACAAGGAAAGAACATGAAAACTCCACCCAGATGGGGATTCAAACCTGGATCCCCATATTTGATTCATTCACAATAATGCCACGCCCTCTTATACCTTAGTGCTTTAATATACACCTAATTAATTTTTGTTATATGATGTTCCGTGACGGGCAGCACGGTGGCTTAGTGCTTAGCACGTTCTCCTCTCAGCACTGGGGATCCAGGTTCGAATCCCAATCTGGGTGGAGTTTCTACGCCCCATATAGAGTGTGTCTGTGTGAGTAAGTGTGTGCCCAGTGATAGATTGGCATCCTGTCCTGGGTGTATCTGCCCAGCGCCTGAAATGTTCTCCCCTGGATGGGCATGGGGAACCCCCCCACGACCCTAATAGGGGACAAAGTGGAAGATAATGAATGGATGAATAATGTTCTGTGAGGGGCGGCACGGTGGCTTAGTGGTTAGCACATCAGTCTCTCAGCACTGGGGATTCAGGTTCGAATCCCAAAATGGGTGGAGTTTCCGTGTTCTCTGCGTGGGTTTCCTTCAGGTGGAAACACATGGATCGAATGCTCCAAATTGCCCCATATAGATTGTGTGTGTGCTCAGCAATAGATTGGCGACCTGTCCTGCCCAACCCTGCCCAAAATGTTCTCCCCTAGAACCCCCGCTCCCCGCCCTTACCACCCTAGTAAAGGATTAAGCAGATGGATGGATGTTCCGTGACAAAAAACATAGGTGGTACTTGGTGCTACTTGGTCTGAAAAGTTTAAGAACCACTGAACTAACTAACTAACTAACTAACTACCCGCCATGTTCTTGCAGATTCCCTCCCTCCAGCAACAGGATATGGACAAAAAATGGAGGAGCATCCACACCCACTTGGAAGAAGCCATGACCTCCAGCAAATTCCAGATGTTCCTCACGTACGCCAGTGGTGCCAGTTTGATGGCGCCCCCCTATGCTGTGGCCAAACGTATGAATTCCCTCTTATACGACTATCTTGGTCTACACGACGGCCAAGAGAGGCGCTTCGGCATCTTTGCAATGGACTTCCCCGGGGCAAAGTTAGTAAATATGATTATCGACTTTAACCGAAAGGTTGTGAAAGATATGAACCAGGAAAGAAACCAGGAGTGACTGGACGAGCAATACTGGAACCAACGTAATAAACTGTAATAAAGTTCAACTTCAACTAATTTTATTATCCGTCTTATTTCCATATATGGTAATCACACCATTGTTATGCAATTCTTTTTATTACAATTTCCGAGCTACCAAGTATCATGGCTGAAGTGCCCTTGGGCATGGTACCTGACCCCAATTGCTCCCCAGGCGCCATATTCAAGACACCCCATTACCTGGTCATGCCCACCTTTTTACCTTGTTCCCTGTATTGCTTTGTATTGTATTGACTGAACCGGGTTCGAATCCCGATCTGGGTGGAGTTTCCATGTTTTCCCAATCACTGCGTGGGTGAACCCAGAGAATGCTCTAAAGTGCCCCATATAGTGTGTGTTTGAGTGTGGGTGCAATCAAGAGCATCCAGTTTACCTTGAATTCATGTTTTTGGACTGTGGGAGGAAACCCACGTGGCCACAAGGAGAATCTCCAAGGTTTTGAGAGCCCCAGGTTCGATTCGATTCCCGGCTAAGGCAGTGTGGTGTTAGGGGCAGTCATGGGCTTGTGGATTTGGGCTGTGGGAGAAAACTGGAGAACTACACCACCATGCCTCCCTATATTTTCTCAATGATATTTGTGGTGGTACGGTGGCTTAGTGGTTAGCATGTTCTCCTCTCAGCGCTAGGGAGACCCGGTTCGATTCTCCAGTTTCCTACCACAGTCCAAATGGATCATGGTCAATTGAATTCTCCAAATTGCCCCATATAGAGTGTGTTTGTGTGAGTGAGTGTGTGCTCAGCAATAGATTGGCACCCTGTCCTGTCCGAAACGTTCTCCCCTGGATGGGCATGAGATGGATATTGTAGATATTCAGGTAGCCATTTCACGCAGAACGTTGCCTAATAGACCTCCAACTCATACGCCCACCTTAAATCCCCATCCTGAAGTGCATGCTGGGAAACCCTGCGGGAACCTTTGCCATTGGTGGGAAGCTTTCCCATCGGTGGGGCAACCAGCCAACCCCAACCCCAACAGTCCCAAAATGGTGGGCACCACTCGGTCAGCATTCATTCATTCATTCATTACCTTCCACTTTATCCTCTAGTAGGGTCGTTGGGGGAGTTCCCCATGCCCATCCAGGGGAGAACGTTTTGGGTGCTGGACAGATACACCCAGGACAGGGCGCCAATCTATCACTGGGCACACACTCACTCACACACACACAAACACACTCTACGTATATGGGTCAATTTGGAGAATTCAATTGACCTTGATCCATGTTTTTGGACTGTGGAAGGAAACCGGAGAACCCGGAGGAAACCCACACTGACACGGGGAGAACATGGAAACTCCACCCAGTCCCTAATGCTATTGGTCAGCATAAAAACCCAAATATAAAACCAAGAAACGTCGTTAACACGGAACGGACGGCCGTAAACCTTTACACGTTCCTCCTCCCGAGTCCACGGTTCCGCTCGGGGCAGTACAGTTCCCACAGTGTGCATTATTTAGAGTTCTAGGTCTGGCGTTTTCAAGACAGATCAGTCTGAGTGCCCGACGCCCAGCGGGAGGGTGACAGGACCATGCGGTCTCTGTCGGATGTGTCTTTGCCGATGCAACGGCGTGACCTTCCAAGTGTCGGAAAGTGAGGACGCTGGCCACAAAGACGTTCTAAAACAGCAGACGGACGGCGAGAGTTGGAGGAACGCGTCCTCCACCTACCTCCATCAACCATCTGCCATTAGAACACGTCAAACGCGGGAGATTGAGCATGGACTGAAGCCTGACAAAGAACAGCCGGTATGAAGGAACCATGCATGCTGCACCACGGAGAACCCCCACCCCCACCCCAACAAAAAAAAACATGCTTTATCACATACCTCCGGTCTCTCCAGCTGTACGCTGTAAACTGCGCAAATTACAATCATCAGTGCGCATTTAAGTCCTTATTTACGGCATGGTGTTAAGATCAATCGGCTTTTAAGCCTGAATAGCCCGTGATGACGGTCGCACGCTTAATTGTACGACGTGCGGAAAAAGCATCTCCGCGTGCTGTATGGCCGAAACAAAAAAATCGGGGCTGCATAGATTCACTGATTGTCGCATTTTAATGAAAAGTGGTGTTGGAAATTATTATTATTATTATTTTTTAAAGAAATGTTTCATATGGAGGCGGCACGGTGGCTTTGTGGTTAGCACGTTCTCCTCTCAGCGTTAGGGATTCCCGGTTCGAATCCCCATCTGGGTGGAGTTTCCATGTTCTCCCCGTGTCCGCGTGGGTTTCCTCCGGGTTCTCCGGTTTCCTTCCACAGTCCAAAAACATGAATCAAGGCTTTAATCCTCAACTAGGGTCGAGGGGGGTTCTCATGCCCATCCCATACCTTGAATCCATGTTTTTGAATTGTGGAAGGAAACTGGAGAACCCGGAGCAAACCCACACGGTCAAAAAAAAAGCTAACCAAAGGTAACCATTACACCATTGTGCCACCCCATATGAAACATCCATCCATTATCTCCCGCTTTCTCCTCTATTAGGGTCGTGGGGGGGTTCCCCATGCCCATCCAGGGGAGAACGTTTTTTGGCGCTGGGCAGATACACCCAGGACGGGGCGCCAATCTATCGCTGGGCACTCACTCACTCACACACACACTCTATATGGGGCAATTTGGAGAATTCAGTTAACCTTGATCCATGTTTTTGGACCGTGGGAGGAAACCGGAGAACCCGGAAAAAACCCACACGGACACGGGGAGAACATGGAAAGTCCACCCAGATTGGGATTCGAACCGGGAATCCGTAGCGCTGAGAGGAGAACGTGCTAAACACTAAGCCACCGTGTCGTCTTATATATATATATAAAATCATAATTTGGGTTAAAAAGGGCGGCTCAGTGGCCAGTGGCTTAGTGGTTAACACGTTCTCTCAGCTCTGGGGATTCGGGTTCGAATCCCAATCTGGGTGGAGTTTCCATGTTCTCCCCGTGTCCATGTGGGTTTCCTCCGGGTTCTCCGGTTTCCTCCCACAGTCCAAAAACATGGCTCAAGGTCAAATAAATTCTTCAAATTGCCCCATATAGAGTGTGTGAGTGCGTGAGTGTGTGCCCAGTGAAAGATTGGCGCCCTGTCCTGGGTGTATCTGCCCAGCGCCCGAAACGTTCTCCTCTGGATGGGTATGGGGAACCCCCCACGACACAAATAGAGGAGAAAGCGGGAGATAATGGATGGATGTTTCATATGGGGTGGCACAATGGTGTAATGGTTACCTTTGGTTAGCTTTTTTTTTGACCGTGTGGGTTTGCTCCGGGTTCTCCAGTTTCCTCCCACAGTTCAAAAACATGGATTCAAGGTAAATTATATTGGGGCAATGTAGTGTGCCTCGTGTTCTCCATTGGATGGGCATGGGGAACCCCCCACAACCCTTGTAGAGGATTATTCAAATAATTCATTCATTATTCATTATCTTTCGCTTTGTCCTCTATTAAGATTGCGAGGGGGGGGGGGTTCCCCATGCCCATCCAGTGGAGAACATTTCAGGTGTTGGGCAGATACACCCAGGACAGGACGCCAATCTATAGCAACCAATTTACCTTGAACCCATGTTTTTGGACTGTGGGAGGAAACCGGAGAACCTGAAAAAAAAAACTCACACGGACACGGCAGAACATGAAAACTCCACCCAGATTGGGATTCCAACCAGGAATCCCTAGTGCTGAGATTAGAACATGCTAACCACTAAGCCACCGCCCAATTAATATATTCATATAATCAGAATTTGGGTTCAACATGTCATGGATCAAACCTCATCCCATTTCATTATCCTCTGCTTAATCCTCTACTATGGATGTGGGCGGGGGGGGGGGTTCCCCATGCCTATCCAGGGGAGAACGTTTTGGGCGCTGGGCAGATACACCCAGGACAGGGCGCCAATCTATCTCTGGGCACACTCTCACTCACACAGACACACTCTATATGGGGCAATTTGGAGAACTCAATTGACTTGATCCATGTTTTTGGACTGTGGGAGGAAACCGGAGAACCCGGAAAAAACCCACACAGACACGGGGAGAACATGGAAAGTCCACCCAGATTGGGATTCGAACCGGAAATCCGTAGCGCTGAGAGGAGAACGTGCTAACCACTAAGCCACCGTGCTGTGGCGGTTAGGGTTCCCACAATGTTATATATACCTACCGTATTTTCCGGACTATAAGGCGCACTGTACTATAAGGCGCAGTCTGAATTACGGATTCTATTTCTGTACGGTACTTATTCTGTACGGCAGCGTATTATAAGGCACTTGTTAAAACATACGATCTACAAGAAAAGTAAAGGATGCAAAACGCTGATTTATAATTGAAGTTTATTCTACTATTTGACAAAACACACATTATTTTAATCACTCTTCTCCCACAAATCCATCAAAGTCCTCGTCTTCTGTGTCTGAATTAAAAAGCTGCGCAATTTCACTATCGAGCACTCCGGTGTTCACTCCAGGCGTCCACAATCCATTCACAGACGGTGGCGTAACTCGCCCCGCCGCCGCCTCCCGAGTTTTAGTAAACGTGTGTTCGCGGTCTATCATCCATCGCTCCCACACCGCCCGCGACTTTACTTTAAACGCCCCGTTTACGCCAATGTCCAGCGGTCGGAGTTCTTTATTTAATCCTCCCGGAATGACGGCGAGCTCCCGAATTAATTTTCTTCACTCTGCTTTTCTGTGAGATGAGCGCGCATGGAGCCACAGATCAGCAGGGCGGCGATGTGTGGAAAAAAACCACCCGGTCGCACAACAATACTTTTATAGAATTTGGAACTCAGTACACGTATAAGGCGCACCGGATTATAAGGCGCACGTCCGATTTCTGGGAAAATTTTAGGCTTTTAGGTGCGCCTCATAGTCCGGAAAATACGGTACTTCATACACATACACACACACACATATGAATTTCCACAATGCTGTTTTGACTTCCTGACCTCCTGATGACGTGTCTTCTGATGATGTTCTAAACACCCCCCTCCCCGTGCCCGACCTTGGTGGGGCTCAAATCTGCCCCCAGGCTGTGCTTTGGGGTAATTGGTGGAAGGAATGGAAGGAAAACTCACTGCTACCTGCTTTGCAGCCACTTGGCGAGTCCCAATCCTCTGCTCTGTCACAAACTGAAGTTGGTCCTGATGAGAGCATCAGGTGTAATTTCAGGCCATATGGGCCGAGTCTGCCGAGCGTCCTTGGTGGTCGAATATCACTTGCACTGACACTGCCAAGAACCCTTTATGACAGCTGTAGATGCGATTAAAGAGCTCGGGAGTGTGTAGGGGATGAGTGGAGGGATAAGTGTACCATCCTCGTTCAGGCACGTTTCCAGAGGCTCGTAGGCCAATTGGACAAATAGCATCTCACTGCAGGTGCATCTGTCTCCTCGTCTTTATTTATTTAACCAACCATTTGAATTTGTTTAGCGTCTGGGCTGAGCTGGTAAAAACTGAGAGTGAACAGAATTAAAGGGCTATTTATACTCCAAATTTCAATGACAGTGAGTTATAAAAAAATTTAAATATAAAAAGAATTAATTAAAAGGGAAAAAATACTAAACCTATCTTATTATTTTCTGCTTAATCTTCTACCAGGGTCATGTGGGGGGGCAGAAACATCCAGCACCAATCTATCGCTGGGCACACAATCACTCACACAAACACACTCTATATGGGGCAATTTGGAGAACTCAATTGACCATGTTTTTGGACTGTGGAAGGAAACCGGAGAACCTGGAGGAAACCCACGCGGACACGGGGAGAACATGGAAACTCCACCCAGATGGGATTCGAACCATGTTTCCATGCTCTCCCCGTGTTTGTGTGGGTTTTCTCAGGGTTCTCTGGTGTCCTCCCACAGTCCAAAAACATGGATTCAAGGTCAAAGTTCCTCGAAATTGCCCCATATAGTGACTGTATGAGTGAGTGTGTATCCAGATAGATAGATTGGCGCCCTGTCCTGGGTGTATCTGCCCAGCGCCCAAAACGTTCTCCCCTGATTGGGCATGGGGAACCCCCCCCATGATTCTAATGGAGATAATGGATGGATGGAAGATGACCATGAGGGGGGGCACGGTGGCTTAGTGGTTAGCATGTTCTCCTCTCAGCGCTAGGGATTCCCGGTTCAAATCCCATTCTGGATGGAGTTTCCATGTTCTCCCCGTGTCCGCGTGAGTTTCCTCCGGGTTCTCCGGTTTCCTCCCACAGTCCAAAAACATGGATCACGATCACGATCAACTGTATTGCCCCATATAGAGTGTGTCTGTGTGAGTAAGTGATAGATGACGTCCTGTCCTGGGTGTATCTTCCCAGCCGCCCGAAACGTTCTCTTCCTGGATGGGCATGAGGAACCCTCTTGCTCCTCTCCTCTCCTCTCCTCTCAGTGTTGAGGATCCAGGTTCGAATCCCAATCTGGGTGGAGTTTCCATGTTCTCCCCGTGTCCTCGTGGGTTTCCTCCCACAGTCCAAAAACATGGATGAAGTGAATGCTGTAAATTGCCCCATATAGAGTGCGTTTGTGTAAGTGAGTGTGTATCCAGTGATAGAATGGTGTATCTGCCCAGCGCCCGAAACGTTCTCCACGGATGGGCATGGGGAACCCCCCCCACGACCCTAATAGAGGATAAAGCAGAAGATAATGGATGGATGAATTAATCACATTTATCTGACCATGAGGGGGGGCACAGTGGGTTCTCCGGTTTCATCCCACAGTCCAAAAACATGGATCAAGTCAATTGAGTTTTACAAAAATTGCCCCATATAGAGTGTGTGTGTGTGAGTGAGTGTGTGCCCAGCGATAGATTGGCGCCCTGTCCTGGGTGTATCTGCCCAGCGCCTGAGACGTTCTCCCCTGGATGGGCATGGGGAACCCTCTTGCTCCTCTCCTCTCAGTGTTGGGGATCCAGGTTCGAATCCCAATCTGCGTGGAGTTTCCATGTTCTCCCCGTGTCCTCGTGGGATCAAGGTAAAGTGGATGCTCTAAATTGCGCCATATAGAGTGTGTCTGTGTGAGTGAGTGTGTGCCCAGTGATAGATTGGCGCCCTGTCCTGGGTGTATCTGCCCAGCGTTCTCCCCCGGATGGGCATGGGGAACCCTCATGAATGAATGAATGCATTTAATCACATCTTTGATTCTGAGTTTGTTTACTTTGACTTTTTTGAAGCATTTTCAAGCCTGTGACGGTTGATTCGGAATGTTGGGTGTTATTTAGGCGTCCGAGTTCTTCACTTATCTTTCTATTCTGCTTTAAAATCACTTTGCCCTCTGTTCTCTGTTCTCTGTTCTCACATCTGCGGTGCAATCTATTTGCGGAATGTTTTACAGACTAAGCAAAAAGCCCACCTGCCATAACCGTCATTACACAACAAACAAAGTTCGCAACAAACAATTGCTTTTGCTTTTCATTCGTTACTCCGCTGCTGGTCTGAATCAGGGTCACAGAGCGTGCTCGGCCAAAGACGGGAAAACAGTTTGGACAGATCGCCGGGCCATCACAGAACACACGGAACGAAAAACACCCTTTTTATCAGCTCCACCTCCTCGGTTCTACCCTCACTGTGTTTGTTTTTCAGTTCCACTGATCATATCGATGGACTTTGTAGTACTATATTTATGTTCTGTAGTCCATCTGTTTCTCTACATACTTTCTTTGGCCGCTTTAGCATGTTCTCCGATGATCAGGACCCCCACAGAGCAGGTATTATTAGGGTGGTGGACGATGCTCAGGACTGCAGTGATACTGACGTGGTGGTGGTGTGTCAAGTGCTGGTACGAGTGGAACTATAGAACTACAAAGCCCATCTATATGATCAGTGGAGAACCTGAACCTAATAAAATGGCCGGTGAGTGTATGTTCTGATTGGTCTTCTGTTCTCTGTCTGTGTCTGATCCACTCGTACCAGCACTACACACACTCACACACCACCACCATGTCAGTTTCACTGCAGTACTGAGCATCATCCACCACCCTAATACTTCTTCTGCGTAGGTCCTGATCATCAGAGAACATACTAAAGCGCCCCTACATGTTAATCCGCTTCAGTATGTTCTCCGATCTGTTTGGAGGTATTAGGGTGGTGGATGATGGTCAGTACTGCAGTGATACTGACATGGTGGTGCTGTCTGAGTGTGTGTGGTGCTGGTACGAGTGGATCAGACACAGACAGAGAACAGAACACCAATCAGAACATACACTCACCGGCCGTTTTATTAGCTCCACCTCCTCGGTTCTACCCTCACTGTGTTTGTTTTTCAGTTCCACTGGTCATATCGATGGACTTTGTAGTCCTACAGTTATGTTCTGTAGTCCATCTGTTTCTCTACATACTTTCTTTGGCCGCTTTAGCATGTTCTCCGATGATCAGGACCCCCACAGAGCAGGTATTATTAGGGTGGTGGATGATGGTACGAGTGGATCAGACATCTGTATGTTCTGATTGGTGTTCGGTGTCTGATCCACTCGTACCATCATCCACCACCCTAATACTTCTTCTGCGTGGGTCCTGATCATCAGAGAACATACTAAAGTGGCCCTACATGTTAATCCGCTTTAGTATGTTCTCCAGTCTGTTGGGAGGTATTAGGGTGGTGGATGATGCTCAGAACTGCAGTGATACTGACATGGTGGTGGTGGTGTGTGAGTGTGTGTTGTGCTGGTACGAGTGGATCAGACACAGACAGAGAACAGAACACCAATCAGAACATACACTCACCGGCCATTTTATTAGCTCCACCTCCTCGGTTCTACCCTCACTGTGTGTGTTTTTCAGTTCCACTGATCATATAGATGGACTTTGTAGTTCTACAGTTCCATTCTGTAGTCCATCTGTTTCTCTTCATACTTTCTTTGGCCGCTTTAGCATGTTCTCCGATTATCAGGACCCCCACAGAGCAGGTATTATTAGGGTGGTGGACGATGGTACGAGTGGATCAGACACCTGTATGTTCTGATTGGTGTTCTGTTCTCTGTCTGTGTCTGATCCACTCGTACCAGCACTACACACACTCACACACCACCACCATGTCAGTATCACTGCAGTACTGAGCATCATCCACCACCCTAATACCTCTTCTGCGTGGGTCCTGATCATCAGAGAACATACTAAAGCGGCCCTACATATTAATCCGCTTTAGTATGTTCTCCGATCTGTTGGAGGTATTAGGGTGGTAGATGATGCTCAGAACTGCAGTGATACTGACATGGTGGTGGTGTGTGAGTGTGTGTTGTGCTGGTACGAGTGGATCAGACACAGACAGAGAACAGAACACCAATCAGAACATACACTCAGCGGCCATTTTATTAGGTACAGTTTCTCCACTGATCATATAGATGGACTTTGGAGTTCTACAGTTCCATTCTGTAGTCCAACTGTTCCTCTACATACTCTCTTTGGCCGCTTTAGCATGTTCTCCGATCATCAGGACCCCCACAGAGCAGGTATTATTAGGGTGGTGGATGTTGGTACGAGTGGGTCAGACACAGAACACCAATCAGAACATACACTCACCGGCCATTTTATTAGGTACAGATTCTCCACTGATCATATAGATGGACTTTGGAGTTCTACAGTTCCATTCTGTAGTCCAACTTTCCCTCTACATACTCTCTTTGGCCGCTTTAGCATGTTCTCCGATGATCAGGACCCCCACAGAGCAGGTATTATTAGGGTGGTGGATGATGGTACGAGTGGATCAGACATCTGTATGTTCTGATTGGTGTTCGGTGTCTGATCCACTCGTACCATCATCCACCACCCTAATACTTCTTCTGCGTGGGTCCTGATCATCAGAGAACATACTAAAGTGGCCCTACATGTTAATCCGCTTTAGTATCTTCTCCAGTCTGTTGGGAGGTATTAGGGTGGTGGATGATGCTCAGTACTGCAGTGATACTGACATGGTGGTAGTGTGTGAGTGTGTGTTGTGCTGGTACGAGTGGATCAGACACAGAACACCAACATACAGGTGTCTGATCCACTCGTACCATCAGCCACCACCCTAATAATTCCTAAAAATAAGGGAGAACTCTGAGATTAAACTGAAGCGACCAGAGAAAACCATGTAAGCATATGAAGAACATGCAAATTTTCTGCACACCTACTGGTCCTCACTTGGAATACAACACCATTAACCACATGTTGGCACTTCCATATTTTTATCTTCCGCTTTATCCTCTACTAGGGTCTACTAGGGTCACAGGGGGCAGGGCAGAACGTTTCGGGCGCTGGGCAGATACACCCAAGACAGGGCGCCAATCTATCACTGGGTACAATTGCTTGCAGAGACAGGCTATATATCAGGGCAATTCAGAAAGGGCATTTTCAAGTGGCCAATTCACCTTGAACCAGCTATTATAACATGGCATGGCATGGCATGGTGGTTAACTCGTCCGCCTCTCAACGCTAGGGATTCCAGGTTCGAATCCCACTGGAGTGTCCATGATTTCTCCACCTTTCCTCAGGGTTCTCCGGTTTCCTCCAACAGTCCAAAAACTTGGATGCAAGGTCAATTGAATTGGGGCTCTAAATTGCCCCATAAGTGTGTGTGTGTGTCTGTGTGTGAGTAAGTGTGTGCTCAGTGATGTATTGGCGTCCTGTCCTGGGTGTATCTGTCCAGCACTCGAACCATTCTCCCCTGGATGGACATGGGGAACCCACCCCCCCCACGACCCTAGTGGAGGATAAAGTGGAGGATGATGAGACAAGGTTTCAACCTGTTTAACCTAAATTCTGATTATTAGTGGTTAGCATGTTCTCCTCTCAGTGCTGGGGATCAAGGTTCGAATCCCAATCTGGGTGGAGTTTCCATGTTCTCCCCGTGTCTGCATGGGTTTCCTTTGGGTTCTCTGGTTGCCTCCCATAGTCCAAAAACATGGATCAAGTCAATTGAGTTCTCCAAATTGCCCCATATAGAGTGTGTCTGTGTGAGTGAGTGTGTGCCCAGTGATGGATTGGCACCCTGTCCTGGGTGTATCTGCCCAGCGCCCGAGATGTTCTCCTCAGATGGATACGGTTTCCACCGGGTTCTCAGGTTTCCTCCTACAGTCCAAAAACATGGATCAAGGTCAATTGAATTGCCCCATATAGAGTGTGTCTGTGTGAGTAAGTGTGTGCCCAGTGATAGATTGGCGTCCTGTCCTGGGTGTATCTGCCCAGCGCCCGAAACGTTCTCCCCTGGATGGATATGTGGAACCCCCCCATGACCCTCATAGAGGATAACGCAGAAGATAATGGATGGATGGATGGATGGATGTATTCAGCCATAACTCCTAAAATCAGCCCAAATTCATTTTCAGCCTAATATACACGGGCTCTAATAAGAACCAAACGCATCTGTCAACTGGTAATGACTCTTAAAACCTCATTTCTTGGCAACCACCCCAGGACAGTCCATGTTCCTTCCAAACCAACCCACTTCCATCATCTGCCTTTCCCGCAGGTGACTGTTCGGCATTAGCATTTGCGAAAACGTGGCCGTCTTTCAACACCAGATGACGGCCTGATACATCCAAAGATCGGCGTTCGTCTCCGTTAGCCCCGGCGCCGGACAGCTTGCGTGGCACAGACCTATCCCGTCACTTTCCGTTTGATATTCCGGCCATGAGATGCGCTCGGCTTCGGAACGGGAGCTGAATCGCAATCAAACGGGGCCGAGATCTGAACCGATATGTGATTTAAAGGAAGATTCCATGGAGACAATGGAGACGAGGGGCGAGAGAGAGTGGGAGAGAGGGGGGGAGAAGGGAAAAAGGACCAGCCTGGGAGTCATACACGAGGATGAGGAGAGTGCATTTATAAATGTGTCTCTATAGTAACCAGGCGATAATTTGGTTGTTGGCAGAAAGAAAGGGTAAGCAAAAGAGCACCATTTCCCTCTGGCCTGTTATTACAGAGATAGAACGGACAGACAGCGAACCGAAAAGAAAAGATCAGTCAAAGGAACAACATAAGTGTGATAACAGCGGCATAATGGTGTTAAATAACCAGGAAAATAATATATGAAGCCGCACGCCGAGAGAGGACTAGATATCCAGATAGACGACGCCTGCTACGGCAAAAGCAAGGGACGGGGGGTGGAGGAAATACATCCGGGCGCGGGATTTTGGCAGCGGCTCTCATTT
The DNA here is from genome assembly GCA_019802505.1 of Corydoras sp. C115. Taxonomy (NCBI): domain Eukaryota; kingdom Metazoa; phylum Chordata; class Actinopteri; order Siluriformes; family Callichthyidae; genus Corydoras; species Corydoras sp. C115. The sequence continues at coordinate 370,939 of JAFMOC010000478.1, forward strand.
GCCTTCAAATTGAAATCTGCCTCCGAGGGGAAGACCAATCCAATTCCTCAACGAAAAGCGAAGTGCACGCGAAGCTCGGAGATAAATGACAGTTTAGGGAAAGGGTTTCCTTTATTGCCGTCAGCGGGAGGAATCAAATCTGTGCTTGTCTTCACCCAAATTTGCCCGTTTGAGGGATCTTGCTCGGTAGATTGAACCGGATCGCGCATTTCTCGCACTTTGCAAGTCGCTACTCTTTGGAAAACCTGAGTGATCGCAGCCGATTACACACTCGGGTAATAGGTCCAGCTCCGTGGAGCCTCTAGGGCAGGGGTCCCCACACTTTTCCATTGGACAGGTCATCGAGATCTACCAGGGTTAATAATTTTTTTAGGCTTTTATAGTGAAACCTGTTTACACACATCATGTTAGTATTGGGGGGGCACGTTAGCTTAGTGGTTAGTACGTTCAGCTCTCAGCACTAGGGATTCCTGTTTCGAATCCCAATCTGGGTGGAGTTTCCATGTTCTCCCTGAGTCCGCGTGGGTTTCCTCCGGGCTCTCCAGTTTCCTCCCACAGTCCAAAAACATGGATCAAGGTCAATTGAATTCTCCAAATTGTCCCATATAGAGTGTGAGTGTGTGCACAGTGATAGATTGCCCCCCTGTCCTGGGTGTATCTGCCCAGCGCCTGAGACGCTCTTCCCTGGATGGGCATGGAGAACCCCGCCCCCCTCGCAACCCTAATAGAGGATAAAGCGGAAAATAATGGATGGATAGATGGATGTTAGTATTGTCGAAAATATCTAATGTAGATGATTCGTGATCCAGTGCTTCGGATGTAGGCACGGGGGCGTTGCCACGGTTTTTGGAACAGCGAGAGGGACGGAGGGGGGGCAGACCGCTTGCTTGCAGTGATCGCGATTCGGAATGAATCACATTGTGTGTTAAAATGCGTGCGCATGTGTAAAAGTGCTTCTGATACTGTGCTGTAAAAAAAACGCTGATACGTGATTTTTTTTTGAAAACCTCTATTGCAATCGACCTGACACCCCTTCGCGATCGACCGGTCGATGGAGAACATTGAGCACCCCTGCTCTAGGGAGCGCTGTGTTTGTGAGGATCCATACCAGAGCCTCCCAAACTGGCTAGCTTCAACATCCACCAAATTTTGGAACACCGCAAAAAGTCTCCAGCTGGAAATGGGATGCTACTTACTCCCATTTCAAAGTTAGTTGTTGTCAAAATTGTCCTTAAGTTGACCACATGTACGCCAATGCAGATTTCGCGCCGTGTTATTATGTAGCCACACGCCGTTTTCTAACCCTCCACCATACGCCGCAACCTTGGTAGACCTCTGTATCGGAAAACAACATGGTATGTTGGACAAAGTTGCACCCAACTGCATTATACACTTACACACTCGGGTAATAGGTCCAGCTCCGTGGAGCCTCTAGGGAGCACTGTGTTTGTGAGGATCTGTCCCAGAGCCTCCCAAACTGGCTAGTTTCAACATCCACCAAATTTCAGAACATCGCAAAGAGTCTCCAGCTGGAAATGGGATGCTTCTAACTCCCATTTCAAAGTTAGTTGTTGCCAAAATTGTCCTTAAGTTGACCACACGTAATAGGTCCTCGGGTAATGGGTCCAGCTCCGTGGAGCCTCTACGGAGTGCTGTGTTTGTGAGGATCCGTACCAGACCCTCCCAAACTGGTTAGTTTCAACATCCACCAAATTTCAGAACACGGCAAAGAGTCTCCAGCTGGAAATGGGATGCTACTTACTCCCATTTCAAAGTTAGTTATTTCCAAAATTGTCCTAAAGTTGACCACACGTACGCCAATGCAGATTTCGCGCCGTGTTATTATGTAGCCACACGCCGTTTACTAACCCTCCACCATACGCAGCATCCTTTGGTAGACCTCTGTATCGGAAAACAACATGGTATATGGGAAAAAGTTGCACCAATCGACAACCCAACTGTATTATAAGTGTTTCCTTTATTGTTGTCCATCCATCCATCCATCCATTATCTTCTGCTTTATCCTCTATTAGGGTGGCGGTGGGGTTCCCCATGCCCATCCAGGGGAGAACGTTTCGGGCGCTGGGCAGATACACCCAGGACAGGGCACCAACCTATCGCTGGCCACACACTCACTCACCCAGACACACTCTATACTTGGAGAACTCAATTGACTTGATCCATGTTTTTTGGACTGTGGGAGGAAAGCGGAGAACCCGGAGGAAACCCACGCGGACACGGGGAGAACATGGAAACTCCACCCAGATGGGATTCGACCGGGAATCCTTAGCACTGAGAGGCGAACATGCTAGTCACTAAGCCACCGTGCCGCCCCCTTTATCGTTGTCAGTGGGAAAAATCCAATCTGTGCCTGTCTTCCCCCAAATTTTTCCATTTCAAAGCCAGTTTTACCAAAATTGTCCAGAAATTGAGCACACGCACACCACTGCGGATTTCGCGCCGCATTATTGTGGAGCCATATGCCAGTTATTGTATAGTTCTATACCTTCAGTGCTTCCGTGGTCCTTTCTGGTTTTCCCGGCCCTCTTTGTCAGTAACAAAACTATATGTTGGAAACGATTGCATGGAATCAACATCCCAGCTGTATTATTAGGGACTCGTTTCTCGGGTATAGAACCAGCCGGAACCTGAGCGAAGTTATTCCATAAATCAGAAGGAACGTAGGCCCATGGGAAAGGCATGGATGCAACGCGTGGGTTGAAACACATTGAGTATTATATTAAGAGCAGTGCACAACTGTCACATTGAGAGATGGGGGAGTCTGATCAGAGCTGAGCAGCTACACAAACAGGTAATGGGGTACAACCCACACAGGACTCACAGGGGGATGCACACCTGCCCCTGATGGGTTAAAACCAAAGTACTCCCGTATACACATGAACATGCTACTTTATTTTCTTAGAGTATGTCGACTTTTACGCTACTGCACAGTATTTTACAGTATTTTGAACTTTTCTGGGTCACGTTGTCTAGGATAACAAAGTGGTATCTTAAGCAGATTCAATGTGAATTGGCTGCTCTAAATTGCCCCTATATATATAGTGTTTGTGTAGACCTTAGTAGAGGATTAAGCAGAAAATTATGAGATAAGAGTTTTTTTAAAGGGCAGCATGGTGGTGTACAGGTTGGCACGTCCACCTCTCAGAGCTGGGCATCCAGGTTCAAATCCTGATCTGGGTGGAGTTTCCATGTTCTCCCCGTGTCCATATGGGTGTACTCCAGGTTCTCCGCTTTCCTCCCACAGTCCAAAAACATAGATTCAAAGTGAGTTGGTTGCTGTAAATTGCCCCTATATAGTGTGTGTTATCCTCTATTAGGGTCACGGTGGGGTTCCCCATGCCCATCCAGGGGAGAACGTTTCGGGCGCTGGGCAGATACACCCAGGACAGGGCGCCAACCTATCGCTGGGCGGATAACTAATAGAAATAATTTCTTAAGTGGTATCTTAAGCAGATTCAATGTGAATTGGCTGCTCTAAATTGCCCCTATATATAGTGTGTGTGTAGACCTTAGTAGAGGATTAAGCAGAAAATTATGAGATAAGAGTTTTTTTTAAAGGGCAGCATGGTGGTGTACAGGTTGGCACGTCCACCTCTCAGCGCTGGGCATCCAGGTTCAAATCCCGATCTGAGTGGAGTTTCCATGTTCTCCCCGTTTCCGTATGGGTGTACTCCAGGTTCTCCGGTTTCCTCCCACAGTCAAAAACATTGATTCAATGTGAATGGGCTGTTCCAAATTGCCCCTATATAGTGTGAGTAGACCTTAGTAGAGGATTAAGTAGAAGATGATGAGATAAGAGTTTTTTTTAAAGGGCAGCATGGTGGTGTACAGGTTGACACGTTCACCTATCAGCGCTGGGGATCTAGGTTCGAATACCGTGTCCATGTGGATTTCCTCCCGCAGTCCAAAAACATTGATTCAATGTGAATTGGTTGCTCTAAATTGCCCCTATATAGTGTGTGTAGACATTAGTAGAGGATTAAGTGGAAGATAAGAGGTTTTTCTGAGGAGGCAGCATGGTGGCTCCAGTTTCCAGGTTTGAATACGATCTGGGTGGAGTTTCCATGTTCTCCCCGTTTCCGTATGGGTGTACTCCAGGTTCTCCGCTTTCCTCCCACAGTCCAAAAACATTGATTCAATGTGAATGGGCTGTTCCAAATTGCCCCTATTTAGTGTGTGTGTGTAGACCTTGGGAGAGGATTAAGCAGAAGATGATGAGATAGGTTTTTTTAAAGGGCAGCATGGGGGTGTACAGGTTGGCACGTTCATCTCTCAGTGCTGGGCATCCAGGTTCAAATCCCCGTGTCCATGTGGATTTCCTCCCGCAGTCCAAAAACATTGATTCAATGTGAATTGGTTGCTCTAAATTGCCCCTATATAGTGTGTGCAGACCTTAGTAGAGGATTAAGTGGAAGATGATGAGATAAGAGGTTTTTCTGAGGAGGCAGCAGATGGCTCCATGTTCCAGGTTCGAATCCCAATCTGGGTGGAGTTTCCATGTTCTCCCCATGTCCGTATGGGTGTACTCCAGGTTCTCCGCTTTCCTCCCACAGTCCAAAAACATTGATTCAATGTGAATGGGCTGTTCCAAATTGCCCCTATATAGTGTGTGTGTAGACCTTGGGAGAGGATTAAGCAGAAGACGATAAGAGGTTTTTCTGAGGAGGCGGCATGGTGGTGTACAGGTTGGCACGTCCACCTCTCAGCACTGGGGATCCAGGTTCGAATCCCAATCTGGGTGGAGTTTCCATGTTCTCCCCGTGTCCATCTGAGTATACTCCAGGTTCTCCAGTTTCCTCCCACAGTCCAAAAACATGGATTCAAAGTGATTTGGCTGTTCCAAATTGCCCCTATATAATGAGTGTATGTTTCCAGTGATGGATTGGCGCCCTGTCCTGGGTTTATCTGCCCAGCGCCCGTGTGTTGAGTGGAAGATGGTGTCTCTTGGTGTTCTGTCTCCTGCGTTGGATCCAGCATCCCCCACATTAACTGTGATATTGCTTAATGGGGGCAACCTAAAGATATTCCATCCCAGAGATATTCAGTGTGCTGGATCTAAGGCCACTGCTCAGGTCACTGGATTTCTCAAACTAATTAAACCACTTCTTAAAACCATGCTGCCATGCTTTCCTCCTCAGGGCTTTGGAGGTCTAAAGGTTCCGCGGAGCTGCGTTGACATAGTGTTTTAATTGAAAGTGTGCTGTTTAAATAAATCTTCTTAAAATATGTTTTAATATTTTGCTTTGTGAATAAGACACCGTCATACCGACAGCAACACCAAATTTATGACAAACAAACTGACATCGGCATCCCCATTCAGAAAAACTGATCTCATGTCATCTCACGATTTTCTACATAAACCTCTACTAAGGTCACGGGGGCAGGGGGTAGGGGGCAGGGGGCAGGGAGAGAGGGAGGGAGGGGGGCTAATGTACATAAAGAGGAGAAGATTTCAGAATTACAATCAGAATATCTTTATTGTCCTTATAACTAATATACATATTTATATATAATAAATGTATTGTCCATCCATCCATTATATTCTGCTTTATCCTCTATTAGGGTCGCGGGGGGGTTCCCCATGCCCATCCAGGGGAGAACGTTTCGGGCGCTGGGCAGATACACCCAGGACAGGGCGCCAATCTATCACTGGGCACACACTCACTCACACAGACACACATATACTCTATATGAGGCAATTTGGAGAATTCAATTGACCTTGATCCATGTTTTTGGACTGTGGGAGGAAACCGGAGAACCCGGAGTAAACCCACGTGGACACGGGGAGAACATGGAAACTCCACCCAGATTGGGATGCGAACCGGGGATCCCTAGCACTGAGAGGAGAACATGCTAACCACTAAGGCACCGTGCTGATACCTAATATAATGAAATTAGATTATTAATTAATATTATTAATATTATTAATTAGGGTCTCGGGGGGGGGGGTTTCCTCATGCCCATCCAGGGGAGAATATTTTGGGCGCTGGGCAGATACACTCAGGACAGGACGCCAATCTATCGCTGGGCACACACTCACTCACACAAACACACTCTATATGGGGCAATTTGGAGAATTCAATTAACCTTGAGCTAAGTTTTTGGACTGTGGGAGGAAACCGGAGAACCCGGAGGAAACCCACGCGGACACGGGGAGAACATGAAAACTCCACGAAGATTGGGATTCGAACCGGAAAACCCTAGTGCTGAGAGGAGAACATGCTAACCACAGGAAGAGGAAGACATTGCATATTGCTCCTGTAATAATTATTGATCCATCATCTTCCTCTTTATCCTCTATTAGGGTCGCGGTGAGGTTCTCCATGCCCATCCAGTGGAGAACGTTTCGGGCACTGGGCAGATACACCCAGGACAGGGCACTCATTGAAACACACTATATATGGAAATTTAGTAGGGGCAATTGGAAACCCACATGGACACGGGGAGAACATGGAACCTCCACTCAGATTGGGATTCGAACCTGGATTCCCAGTGCTGAGAGGCGAACGCATTTCACATTTCGTCTCTCCATTTGCATTTCTCATTTGCTGGACCAAACAAAGATGTAAGAACAAGACAAAGACGTGAGGACCAAACAAAGATGTAAGGAAAAGACAAAGACGTGAGGACCAAACAAAGATGTAAGGAAAAGACAAAGACGTGAGGACCAAACAAAGATGTAAGGACCAAAGACGTGAGGACCAAACAAAGATGTGAGGACCAGACAAAGATGTAAGGAAAAGACAAAGACGTGAGGACCAAACAAAGACGTGAGGACCAAACAAAGATGTAAGGACCAAATAAAGACATGAGGACCAAACAAAGATGTAAGGACCAAACAAAGACGTGAGGACCAGACAAAGACGTGAGGACCAGACAAAGACGTGAGGACAAGACAAAGACATGAGGACCAGACAAAGACGTGAGGACAAGACAAAGACGTGAGGACCAGACAAAGACGTGAGGACAAGACAAAGACGTGAGGACCAAACAAAGACGTAAGGACCAAACAAAGATGTGAGGACCAAACAAAGATGTAAGGACCAAACAAAGACGTGGTGACCAGACAAAGACATGAGGACAAAACAAAGACGTGAGGACCAAACAAAGATGTAAGGACCAAAGACGTGAGGACCAAATAAAGATGTAAGGACCAAAGACGTGAGGACCAAACAAAGATGTGAGGACCAAACAAAGATGTAAGGACCAAACAAAGACATGAAGACCAAACAAAGACGTGAGGACCAGACAAAGACGTGAGGACAAGACAAAGGCGTGAGGACCAAACAAAGATAGGATTCGAACCTGGATTCCCAGTGCTGAGAGGCGAACGCATTCTACATTTCGTCTCTCCATTTGCATTTCTCATTTGCTGGACAGCCTTTTCTCACTGCGTCCAATTTGTTTGCTTCACTGGCCGAATATGAGAATTCACGTAGTGCAGTGATACCCCGTCCTGTCAATCAAAGTATGAGAATGCTACTACTACAGGAGGCCGTCCCCCTCCTGATGCATTCCAACTAAATCCCACTAATCCTCCGTTTTCCCCCAGGTGGCGTGTTATTTCCAGAAAGGCGCTCTTGACTGCACAGCGTCACTCTGGAACCATCTACAAGTTTGTTCTCACCACAAGACCAAAGATCGTTTTAAACTCCGTTTAACAGCACGGACCAAACAAAGATGTAAGGACCAAAGACGTGAAGACCAAACAAAGATGTAAGGACCAAAGACGTGAGGACCAGACAAAGACGTGAGGAGAAGACAAAGATGTAAGGACCAAAGACGTGAGGACCAGACAAAGACGTGAGGACAAGACAAAGATGTAAGGACCAAAGATGTAAGGACCAAATAAAGATGTGAGGGCCAAACAAAGATGTAAGGACCAAACAAAGATGTGAGGACCAATCAAAGATGTGAGGGCCAAACAAAGATGTAAGGACCAAACAAAGATGTGAGGACCAATCAAAGATGTAAGGACCAAAGACGTGAGGACCAAACAAAGACATGAGGACCAAACAAAGATGTAAGGACCAAACAAAGATGTAAGGACCAAAGACGTGAGGACCAAACAAAGATGTAAGGACCAAAGACGTGAGGACCAAACAAAGATGTAAGGACCAAACAAAGATGTAAGGACCAAAGACGTGAGGACCAAACAAAGATGTAAGGACCAAACAAAGACGTGAGGACCAAACAAAGATGTAAGGACCAAAGACGTGAGGACCAAACAAAGACGTGAAGACCAGACAAAGATGTAAGGACCAAAGACGTGAGGACCAAACAAAGACATGAGGACCAAACAAAGATGTAAGGACCAAAGACGTGAGAACCAAACAAAGATGTAAGGACCAAAGACGTGAGGACCAAACAAAGACGTGAGGACCAAAGACGTGAGGACCAAACAAAGACGTGAGGACAAGACAAAGATGTAAGGACCAAAGACGTGAGGACCAAACAAAGATGTGAGGACCAAAGACGTGAGGACCAAACAAAGATGTAAGGACCAAAGACGTGAGAACCAAACAAAGATGTAAGGACCAAAGACGTGAGGACCAAACAAAGACGTGAGGACAAGACAAAGATGTAAGGACTAAAGACGTGAGGACCAAACAAAGATGTGAGGACCAAACAAAGACGTGAGGACCAAACAAAGATGTAAGGACCAAAGACGTGAAGACCAAACAAAGACGTGAGGACAAGACAAAGATGTAAGGACCAAAGACGTGAGGACCAAACAAAGACGTGAGGACAAGACAAAGATGTAAGGACCAAAGACGTGAGGACCAAACAAAGATGTAAGGACCAAAGACGTGAGAACCAAACAAAGATGTAAGGACCAAAGACGTGAGGACCAAACAAAGACGTGAGGACAAGACAAAGATGTAAGGACCAAAGACGTGAGGACCAAACAAAGATGTGAGGACCAAACAAAGATGTAAGGACCAAAGACGTGAGGACCAAACAAAGATGTAAGGACCAAAGACGTGAAGACCAAACAAAGACGTGAGGACAAGACAAAGAGGTAAGGACCAAAGACGTGAGGACCAAACAAAGATGTGAGGACCAAACAAAGATGTAAGGACCAAAGACGTGAGGACCAAACAAAGATGTAAGGACCAAAGACGTGAAGACCAAACAAAGACGTGAGGACAAGACAAAGATGTAAGGACCAAAGACGTGAGGACCAAACAAAGATGTAAGGACCAAATAAAGATGTGAGGACCAAACAAAGATGTAAGGACCAAACAAAGATGTGAGGACCAAACAAAGACGTGAGGACCAAACAAAGATGTAAGGACCAAACAAAGACGTGAGGACCAGACAAAAACGTGAGGACCAGACAAAGACGTGAGCACAAGACAAAGACATGAGGACCAGACAAAGACGTGAGGACCGGACAAAGACATGAGGACCAGACAAAGACGTGAGGACAAGAAAAAGACGTGAGGACCAAACAAAGACGTAAGGACCAAACAAAGATGTGAGGAGCAAACAAAGACGTGAGGACCAGACAAAGACATGAGGACAAGACAAAGACGTGAGGACCGGACAAACACGGAGGTGATTTGTAGTGTGTGTGTGTGTGTCTGAGTAATTGAGTGCCCCGATCGACTGGCACCCTGTCCTGGGTGTATCTGCCCAGCACCCGAAACGTTCTACCCTGGATGGGCATGGAACATGGAACGCTGGGCAGGACTGGGCATCAATCCATCACTGGGTGCACTCTCACACATACACACATACTATATGGGGCAATTTAAATACAGGTAAATTTTGAGCAGCCAATTCACCTTGAATCCTTGTTTTTTGGACCGTGGAAGGAAACCAAAGAATGGGAGACAACTGTTGTGAGGTGTCGTTCTAGGTGAGGGACTCTGAGATTGGATCCATAAAAATAATTAGACTTCAGGATGCAAATGAGTCGGATTCGCTCGCTATTTCGGAATTAATGGAAGGATCCAACGTAACGTGCGCGATAACTGATGAGTGTCTGGAGGCTGAAGCTCAGCTAATTGTTTGGGTATCGGTATTGAGTGATGAAATCGGATGGTGGCGCGCGCCTAAAGCTGGGTTTTGATTGGGCTTAAGCAGCTCTGAGATTAGAGCATCATTCACCGGCCGGGTTCGATCCCTTCGATCCATTCTCATTAAAAACGGGGCAGCTGTTTCCGCAAAAGTGTTTTTGGTTGATGACTTTTTATTTATACGTCAACTCTGGTCACTTTATTAAATACCCTCGCCGTCAAATTCCACGGTTCCACCGTCAGTTAAAAAATACTTTGTAGTTCTACGATTACAGACTGTAGTCTGTTTTCTTCGGGTGGTGGAGTAAACTTCATAAGCGCAATTTCCGACGCACACTGAAAAACGGGTTTTCTATAATGATCAAAAACTGCCATCTAGTGGCCAATTTACAAAATGCAGTTTATAAAAAACATTTGAAAAATAATGTATTGTATTTCACGCATTAATGACGTGAAGCGCTCAGAGGTGTGTGTTATTGTCAATAATGTCACGGCTGGACTAACGACTAAGGTTCGAGAGGGCAGTACTATTGTGAAAAAATCACGAGAAAGAGGTAAAACGGTAATGCTATACCTCTTTCCCGTGATTTATTTACAATAATACACAACCTCGAGAGTCTTATTGCTTTTTTAAACGATTACAAACACACTATAATAAAAAAAAACAAGGTTTGATTCATGAATGCGTCTATTGAAAGCAAAATCTTTAAAATCTTCAGCAAAATAATCTAGTCCATTTTTCTAAAAATAATGTATTGTGTATCACGCATTGATACGAATGTGAAGCGCTCAGAGGTGTGTGTTATTCTCAATAATGTCAAGGCTGGACAAACGACTAAGGTTAGAGAGGGCGGTATTATTGTGAATAAATAACGAGAAAGACGTAAAACTGTAACGCTATATCTCTTTCCCGTGATTTATTTACAATAATACACAACCTCGAGTGTCTTATTGCTTTTAACGATTACTAACACACTATAATAAAAAAAAAAGGTTTGATTCATAAATGCGTTTATTGAAATCAAAATCGTTAAAATCTTCAGCAACATAATCTAGTCCATTTTTTTTTTTAAATAATGTATTGTGTATCACGCATTGATATGAATGTGAAGCGCTCAGAGCTGTGTGTTATTGTCAATAATGTCACGGCTGGACAAACGGCTCAGCCAATCAGATTCAAGGATCGGAACTACCTACCTATCACGAGAAAGGGGTGTTATTACAGTTACACCACTTTTCTGTGATTTATTCACAATAATACACAACCGCGAGTGTCTTATTGCTTTTTTTTAAACGATTACAAACACAATATAATAAAAAAACAAGGTTTGATTCATAAATGCGTTTATTGAAAGCAAAATCGTTAATAATCTTCAGCAACATAATATAGTCCGTTTTTAAATAAAAAAAAATAATAATGTATTGTATATCACACATTGATACGAATGTGAAGCGCTCAGAGGTGTGTGTTATTGCCAATTATGTCATGGCTGGACAAACGGCTCAGCCAATCAGATTCAAGGATCGGAACTACCTACCTATCACGAGAAAGGGGTGTTAATACATTTACACCACTTTTCTGTGATTTATTCACAATAATACACAACCGCGAGTGTCTTATTGCTTTTTTTAAACGATTACAACCACATTATAATAAAAAAACAAGGTTTTTCACAATAATACACAACCGTGAGTGTCTTATTGCTTTTATAAAACACTTACAAACACACTATAATAAAAAAACAAGGTTTGATTCATAAATGTGTTTATTAAAAGCAAAATCATTAATAATCTTCAGCAACATAATCTAGTCCGTTTTTTTTTTTTTTTTAAATAATGTATTGTATATCACGCATTGATACGAATGTGAAGTGCTCAGAGGTGTGTGTTATTGCCAATAATGTCACGGCTGGACAAACGGCTCAGCCAATCAGATTCAAGGATCGGAACTACCTACCTATCACGAGAAAGGGGTGTTATTACAGTTACACCACTTTTCTGTGATTTATTCACAATAATACACAACCGCGAGTGTCTTATTGCTTTTATAAAACACTTACAAATACACTATAATAAAAAACAAGGTTCATAAATGCATTTATGGAAAGCAAAATCGTTGGACTTCTGCAATGCAATGTAGTCAGTTTTTGTTTAAAGTGAACGCTGATTAAAAAGTTTTGGGTTTCTGCAATGCTCAAATTACATTGTGGAAAATAATGTATTGTATTTCACAAATTGATACGAATGTGAAGCGCTCAGAGGTGTGTGTTATTGTCAATGTCATGGCTGGACAAACTGCTCATCCAATCGGATTTAAGGAGAGGAACGACCAGTTTTGTAATAAAGCAATTAAGGTACCAGAGGACATGCAATATTGTCAATAAATCACAGGAAAAAGGTGTTATTAGGTACGATGCGTAGTACAGTTACACCTCTTTCCGTGATTTATTCATAATATCACACAACCTCGAGTGTCTTATTGCTTTTATAAAACGCTTACAAACACATAATAATATAAAAACAAGATTTCATTCATAAATATGTTAATAATAATCGTTAATAATCTGGTCTTTCACGACATAGTCCAGTCTGGTTATTTAATGTGAACGCTGATCACTGAGTAACAGGTTTTCAGTTTCTCTAATGATTAAAAATTGCCCATCTAGTGAGAATCAATTTATTGTATTTCACGCATTGATACGAATGTAAAGCACTCAGAGGTGTGTGTTATTGTCAATAATGTCACAGCTGGTCAAACGGCTCGGCCAATCAGATTTCAGGACCGGTACTACCTGTTTTATAATAAAGCAATAATGTTCAAGAGGGCAACATTATTGCGAATAAATCACGGGAAAGGGGTGTTATTACAGTTACACCTCTTTACCATGATTTATTCACAATAATACAAAATCTTATGGCTTATGGCTTTTATAAAATGCTTACGAACAAACAATAATTAAATAACAAGGCTTGATTCGTAAATGTGTTTATTGAAAGCAAAATAAATTGTTAATAATCTGGTCTTTCACGACATAATCAAGTCCGGTTATTTAAAGTGAACGCTGATCGCTGAGTAACAGGTTTTCGGTTTCTCTACTAATCAAAAACTGCCATCTAGTGGCCAATTTACAAAAGGTAAAAAGTTTATAAAAAACATGTAAATCGCTTAAGGTGTGTGTTAATGTCTCGGCTGGACAAACGACTCAGCCAATCAGATTTGATGTTTTTTTGATTTGTGGAGTTTCCATGTTCTCCACGTGTCCGTCTGGGTTTCCTCTGGGTTCTCTGGTTTTCTCCCACAGTCCAAAAATATGGATCAAGTCAATTGAGTTCTCCAAATTGCCCCATATAGAGTGTGTCTGTGTGAGTGAGTGTGTGCCCAGCGATAGGTTGGCATCCTGTTCTGGGTGTATCTGCCCAGCGCCCGATACGTTCTCCCCTGGATGGGCATGGGGAACCCCCCGCAAAACTAGTAGAGGATAAAATGGAAGATGGATGGGTTCTCAATAAACACGGTGGCTTAGTGGTTAGCATGTTCTCCTCTCAGCGCTAGGGATTCCTGGTTCGAATCCCAATCTGGGTGGAGTTTCCATGTTCTCCCCGCATCCGCTTGGGTTTCCTCCGGGTTCTCCGGTTTCCTCCCACAGTCCAAAAACATGGATCAAGGTCAATTGAATTCTCCAAATTGACCCCAAATGGTTGGATCATTGTTGCCAAAGCCCATTTTATTGAAAACAGTGAATGAACCTTCAGGGTCTTTGTTCTCTCTGCACCACACTTGAGATGCTGACGTTTAAAAGCCAGTAACAACACTTTGGATTCAGTCCTTTTCTTTTTTGTATCACTCTGTTTTAGTATCTTCGGGCGGTGGGCATTTGGGCATCATGTTCCAGATTCCAAGATGAGGGCAACATATGCCTCAGATGAAAGCCCTGCATCATCCAACATGACTCACACGAAGAGAGCACTGCCAAATGTCTCCCAGGTGTGAAGCAGATGTGTTCTAGAACATGTGTGTGAATACTTATTGTTCAACAATCCAGCAGATGGTATCATCCACTCACCGGCCATTGTATTAGGTACGGCTCATTGTTTCTCCACTGATCATATAGATAGACTTTGTAGTTCTACAGTTCCATTCTGTAGTCCATCTGTCTTTCTACATACTTTGTTAGTCCGCTTTAGTATGTTCTCCGATGATCAGGACCCCCCCAGAGCAGGTATTATTAGGGAGGTGGATGATGGTACGAGTGGATCAGACACCTGTATGTTCTGATTGGTGTTTGGTGTCTGATCCACTCGTACCAGCACAACACACACTAACACACCTCCACCATGTCAGTATCACTGCAGTACTCATCCACCCCTGAACAGATCGGAGAACATACTAAGGTGCACTAACAAAGTACATAGAGAAACAGATGGACTACAGAATGGAACTGTAGAACTACAAAGTCCATCTCTATGATCAGTGGAACTGAAAAAACACACACAGTGAGTGTAGAACTGAGGAGGTGGAGCTAATAAAATGGCCGGTGAGTGTATATAATGGCAATTAGGAGTAGCCAATTCACCTTGAATCCAAGTTTTTGGACTGTGGGAGGAAATTGGAAAACCCAGAAGAAAAGTAAACATAGAGACTCACACACACTCACACAGCACCACCATGTCAGTATCACTGCAGTACTAAGACTCTTCCACCACCTAATACCTCCCGGTGGGTCACACTAATACCTCCCATCATCAGAGAACATACTAAAGTGCACTAACAAAGTATGTAGAGAAACAGATGGACTACAGAATGGAACTGTAGAACTACAAAGTCCATCTATATGATCAGTGGAACTGAAAAACACACACAGTGAGGGTAGAACTGAGGAGGTAGAGCTAAAAAAATGGCCGATGAGTGTATGTTCTGATTGGTGTTCTGTTCTCTGTCTGTGTCTGATCCACTCGTACCAGCACAACACACACTCACACACCACCACCATGTCAGTATCACTGCATCCTAATCTGGGTGGAGTTTCCATGTTCTCCCCGTGTCCGCATGGGTATCCTCCAGGTTCTCCGGTTTCCTCCCACAGTCCAAAAACATGGATCAAGGTCAATTGAGTTCTCCAAATTGCCCCATATAGAGTGTGTGTGTGAGTGAGTGTGTGCCCAGCGATCGATTGGTGTCCTTTCCTGGGTGTATCTGCCCAGCGCCCAATACGTTCTCCCCTGGATGGGCATGGGGAACCCCCCTCCCCCCACGACCCTAATTTAGGATAAAGTGGAAAATAATGGATGGATGGGTTCTTAATAAACACGGTGGCTTAGTGGTTAGCATGTTCTCCTCTCAGCACTAGGGATTCCCGGTTGGAATCCCAATCTGGGTGGAGTTTCCATGTTCTCCCCGTGTCCGCGTGGGTTTCCTCCGGGTTCTCCGGTTTCCTCCCACAGTCCAAAAACATGGATCATGTCAATTGAGTTCTCCAAATTGCCCCATATAGAGTGTGTCTGTGTGAGTGAGTGTGTGCCCAGCGATGGATTGGCGCCCTGTCCTGGGTGTATCTGCCCAGCGCCCGAAACGTTCTCCTCAAGCGAATACTTCTGACGATATCGTGTACATTATCCACCAGAACTTCACACATCAGTGATGTCATCGCGCAGAACTTTGCCTCATCCTCATTATGCGTCTGTGAAAAATTCAATCAACGCTATATTAAAACGAGAGCGAGAGCTTAAGAGGTGTTTTGGCAGGAAGAGGCATCCTGGCCTTCCTGCTGCAGGTGCAGCATTAATAAATATTGAGCGCCAGAGCGGAGGCACTAGCTGTCGACAGTAATTGTGGCCATCTTCCCTCAGTAATTGGGTGCATAATGAAGACATAGAGGAGCCACCGCAAACCATCTGTGCAGGTACAAAAGGGAAAACATCTACTAGGACCTGGAGAGAGAGAGAGAGAGAGAGAGAGAGAGCGAGTCGGGAAAAGTTTACTCTTCAGGTAAACAGCACAGTGGGTTCGTTGGACGGCTGCTTCTTGCTTGGTGGGTCAGAATTAGGGGTGCTGAAATAAATCGATTCTTCAATGAATCGCGATTCATAGTCCAGGCGATTCGGAATCGATTCAAAATGTCCAAGAATCCTTTTCATTCATTCATTATCTTCCGCTTTATCCTCTATTAGGGTCACGGTGGGGTTCCCCATGCCCATCCAGGGGAGAACATTTGGGCGCTGGGCAGATAGACCCAGGACAGGGCGCCAATCCATCACTGGGCAATCTGCTCTGTTCATGTTACAAAAATATGTGTGTGTGTGTGTGTGTGTGGTCATTTATTGGTGAGCAGAGGGTTAATCACAACATCCCTGGAGCAATGAGGGTTAAGGGTCTTGCTCAAGGACCCACATTGGTAACTTCAGTGGACCTGGGATTTGAACCCCCAACCTTCAGATTGAAAGCCCAACACCCTAACCACTGAGGTACCACGCCCGCTGTCCAAGAATCGATTTTAAAAAATAATAAAAATGAAGTTTTATTTTTGGCGCCCCCTCCCGTACTGCATATCGCATCACGGATCCGCTCGGCCACCGTACAGCACGCTCGTTAGCCAGCTCCCGTTGTAGTTCGTGAGTATGTTAGTTCATGCTAGCGGGAAGCATGGAGTGGGGGGAGAGCAGGATTTGCCCCCCCCCTCCCCCTCCGTCGTCGTCAAAAGCCGGTGTTTGGGTTTTAAAGCCAGAAAGAGAGAGCGCTCGACATGAGCACAAATTTCATTAACCGTTTCTGTCCTGTGTCGTCCTCCATTAACGACAAATACGACAAATGCGCGAAGCCCGTTGGGCGCAACATCACCCTGAACTAAAAGAAGTTTAAAATATATTTAATATTTAAGGTTAAGTTTTGAAAATGTAGCGAATGTTGGTGCAATATAGTTAAAAAGACTGAAGTATGGATTTTATTTTTAAGGTTAAGTTTTAAAGATTTGCGAAATCTAAATGTCCTCTGACTGTAAAGTCTGTATTTTAGTTTCGATTAAAGGCTAATGCATTATGGTAAACTTTTGTATTAATATACTTAGAATTATTTGTTCATTGATGGATGTTTTTTATGTTAGAAAAAGCCAGGCAGCTAAGATAACCTAATATTCCATCGTCTATTAGGGTAGGGGGGGGTTCCCCATGCCCATCCAGAGGAGAACGTCTCCGGCGCTGGGCAGATACACCCAGGACAGGATGCCAATCTATCGCTGGACACACACTCACTCACACATACACACTCTATATGGGGCAATTTAGAGAACTCCATTGACTTGATCCATGTTTTTGGACTGTGGGAGGAAACCGGAGAACCCGGAGGAAACCCACGCGGACACGGGGAGAACATGGAAACTCCACCCAGATGGGTATTTGAACCCCATCTGGTTCTCCTCCTGAGAGGAGAACATGCTAACCACTAAGCCACCCGTGTATTAATATATTAAGTATTATTTGTTCATTAATGGATGTTTTTTATGTAAGAAAAAGCCAGGCAGCAAAGCTAACCTAATACTGCTCATTTTAATTTAGCGCAATCATATTTTTGTATAAATATAAAATGATGCGGGCGGCATGGTGGCTTAGTGGTTAGCATGTTCTCCTCTCAGCGCTAGGGATTCCCGGTTCGAATCCCAATCTGGGTGGAGTTTCCATGTTCTATCCCGTGTCTGTTCAAGTTCAAGTTATTTATTTATATAGCGCTTTTTACAACAGTACATTGTCACAAAGCAGCTTTACAGAATAAAAAGCCTTTAAACCCCCAAAGAGCAAGCTGAAGCGACAGTGGCAAGAAAAAACTCCCTTTTATGTTGTTATTTAAGGACGAAACCTTGTGAGGACTGAGCCTCAGTGGGGGACTCATCCTCCTTGAGCGTCCAGGCAGCAACAACAATGCAGGACAGCCATGTAGAGATATTAAACAAATGGAAAAACTAACAACTGGAAAACTATATGTGAGTCCATTAGGGGGCGTCCTGCAGGACCGCCTTGTCAGGTTCCATCCAGTATTTGTCAGCAGAGCCATGGATGAAGATCTCCAGGAAGCCGGGGGACACCTCAAAAGAAACAGACGAGGAAGGCAGTTAGAGCTGATAATAAAGAACGGCATTTAATTAATAAGTTATTTATTGACACAGTGCAGCATGTGACTCCGGCATCACTGACTAGAGCAGCAGAACTAAAAGAGGCAGATACTGCAGACTACATAGTTGAGATGGCGCCCCGGAACAGCATCATTTCAGCGCCACACCCCCCCATTAATGATGAGGAGGGTGAAAAGGTGAAACGACAGCATACACTGATCACAGATTACCCCCCCAACACAGCCAAGCCTGAGATCTACATCTTTATCTACAGGGGATTAGTTAAACGCAAGATTAAATAAATGTGTTTTTAATTTATTTTGAAAGATTAATAGTGATTCAGAATCACGAACAGTAAATGGAAGGCTATTCCAAAGTTGAGGAGCCTTGTGGGAGAACGCTCTTCCACCAGCAGTAACTTTATTTATTCTAGGAGCTAAGAGTAAACCAGCACCTTGAGATCAGAGCTCACGTGTTGGCTTGTATGATTGAATCAGCTCACTCAGATACTGTGGAGCCTGATTATGTAGAATTTTATATGTTATCAATAAAATTTTGTTGGTTTCTGTGTGGGTTTCCTCCGGGTTCTCCGGTTTCCTCCCACAGTCCAAAAACATGGATCAAGTCAATTGAATTCTCCAAATTGCCCCATATAGAGTGTGTCTGTGTGAGTGAGTGTGTGCCCAGTAATAGATTGGCGTCCTGTCCTGGGTGTAACTGCCCAGCGCCCGAGACGTTCTCCCCTGGGTGGGCATGGGGAACCCCCCCGCGACCCTAATATAGGATAAAGTGGAAGATAATGGATGAATTAACTAATATAAAATGATGCAAAAATATTTGATACAGGAAGGAACCTGAAAGTATTGTTTTAAATAAATGTTCTATTTGTTTACATCATCGTTTCATCTTGTCAATCACATAATTTAAACTAAATGTAAAGACCAATTTAAAGAAAAATCGTTTCTGAATCGAAAATCGATTCTGAATCGAATCGTGACCTCAAAAATCCGAATCGAATCGCCAGACACTGAGAGATTCACACACCTAATTAGAATACGGTGTGTAACAGTCCCCGCTAAATAGAAAAGACATTCGTACCCGTGTCTCTGCTCGTATAACGATGGTGTTGCCTGTGTGTACTCGCCGGTAAATGCAGATGGTCTGTGCATAATGGCCCGAATCCTTCCTTTATCGCCCCGTCGACGGGATAATTCAATTTGGAGGACGACACAGGACAGAGGGCAGTAAGCAACATCGAGATAACGTGGGGGCGAGAGGAAAGAAGGGACACAGATGGAGGACGAAGCCACGTTATCGTTATTCTTTAGGTGTAGGCCCACATACTGGTGTTTACTCACTTTATATTCCTCATTCGGATATTGCCCTGCTGGTCGCCGTTTATACAGATAGAGGCCGAGAAATAGAGTCGGAGATAGACAGAGGGGCGGATCAATAAAGAAGAAAATGCATTAGGTAGAAGAAGGAGGAAGAAAGAGGTTAAGGGAGTAGGGGGCCCGCCAGATGAGGATGAGGAACCCACGAGAAAAGGCGACACGGGGAGACAGCAGAGAGGGAAGATGAAATGCAGTGGAATACATTATAAACTCCGAGATGGAGAAATGCTAATGACGGACCTGGATCCAAGAGGTTCAGCTACACCATATCCATCCATCATTATCTTCCACTTTGACCTGGGGGGGGGGGGGTCCCCATGCCCATCCAGGGGAGAACGTTTCGGGCGCTGGGCAGATACACCCAGGACAGGGCGCCAATCTATCACTGGACACACACTCACTCACACAGACACACTCTATATGGGGCAATTTAGGAGAATTTAATTGACCTTGATCCATGTTTTTGGACTGTGAGAAGAAAGCGGAGAACCCGGAGGAAACCCACGCGAAATACCAGCTTGGGATTCGAACCGGGAATCCGTAGCACTGAGAGGAGAACGTGTTAACCACTACGCTAGCGTGTTTATTAAGAACCCATCCATCCATTATCTTCCGCTTTCCCCTCTACTAGGGTCATGGGGGGGTTCCTCATGCCCATCCAGGGGAGAACATGTCGGGCGCTGGGAAGATACACCCAGGACAGGGCGCCAATCTATCGCTGGACACACAGACACACATAGACACACTTTATATGGGGCAATTTGGAGAATTCAGTTGACCTTGATCCATGTTTTTGGACTGTGGGAGGAAACCGGAGAACCTGGAGGAAACCCATGCGGACACGGGGAGAACATGGAAACTCCACCCAGATTGGGATTCAAACCGAGAATCCATAGCACTGAGAGGAGAACGTGCTAACCACTAAGCCACCCTATTTATTGAGAACCCATCCATTATCTTCCATGTCCCCATGCCCATCCAGGGGAGAATGTTTCGGACGCTGGGCAGATACACCCAGAACAGGATGCCAATCTATCACTGGGCACACACTCACTCACACAAACACACTCTATATGGGGCAATTTGGAGAATTAAATTCACTTGATCCATGGAAAATCCACCCAGATTGGTATTCAAACCGGGAATCCGTAGCACTGAGAGAACGTGCTAACCACTAAGACAGCGTGTTTATTAAGAACCCATCCATCTATCCAATATCTTCCGTTTGTTCTCTACTAGGGTCGCAGAGTGGTTCGTCGTGCCCATCCAGGGGAGAACGTTTCGGGCGCTGGGCAGATACACCCAGGACAGGACACCAATCTATCACTGGACACACACACACTCACACAAACACAATTTTTATGGGGCAATTTGGAGAATTCAGTTGACCTTGATCCATGTTTTTGGACTGTGGGAGGAAACCGGAGGAAACCCATGCGGACACTGGGAGAACATGGAAACTATACCAGCATTGAGAGGAGAACATGCTAACAAGTCTTCAAAAAGAGCTTTATTCAAACATGAACTTTGCCCTTCTTTCCTTCTGGCCAGCAAATTTACATTCCTGTTAAAGTCAGTTATCTCTGTGACTAGTGTCCAGAGTGTAATGGACTTTGCGAGAGAACCAATCAAGAGCTAGAAAAATGTCTTCGTATATTTGTTTTTCACAACGCTTCGGACGTTTGGGATTGGGCAGAGATTTCCCAGAACTCTTCCAGACATTCCACTATTGGAATGTCCCTTTCCTATGTATCCTGGGTTACCAGCTTCAATTTGCCCTTTGACATCCTGAACTTCCATTTCTCCTGTGGTGATCGAGTGGTTTCGGCGTAGTGAGAATATTTGGGGTCAAGAGTGCCAACGGATCGAGAGGGTCTTACTACACAACAAGTCTCTTGCAGACTTTGACTCAACTAGTGGAATTTCCGAGGTCGTGCAGGGTCTCGCAAGCTTCTTCCACGATTCCTGGGTCCTTTCAAGGTCTTAGGGCAGATTAATGGCGTTTCATACCGTCTGGACCATAAGTCCCGAAATCGGGTACCTCGGGTATTTGATTAGTCCCTGCTCAAGCCTTTTGACTTCATTCGGCAGGAGGGTAGGGTTAGCCAGGCTGCCTTTGCGGATGTGTACTCCATGTCGGATTCTCCCCGCAGGGGTTCAACCGTCCAGTATGTGGTGGATGGGGAAGGTTTTGGTCCTGAAGGGCGTATCTGGGATGGAAGTTCTGATACATTGGATCCGCACTTGATTACTGATTTTCCTGAGAAGCCTGCCCTCCGACCGCATCATAAGAGTAGGTGCTCTTCTTCCTCTCGCTTTCTTGGGAGGGAGGATCAGTGGTGACAGGTGCTACAAAATGAGGGGCGGGGGTGCAAACAAATGAAACAATTTAAAACCAAAAATCATCCATCCATCCAGTATCTTCCCCTTTATACTCTACTCCCTAGTAGGGTGTGGTTCCCCATGCCAGTGGAGAACGTTTCAGGCGCTGGGCAGGTACACCCAGGACAGGGTGCCAATCTATCGATGGGAACACTCACTCAGTCACACAAACACACTCTATATGGGGCAATTTGGAGAATTCAATTGACCTTGATCCATGTTTTTGGACTGTGGGAGGAAACCGGAGAACCCGGAGGAAACCTACGCGGACATGGTGAGAACATGAAAACTCCACCCAGATTGGGATTCGAACTGTGAACTGCTGAGAGGAGAACATGCTAACCACTAAGCCACCGTGCTGCCATACTATAAATTATATTTCCATTATATTTTAGTTCTGTAATTCTGCCACTAGATGGCAGTATTTGGTTGTTTGAGAATCCAGAAATGTGATCAGCGTTCAGTTTAAAAACCGGATTAGATTACATCGCAGAAACCCAGTTTATTATGTTTTCAATAAACGCATTTATGAATCGAACCTCATTTTTTATTATAGTGTTTGAAACCCATGCCCATCCAGGGGAGAAAGTTTCGGGCGCTGGGCAGATACACCCAGGACAGGACGCCAATCTATCACTGGACACACACTCACTCACACAAACACACTCTATATGGGGCAATTTGAAAAATTCAATTGACCTTGATCCATGTTTTTGGACTGTGGGAGGAAACTGGAGAACCAGGAATCCCTAGCGCTAAGACGAGAACATGCTAACCACTAAGCCACTTCAAAAATCTTCAAAAAGAGATTTATTGAAACATGAATTTTTCTTTCTGGCCTGCTAATTTCGTCGGCTGGAATTGTCCAATCATATGATGCCTAAATAAAATTAACCAGTAGTAACACACTACCAATAGTGACGCACTAGAATGGGTGTGCCCCAGTCGCACCCGTGGATTAACCTAAAATAACCAATTAGAAATCAGCCTCAGATCACATGCTTGCCAAAAGTTTGTGTGCCCACATACACACTCATTAGACCGGCGCCCGCACATAGGAAGTGTGCACAATGGGAACAATTACATGTATTTATTTATTTAATTTTTATTCATTCATTCATTCATTCATTCATTCTCTTCCGCTTTGTCATCTATTAGGGTCTATTGGTTCCCCATGCCCATCCAGGGGAGAACGTCTCGGGCGCTGGGCAGATAAACCCAGGAAAGGGCTCCAATATATCACTGGGCACACACTCACTCACACAGACACACTCTATATGGGGCAATTTGGAGAACTCAATTGACTTGATCCATGTTTTTGGACTGTGGGAGGAAACTGGAGAACCCGGAGGAAACCCACACAGACACGGGGAGAACATGGAAACTCCACCCAGATGGGGATTTGAACCGGGAATCCCTAGTGCTGAGAGGCGAACGTGCTAACCACTAAGCCCTATTTATTTTTAAGTTATTATTATTATTATTTTTATTTAATTAATTACTTTATTTATTTATTACATGTATTATTATTTATTCTTTTAATAAATTCTAACATGTCTATTAGACACACAGTACTAATAACTACAATTCTCATTAACTATTTTGCAGTTCATAATTAATTCAGTTTAATATCAACAATTATATGGGAGCCCCCTATGGACCAACCACCACTGGGGAGGGTACTGTCACACCTGCCCCCTCTGTTGCTGTTTCACCCACACTTCCCACTAACTTGTCTGAGGATTTTATTAGTTCTCAATCACCGGAGTTCTGATCAGCTGTTTCTCGTTTCCTTTCCCACCCCCTCTCCTATTTCAGTCCTGTCTCGGCTTCCGGCTGTTGCTCTCGCTCTCTCGTAGGACGAACTCTACTCCATTTCGGACTCCTGCTTATTGTTCTCATCGCCGACACGCCGATTGTTTTCCTGTTTCTATTTCTCAACAGATTTTTTTCAGTGTTTTCCCAGGACGACGTTAGTGATCGCCTTCATCGCGGGTTATGCCGCCCGTGTGGATTTGTGTGCTTACTGCCTCCGCGTTTTGTTTTTTTGCATCTGTATTTCCGTTTTGGTTTTTTGCTTCTGTATTTTTGTTGGATAAACTATAATAAACTAATAACTAAGAATAAACTATAATAAACTATTACTAAAAACTGCACTTAGTGTTGTGCTGTCCTTCTGTCCGGTATTGTGTCACATACACTGATGAAGGCTTGGCTCTCAGGCTCTGCTGTAGTTCATTCCAGAGATGTTCTATTGGGTTAATGTGCAGGCCAGTCAGCTTCATCCACACCAAGTTCAAGTTCAAGTAACTTATTTATATAGCGCTTTTTGCAACAGTACATTTTCACAAAGCAGCTTTACAGTGTTGTAAGCCTTGAAAACCCCAAAGAGCAAGCTGAAGCGACAGTGGCAAGAAAAAAAACTCCCTGTTATGTTGATATTTTAAGGATGAAACCTTGGGAGGACCAAGACTCAGTGGGGGACTCATCCTCCTTGAGCGGCCGGGCAGCATCAACAGTGTAGGACAGCCATGTACAGATTGCGTGATGATCAGGTGACCCGTATTTAACAATTGGAAAAACTCTAACAACTGGAAAACTATATAAGTCCATTGAGGGCATCCTGCAGGACCACCAGCCCAATTAATATCCAGGTTCCAACTGGTAATCATAGCCGCAGTCCACATCCATTCTCCCAATCCATTCTCCCCGTGTCCACATGGGTTTCCTCCGGGTTCTCCGGTTTCCTCCCTCAGTCCAAAAACTTGGATCAAGTCAATTGAATTCTCCCAATTGCCCTATATAGAGTGTGCCTGTGTGTGTGAGTGAGTGTGTGCCCAGCGATAGATTGGCGCCCTGTCCTGGGTGTATCTGCCCAGCGCCCGAAACGTTCACCCCTGGATGGGCATGGGGAACACCCCCCCCCCCTCGACCCTAGTAGATGACAAAGTGGAAGACAATGGATGGATGGATGTATAGTATATCCAAACCATTATCTTTGCGTACCACCATTGTTACTACACGTACCACAGTTTAAGAACCTCTGCACTGGACTATCCCAGCATAATGGCAGAAATGAGAATGTACCACGCACGTGAACAGTAATAACGTTGCAAATGAAGCCGGACTGCGAAAATGACAGCGCTATTCATGGCGAAGTTATCTGATCGCTGCGTCTATTACAAAGCCTCTTAATGCCAACTGCTAAGAGAGCAGTCAAGATACTTAGTAATTGCCTCCAGTCTCGAAAGGTCTCCCTTTCATTCATCAATTATGTGCCAGTAAGCGTGCGAGTGCCCAATTTTGTTCCTCCCCTCAGCGGCAGAATCTGTATTAGACGCAGAGCTTCAGACCGAGCTCGAAGCACTTTGATGAAAAGAGTGGTTTCCGGTGACACCTTTGAAGCTCATCAGACTGGATGCTTTTCTACGAGGAGAAAAAACGCAAAGCGAGGGGAAAAAAGAGCAAAGGGTTATGAGGAGGTGTTTTTTTTAAGAGACCGAGCTGGATATAAAGACAGGGTGCACTATATAGTTACTGTAGGGGGTGACAGGGTGAGTGAAAGCACTTGAAATGAAGGGTGGGGGGTAGGGATGAGCTGATTTATCATTTTTCAGATTAATCGCGATTTACAATTTTTGGTCATTCATTCATTATCTTCCACTTAATCCTCCACTAGGGTCGGGGGGCGTGAGGGAGGGGGGGTTCCCCATGCCCAGGGGAGAACGTTTCGGGCGCCGAGCACATACACACAGGGTGGTGTAAAGGTGCCTTATTGTGTCATGACGTTATTGATACCTCATTTTCTGTTTTTTTAAGAGACGGAGCTGGATATAAAGACAGGGTGCACTATATAGTTACTGTAGGGGGCGACAGGGTAAGTGAAAGCACTTGAAATGAAGGGTGGGGGGTAGAGATGAGCTGATTCATCGTTTTTCAGATTAATCGCGATTTACAATGTTTGGTCATTCATTCATTATCTTCCACTTAATCCTCCACTAGGGTCGGGGGCCGTGAGGGGGGGTTCCCCATGCCCAGGGGAGAACATTTCGGGCGCCGGGCACATACACACAGGGTGGTGTAAAGGTGCCTTATTGTGTCATGACGCTATTGATACCTCATTTTCTGTTTTTTTAAGAGACGGAGCTGGATATAAAGACAGGGTGCGATATATATAGTTACTGTAGGGGGCGACAGGGTGAGTGAAAGCACTTGAAATGAAGGGTGGGGGGTAGGGATGAGCTGATTCATCGTTTTTCAGATTAATCACGATTTACAATGTTTGGTCATTAGTTCATTATCTTCCACTTAATCCTCCACTAGGGTCGGGGGTCGTGAGGGGGGGGTTCCCCATGCCCAGGGGAGAACGTTTCGGGCGCTGGGCACATACACACAGGGTGGCGTAAAGGTGCCTTAACTCCGTCATGATGTCATTGATACGTCATTTTCTGGGAGGCTAAAAAAGAGCAAAGGGTTGTGAGGAGGTGGTTTTTTAAGAGACGGAGCTGGATATAAAGACAGGGTGCGCGATATAGTTACTGTAGGTGGTGACAGGGTGAGTGAAAGCACTTGAAATGAAGGGTGGGGAGTAGGGATGAGCTGATTTATTGTTTTTCCGATTAATTGCGATTAACAATGTTTGTTCATTCATCATCTTCCACTTAATCCTCGCGGGGTGTGAGGGGAACCCCTACTATAAGTAACTATATAGTGCACTCTGTCTTCATATCCTGCTCTGTCTCTTAAAAAAAACAGAAAATGACGCATCAATGACATCATGACATCATGTTAAGGCACCTTTACGCTACCCTGTGTGTACAGTGGGTTGCAAAAGTATTCATACCCCTTGAACTTTTCCATATTTTGTCACATTACAACCACAAACATAAATATATTTCACTGGAATTTAATGTGAAAGATCAACACAAAGTGGTATACAATTGTGAAGTGGAAAGAAAATTATATATGAATCAACATTTTTTTTACAAATAAAAAACTGAAAAGTGCGACGTGCAAAAGTATTCAGCCCCCTTTTCCCTGAGTGCAACCAATTGCATTCAGAAGTTGCCTGATGAGTGCTAATGACTCAAAAGGGTCCACCTGTGTGTAATCTAATCTCAGTACAAATACAGCTGCTCCGTGACGGCCTCAGATGTTGGTTAAGAGAATATTGGGGAGCAAACAGCATCATGAAGTCCAAAGAACACACCAGACAGGTTAGGAATATGGTTTTGGAGAAGTTTAAAGCAGGCTTAGGTTATAAAAAGATTTCCAAAGCTTTGAACATCTCACGGAGCACTGTTCAATCCATCATCCGGAAATGGAAAGAGTATGGCACCACAGTAAACCTGCCAAGACAAGGCCGTCCACCTAAACTTACAGGCCGAACAAGGAGATCACTGATCAGAGAGGCAGCCAAGAGGCCCATGGTGACTCTGGATGAAATGCAGAGAGCCACAGCTCAGGTGGGGAAAACTGTCCACAGCACAACAATTAGTCGTGCACTACACAAATGTGGTCTTTATGGAAGAGTGGCAAGGAGAAAGCCATTGTTAAAAGAAAACCATAAGAAGTCCCGTTTGCAGTTTGCCAGAAGCCATGTTGAGGACACAGCAAACATGTGGAAGAAGGTGCTTTGGTCAGACGAGACCAAAATTGAACTTTTTGGCCACAATGCAAAACGCTATGTGTGGCGGAGAAATAACACTGCACATCACTCTGAAAACACCATCCCCACTGTCAAATATGGTGGTGGCAGCATCATGCTCTGGGGGTGCTTCTCTTCAGCAGGGACTGGGAAGTTGGTCAAAGTTGATGGGAAGATGGATGGAGCCAAATACATGGCAATCTTGGAAGAAAACCTGTTGGAGTCAGCAAAAGATTTGAGACTGGGGCGGAGGTTCACCTTCCAGCAGGACAACGACCCTAAACATAAAGCCAGAGCTACAATGGAGTGGTTTAAAAAAAAGAATATTCATGTGTTAGAATGGCCCAGTCAAAGTCCAGACCTAAACCCAATTGAGAATTTGTGGCAAGATCTCAAAACTGCTGTTCACAAACGCTCTCCATCCAATCTAGGAGGAATGGGCAAGAATTTCAGTCACTAGATGTGCAAAGCTGGTGGAGACATACCCTAAAAGACTTGCAGCTGTAATTGCAGCAAAAGGTGGCTCCACAAAGTATTGACTCAGGGGGGCTGAATACTTTTGCATGTCGCACTTTTCAGTTTTTTATTTGTAAAAAAAATGTTGATTCATGTATAATTTTCCTTCCACTTCACAATTGTATACCACTTTGTGTTGGTCTTTCACATTAAATTCCAGTGAAATATATTTATGTTTGTGGTTGTAATGTGACAAAATATGGAAAAGTTCAAGGGGTATGAATAGTTTTGCAACCCACTGTATGTGCCCAGTGCCCGAAACGTTCTCCCCTGGGCATGGGGAACCCCCCCCCCCCCACGCCCCGAGACCCTAGTAGAGGAGTAAGTGGAAGAATGAATGAACAAACATTGTAAATCGCGATTAATCTGAAAAACGATGAATCAGCTCATCCCTACACCCCCACCCTTCATTTTAAGTGCTTTCACTCACCCTGTCACCCTCTACAGTAGCTATATAGCGCACCCTGTCTTTATATCCAGCTCCGTATCTTAAAAAAACACCTCCTCATAACCCTTTGCTCTTTTTTTTTTCGCCTCCCAGAAAATAACTTATCAATGACATCATGACGGTATTAAGGGACCTTTACCCCACCCTGTGTGTATGTGCCCAGCGCCCGAAACGTTCTCCCCTGGGCATGGGGAAGGGGAGAACGTTTCAAGCCCTGGCAGATAAAGGTGCCTTAAAGGTGCTATAAAGACAGGGTGCGCTATATAGTTACAGTAGGGGGTGACAGGGTGAGTGAAAGCACTTGAAATGAAGGGTGGGGGGAAGGGATGAGCTGATTCATCATTTTTCAGATTAATCGCGATTTACAATGTTTGTTCATTCATTCATAATCTTCCACTTAATCCTCTACTAGGGTCACAGGGCGTGGGGGGGGGGTTCCCAGAGTGCGCTATACCGTTCTCCCCTGGATGGGCATGGGGAACCCCCTGCGACCCTAATAGAGGACAAAGTGGAAGATAATTGATGGATGGATATGATTATGTACTCTTAAAAAATGATTTTTTTACTTTGATTTTCACAAAAAAAATATTGTGGGAGGAAACCAGAGAACCCGGAGGAAACCCAGGCGGACACAAGGAGAACATGGAAACTCCACCCAGATTGAGATTCGAACCAGGAATCCATATTGCTGAAAGGAGAACATGCTAACCACTACGCCACTGTGCCGCCCTCGCATAACATTATTCCTTTTTTTATTTATATTTTAGATTTATATTTAATTTATCATTTTATTTTATAATTGTTTTTTATTTATTTTATCCATTATCTTCCGTTTTATCCTCTACTAGGGTCAAGGGGGGTTCCCCATGCCCATCCAGGGGAGAATGTTCAATGGTGCCAATCTGGACACACACTATATGGGGCAATTTAGAGCAGCCAATTTACCTTTAATTCATGTTTTTTGTCTGTAGATAGTAAACAGAGAACCCGGAACATGGAAGAGCAACCCAGTGCTGAGAGGTGAACGTGTCAACCACTAAGCCACCATGCCACCCATATAAGCCTTAAATATTCATTTATTCATCCATTATCTTCCACTTTATCCTATATTAGAGTCATGGGGGGGTTCCCCATGTCCATCCAGGGGAGAACGTTTCGGGCACTGGGAAGATACCCAGGACAGGATGCCAATCTAATACTGGACACACATTCACTCATACAAACACACTCTATATATGGGGCAATTTGGAGAATTTAATTGACCTTGATCCATGTTTTTGGACTGTGGGATGAAACCGGAGAACCCGGAGGAAACCCACGCGGACACGGGGAGAACATGGAAACTCCACCCAGACTGGGATTCGAACCGGGAATCCCTAGTGCTGAGAGGAGAACATTTCATATTAATCGTATAATTGCGATTATTTCTTAGACAATAATCGTACCATCCCAATAGGTATTTGTTTTATCTCGAATTTGGGGTAGAGGCTTGTTTGCATTAAAAAAATAAATAAATGTTTTACTTTGAAAAAAGAAAAAGCCGAAAATACATGACAGGAAAATATTATTTTGGATAAAAGAGGAAGGATGTGTCTTTTTTTTTTTTTTTTTTTTTTTTTTTTTTTTTTTACGAAGATGGAAGAAGAAGTGAGAGATGAAGGGAAAGGACAGCTCTGTCCTGCAAGAATGAGCATGGTGCATTGACCGTGAAAGTGCTTACATAAACACTGCATGACGGTGGGTGGGGGGGGGGGGGTTCTGAGGGTGGGATGCAGGATGGGGCAGACAGGACGAACAAATTATACCCAACAGACTTTGATTTCTTCATCATTGACACTTTGTTTATTAAAAAGACGAGAAGTTAATTAATTATAAATGTGTTCATGTCTTAAGCGTGCCGCTCAACGAGGATGGGACCCCAACACATGGTTTCTTCCCAAAAATACCAAGTTTTTCCTTGCCACTGTCTTTTGACTCGGGCTTAGTGGTTAGCATGTTCTCCTCTCAGCGCTAGGAATTCCCGGTTTGAATCCCAATCTGGGTGGAGTTTCCATGTTCTCCCTGTGTCCGTGTGGGTTTCCTCCGGGTTCTCCGGTTTCCTCCCACAGTCCAAAAACATGGATCAAAGTCAAATGAGTTCTCCAAATTGCCCCATATAGAGTGTGTCTGTGTGAGTGAGTGTGTGCCCAGTGATAGATTGGTGTCCTGTCCTGGGTGTATCTGCCCAGCGCCCGAAACTTTCTCCCCTGGATGGGCATGGGGAACCCCCCCTCCCCCTCGACCCTAGTAGATGGTAAAGTGGAAGACAATGGATGGATGGATGGATGTATAGAATATCCAAACCCTTATCTTTGCGTACCAAACCCTTATCTTTGCGATGGGCATGGGGAACCCCCCCTGCGACCCTAGTAGAGGATAGCAGAAGATAATGGATGGATGTCTTTTGACTTTTGACTAAACCTTGACTTTTGACTAAACCTAGGTTTAGGCTTAGAACACTGTTAAGCTGCGTTAAGACAATGTGCTTATGTAAAAAGTCCATCTATCCATTATCTTCCACTTTATCCTCTATTAGGGTCGCGGGGGGGGGTTCCCAATGCCCATCCATGGGAGAACGTTTCGGGCGCTGGGTAGATACACCCAGGAGAGGGCGCCAATCTATCGCTGGACACACACTCACTCACACAAACACACGTTCCCCATGCCCATCCAACCTTTAAACACTGGTTCCTTGCTTAATAAGTTTGTCAGTTACTCACAAAGACATATGTACACTATGTAGAGGCAATTCAGAGCAGCCAATTCTCAACCCATTGAATCCACAATTTTGGACTGTGGGAGGAGACCGGAGAACCCGGAGGAAACCCACGTGGACACGGGGAGAACATGGAAACTCCACCCAGATGGGGATTCGAACCGGGAATCCCTAGAACTGAGAGGAGAACGTGCTAACCACTAAGCCACCGTGCCGCCTAATAAAAATACTGGAATACTTCAAAAATATATATATTTATCATTTAAATTAATAAATTCCATTTTAAGGTGACTTTTCTTTATCAGCACTTATATATATATATATATGTTACCATTTGTACCATTTGGAGTAGTTGCGTAAAACCGCTCGCGCCTAGTGAGCGCTTCCCGGGTACCGACCACGCGGGGAATAATGCGTGCGTCGGTCCATGGAAGCACTCCCACGAATGCGACCTGCGCGGAGATAAGACCTGCAGCGCCGCAACGTGGTTGAACGTGGAAGGAGGGTCCAGAAAAACACCGGGATAAAAGCCAAAACCAAGTCAAGTCAAGTCAAGTCAAGTCAAGTAATTTATTTATATAGCGCTTTTTACAACAGTACATTGTCACAAAGCAGCTTTACAGAATGAAAAGCCTTTAAACCCCCAAAGAGCAAGCCGAAGCGACAGTGGCAAGAAAAAACCTTGGGAGGACCAAGACTCAGTGGGGGACTCATCCTCCTTGAGCGGCCGGGCAGCAACAACAGTGTAGAACAGCCATGTCCAGATACTAAACAAATGGAAAAACTAACAACTAGAAAACTATATGTGAGTCCATTAGGGGGCGTCCTGCAGGACCGCCTTGTTAGGATCCATACAGTATTCGTAAGCAGAGCCATGGATCTCCAGGAAGCCGGGGGACACCTCAAAAGAAACAGACAAAGGAAGGCAGTTAGAGCTGATAATAAAGCACGGCATTTAATTAATAAGTAATTAATTGACACAGTGCAGCATGTGACTCCGGCATCACTGACTAGAGCAGCATAACTAAAAGAGGCAGATACTGCTGGGTACATAGTTGAGATGGCACCCCGGAACAGCATCATTTCAGCGCCACACCCCCCCATTAATGATGAGGTGAAAACGCCAGCATACACTGATCACAGATTACCCCCCCAACACAGACAAGCCTGAGATCTACAGCTTTATCTACAGGGGATTCATTAAACGCAAGATTAAATAAATGTGTTTTTAATTTATTTTTAAAGATTAATAGTGATTCAGAATCACGAAACCGAAATTTATGACAGGACACCAACGGGGGACAGGACACAGAACGGGGGGAACAAACGAACAAAGCAACATAGGGTATAATAACCACAATCAAAGACGTGCGCCTCTCAGCGCTAGGAATTCCCGGTTCGAGTCCCAATCTGGGTGGAGTTTCCATGTTCTCCCCGTGTCCACGTGGGTTTCCTCCGGGTTCTCCGGTTTCCTCCCACTGTCCAAAAACATGGATCATGGTCAATTGAATTCTCCAAATTGCCCCTTATAGAATGTGTGTTTGAGTGAGTGTGTGCCCAGTGATAGATTGCCCCCCTGTCCTATGTGTATCTGTCCAGCACCCAAATCGTTCTCATGGGGAACCCCCCCCCCCCCCCGCGACCCTAGTGGAGGATAAAGCGGAAGATAATGGATGGATGGACACGGGGAGAACACGGAAATTCCACCCAGATCGGAATAAGGTGCCGTCCACCTGCAGATTATAGTAATTAAAGGGGAAAGTAGCAGATTTCTAGAATTCTGAAAGGTTTAGAAGGTAAGTTTTTGAAGTATTTTTTTTTTTAAGTAAAAATCCATCTATTAAGTTGCTAAATGCTGCAGATGCAATATTTTAAAAGACACTGCTAAACGGTCCTCAGTCCGACGCCATCTATGGTAGATTTTATTTTCATGGAGAAAAATGTATTCAGAATGTGCAAAAGCGTCTGAAATGGATTATGCTAATGCAGTTCTGAAGGCTAAAACAGGTGTTAGCTTTATGGCTAACACATCAGTAAACTCCGCCAGCAGCGCTTTCTAAATTTAGCAGTAAGCAGCAGATTTGCCCTTAAACATTTTTCAAACATTGTTGCTGATTTTCTTTCTCTGAGCGGAGTGTGTAATAAAAGTGGACGGGTACATGCAGAGTGGGGATCTGGTACTCTAACTGCACCAAAGTTTTGAAACACTCTCCAAATCATCAGATTTAGATGTTTCGATTGGCACCATTGCTTCTGGGGTCAAAAACAAGCTCTAAACCATGTATTTTAGACAACTGTATGTTTCCAGGGCTGCACAGTGGCTTAGTGGTTAGCATGTTCTCCTCTCAGCGCTAGAAATTCCAGGTTCGAATCCCAATCTGGGTGGAGTTTTCATGTTCTCCCCGTGTCCACGTGGGTTTCCTGGTTTCGACCCACAGTCAAAAAAGAAATGGCTCAAGGTCAATGGAATTCTCCAAATTGCCCCATATAGAGTTTGTTTGTATGAGTGAGTGTTCGCCCAGTGATAGATTGGCGTCCTGTCCTGGGTGTATCTGCCCAGCGCCCGAAACGTTCTCCCCTGGATGGGCATGGGGAACCCCCCCAGCGACCCTAGTAGAGGATAAAACGGAAGATAATGGATGGATGTGGGTCACAGGGCGGTTAGAAGTTAGCATGTTCTCCTCTCAGCGCTAGGGATTCCAGGTCCGAATCGCAATCTTGGTGTAGTTTCCATGTTCTCCCCGCATCCGTGTGGGTTTCCTCCAGGTTCATCCCACAGTCCAAAAACATGGATCAAGGTCAATTAACTTCTCCAAATTGCCCCATATAGAGTGTGTGCCCAGTGATAGATTGGCGTCCTGTCCTGGGTGTATCTGCCCATCGCGCGAAACATTGTCCCCTGGATGGGCATGGGGACCCCCCCCCCCCCAGCGACCCTAGCAGATGATAAAACGGAAGATAATGGATGGATGTCGGTCACAGGGCGGTTAGTAGTTAGCATGTTCTCCTCTCAGCGCTAGGGATTCCAGGTCCGAATCGCAATCTTGGTGGAGTTTTCATGTTCTCCCTGTGTCCGTGTGGGTTTCCTCCGGGTTCTCCGGTTTCCTCCCACAGTCCAAAAACATGGATCAACGTCAATTAACTTCTCCAAATTGCCCCATATAGAGTGTGTCTGTGTGAGTGTTTGTGTGCCCAGTGATAGATTGGCGCCCTGTCCTGGGTGTATCTGCCCAGCGCCCGAGGCATTCTCCCCTGGATGGATATTGAGACCCCCCCCCCCCCCCGCAACCCTAATAGAGGATAAAGCAGAAGATAATGGATGGATATAATGAACAGCGAGAGCAGCCAGACCTTAATAACCATGGCTAACCCTCAGGGATGACCTGGGTGTCCTGGGTGTATCTACCCAGTGGCCAATACGTTCTCCCCTGGATGGGCATGCGGAACCCACCCGCGACCCTATAAACTCTATATAGTTTGTGTTTCTTTGTTTTTATCTATGTGAGTGGTTTCTGTATTTTTTTTATTCTTTTTGAGTTTTCAGTAATCTCCTTTCTGGTAGTCTTGCTTCACTGTGTGTGATTGTGAATTACAGACCTTACAAAAGGTTCAACAGTGGCATAAATGAGCAGGATTCTGTGTATTTGTGCTCATCCACCCAGCGGAGAGATCTTTTAATCCTCTCCAAACACACAGGCAACTGTTATTCGGCCGACACGCAGGTGTAAACGCAGATACACTATGGGGCCAAAAGTGTGGGGACACATTTAACTGTAATAAAAAATAA
Organism: Corydoras sp. C115; assembly: GCA_019802505.1. Taxonomy (NCBI): domain Eukaryota; kingdom Metazoa; phylum Chordata; class Actinopteri; order Siluriformes; family Callichthyidae; genus Corydoras; species Corydoras sp. C115. The sequence goes on from JAFMOC010000478.1 coordinate 406,013, forward strand.
CATCATGCTGAAAAGACATAAGAAACAAGCGACATATGAATTTTTGTGTTAAATTACTTTATCCTAAATTAATTCTGATATTGAAGTAGAAAATGGGTAATTTATCCATAGAAAACAAATGAACTCATTACCACTAATTAGTTGATTAATTGGGGCAGCACAGTGGCTTAGTGGTTAGCATGTTCTCCTCTCAGTGCTAGGGATTCCCAGTTCGAATCCCAATCTGGGTGGAGTTTCCATGTTCTCCCCGTGTCTGTGAGGGTTTCCGGATTCTCCGGTTTCCTCCCACAGTCCAAAAACATGGATCAAGGTCAATTGAATTCTCCAAATTGCCTCATATAGAGAGAGAGTGTGTGTGTGTGTGTGTGTGTGTGTATGTGTGTGCCCAGTGATAGATTGACGCCCTGTCCATGGTGTATATGCCCAACGCCCTATATGTTCTACCCTGGATGGCCATGGGGACCCTAGTAGAGGATAAAGCGGAAGATAATATGATGGATGAATGAATGAATGAATGAATGAATGAATGAACACTAAGAAATGGGGCATCTGTAACTACTGCAATTTCCCCCTGGGGATCAATAGTCCATCCATCCATTATCTTCCGCTTTATCCTCTATTAGGATCGTGGGGGGGTTCCCCATGCCCATCTAGGGGAGAGCGTTTTGGGCGCTGGGCAGATACACCCAGGACAGGGCGCCAGTCCATCGCTGGACACACACTCACTCACACAGACACACTCTATATGGGGCAATTTGGAGAATTCAATTGACCTTGATCCATGTTTTTGGACTGTGGGAGGAAACAAGATACACAGAGATGCAGACATGATGAGAACATGGAAACTCCCCCCAGATTGGGATTCCAACCAGGAATCCCTAGCGCTGAGAGGAGAACATTCTAACCTCTAAAAGTCAATCTATAAATAATTGACATTTCAAGACTTGTACATCTTCATCCAACATTACGGACATGACGTTTATTACCACACACTTAGGTAAATAGCCGTCCCGCCAGCCCCCGCTTACGGTCTACGATAACTAGTTTCAGAAATCTCACACTTCTCTGCCATTAACACGTTTCAAACTGTCTCATTAACACCATTTCGCACATAAAGCCTCAGGACCATTAAAAAAAAACACATGGCTTCCTCACGCTTAGCGTGCCGAACAAGCGTTTAAATAGTTTGGCCATATTTTCATTTGAGAAAACCAGGACACCTTGGAGTGGGGGGGGTTCAGTAAAATTATTCTATAGTATAGTATTATCCATCCATCCATTATCTTCCACTTTATCCTATATTAGGGTTCTTTCCCATGCCCATCCAGGGGAGAACGTCTCGGGCACTGGGCAGATACACCCAGGACAGGGCGCCAATATCACTGGACACACACTCACTCTATATGGGGCAACTTGGAGAACTCAATTGACTTTGATCCATGTTTTTGGACTGTGGGAGGAAACCGGAGAACCCGGAGGAAACCCACGCAGACACGGGGAGAACATTACATTACATTTGGTCATTTAGCAGACGCTTTTATCCAAAGCGACTTACAAGGTGAGCACAGGGTTAATCACAACATCCCTGGAGAAATGGAAATTCCACCCAGATTGGGATTTGAACCGGGGATCCCTAGCGCTGAGAGGAGAACATGCTAACCACTAAGCCACCGTGCCTAGTATAGTATTATATAAAGTAATTTTATTCACAATATTTAAGTTAACATTTACTGTAATGAATGAAAAGCACAATGAAAGAAATATTGTATCATCTAAACATCCCTCACTTAACAACAAAAGTCAACTCCAAATAACACATGATACTCAGTTGCCCTCAGTAATGAACCAGGGGCATTTTTAGGGTTTTGAAACATCAGGGGCTTTAGCCCAGATCCTTTATCTGTCCTCTTTAAAAAGTGCCTTTTCATGAGGGTATTTATCCATTTTTTAAACTGTTGTTACATTAATATTGTTTGATTATTTATTAGTTACTGTATATTGGATAAAATGAAATAACATATGAAATCTGTCTGTCAGCAGTGGAGAGCACATTCAGTTTTAATAAATGATGGTTCTGGATGAAATGTTTGAATAAAGGAACCTGAGGAACCAGAAAAGCATGAATCTGTTTTACGAGTCGGTCGCAGATGAGACAGTTTTAAGGTTTTGATTTAAATACCGTAACTCTGCAAAAGTTTGCGCCTTCAGAAAAATTCTGACAGTTTCTGAAAGCCGAGAATCTGCTCTTTACAGACAACATACAGTTGTTACGGTAACTTTACTCCCGATACTGCCCGATATCTGTCTCCCTCACACACACACACACACACACACACACACACAGAGTTTAGAAACACAAACAGCTGACGGTGACGGAGAGGCTGCAGAGAAAGCTGCTCTCATTTGATCCCCAAAGCCCAGGTCTGTAATGAACTAAATATTTAGCCTTTTCTGTAGCCTATTGGAAAAAATAATTAACAAATGAACTAATTAACAATCAGCTATTGGAAAAATAAATTAAGAAATTAGTCAATCAACAAAAAATACCTCGTGTGAAATGTCCATTGGACATCGGGACATATGTGCCTGCTTTGCACACCGTGCACAAGGACCGACCCGGTCTGAAAGCAGGGAAACTCTTTTGTAAATCGTCGGTAAACATACACTTGCGCTTCGGCGAGTTGCTTGCGGACTGACATGCAGTGCCCTAGTGTCTGTAAATTTAATGGTCCAATGAAGGTCATTTAAAAACCAGGACATCTCCTCAATTTTTCAAAAAAAAACCCAGGACAGGACGTGAAATACGGACATGTCCCGGGAAATACAGACGTTTGGTCACCCTAGTTTAAACATTGCGTCCATTTCCTCCGTCCATTTCAGCAAGTTCCCTACTTTTTTTTATTTGTTTACAAGGCCAACTATATTCTCAGTGCTGGCGGAAACATATTGCTCATATCAAGGTTAGCTTCTTGTTAATTAAGGCTAGCTTTGCCACCAAAGCGCTGGGAATCCAGGTTGGAATCCCGATTTGGGTGGAGTTTCCATGTTCTCCTCGTGTCCGAGTGCTCCTCCATGGCTCTGTGTCCTGGGAAATACGGACGTTTGGTCACCCTAGTTTAAACATTGCGTCCATTTCCTCCATCCATTTCAGCAAGTGCCCTACTTTTTTTTTTCTCTATTTTATTTACAAGGTCAACTATATTCTCAGTGCTGGTGGAAACATATTGCTCATATCAAGGTTAGCTTCTGGTTAATTAAGGCTAGCTTTGCCACCAAAGCGCTGGGAATCCAGGTTGGAATCCCGATTTGGGTGGAGTTTCCACGTTCTCCTCGTGTCCGAGTGCTCCTCCATGGCTCTGTGTCCCAGGAAATATGGACGTTTGGTCACCCTAGTTTAAATATTCCGTCCATTTCCTGCGTCGATTTCCGCTCGTCAAGTGCCCTACTTTTTTTTAAATTTGTTTACAAGGTCGACTATATTCTCAGTGCTGGCGGAAACATATTGCTCATATCAAGGTTAGCTTCTTGTTAATTAAGGCTAGCTTTGCCACCAAAGAGCTGGGAATCCAGGTTGGAATTCCGATTTGGGTGGAGTTTCCACGTTCTCCTCATGTCCGAGTGCTCCTCCATGGCTCTGTGTCCCTGTAAATACGGACGTTTGGTCACCCTAGTTTAAACATTGCGTCCATTTCCTCCGTCCATTTCAGCAAGTGCCCTACTTTTTTTTATTTGTATTTTATTTACAAGGTCAACTATATTCTCAGTGCTGGTGGAAACATATTGCTCATATCAAGGTTAGCTTCTGGTTAATTAAGGCTAGCTTTGCCACCAAAGCGCTGGGAATCCAGGTTGGAATCCCGATTTGGGTGGAGTTTCCACGTTCTCCTCGTGTCCGAGTGCTCCTCCATGGCTCTGTGTCCCTGGAAATACGGACGTTTGGTCACCCTAGTTTAAACATTGCGTCCATTTCCTCCGTCCATTTTAGCAAGTGTCCTACTTTTTTTTATTTGTATTTTATTTACAAGGTCAACTATATTCTCAGTGCTGGTGGAAACATATTGCTCATATCAAGGTTAGCTTCTGGTTAATTAAGGCTAGCTTTGCCACAGAAGCGCTGGGAATCCAGGTTGGAATCCAGATTTGGGTGAAGTTTCCACGTTCTCCTCGTGTCCGAGTGCTCCTCCATGGCTCTGTGTCCTGGGAAATACGGACGTTTGGTCACCCTAGTTTAAATATTCCGTCCATTTCCTGCGTCGATTTCCGCTCGTCAAGTGCCCTACTTTTTTTTTTTTATTTGTTTACAAGGTCAACTATATTCTCAGTGCTGGGGAAACATATTGCTCATATCAAGGTTAGCTTCAGGTTAATTAAGGCTAGCTTTGCCGCCGAAGCACAACAGCAAGCACTTTCTAATTACGGCGGCTCTTTACAACTTCTTTTTACTGCCAATTTGTTTTGCGAGACTATTTATAGTTCCTGACTCAGTCGCTGGAGCGTTTACTTTGTACACTGCACTTTCATTAGTCCCAGGTCAGTAGAAAGCCCACATCGCACTGATGAAGCTAATAGGCAGCTAAGGTCAGAGGTTGCCGCTTGTGTCTCACTAAAAAGAAAAGACAGCTTGAAAAAAAACAAAAAGTGCCTTGTCGACAACTTTAAAAAAGACAAATCCTCACAGCAATGAAAAGCCTTCGGACCTCCTTTAATTATGCACAGTGGTAACCATGCCTTCAACTTTATTTGCGAGCTTGTTCGCTGAAGGTCAGATGGATTTTTTTTTTTTTTTTTCGGTAAATGAAACACTCGAAGCAGCTCTTTTTCCGAAAGCTGCTTTTAAGAGGAATTCAGCCATTGCCTCACCGCTAATTAAACAAATTCACCATGCAGACTGGCTGAAGCACTTTACTTGATTAAAACAAGACTGATGGCCATTTACAACACAGCCCTCCCGCTGTTCTGGAGGTTAAAGGTGGTTATCGGGGGGAAAATGGTACCCTAGTCAGAGCACAGCTGCTTAGCTGCGTAAATTACTAATACGGTAAGAGGGTGACATACGTTTTCTGAAACCCTTAAAAGTAGAGAAGCATAACCTAATAAGAGTGATGGATGTAAGTACATACAGATTAATCAGAATGAGGGAAATATGTTTTAATTAAGGTGATGTAGTCGTTGGCTTGCATGTTCGTCTCTCAGCGCTGGGAATCCAGGTTGGAATCCCAATTTGGGTGGAGTTTCCACGATCTCCCCGTGTCCGTGTGTGTTTCCTCCAGGTTCTGTGGTTTCCTCTTACAATCCAAAAACATAGATCAATTGCCTCATATAGAGTGTGTTAGTGTGTGTGTCTGTGTGAGTGAGTGTGCCCAGTGATAGATTGGCACCCTGTCTTGGGTGTATCTGCCCAGCGCCCGAAACGTTCTCCCTTGGATGGGCATGGGTTACCTCCTAACAACCCTAGTAGAGGATAAAGGAAGATAATGGATGGATGGATGTTTTAATTAAGGGCTATAATTAAAGGCGATGGAGTGGTTCGCTTGCACGTCATCTCTCAGCGCTGGGAATCCAGGTTTGGGTGGAGTTTCCATGTTCTCCTCATGTCTGTGTGCTCATCCATGGCTCTTTCATGGAGGAAACCCATGCGGACATGGGGAGAACATGGAAACTCCATCTACGAAGTTACCCTTTCGTCCACCGGCGAAAACCCCAACATACACGGGTGGGGGGGGGAGCCCCGTCAGTGAAGTAACATTCCAAGTTCCTAAAGCCAATATCAGCGGCCGAGGGTCCGGCCACTGCACCTATTCACAATGCACCAAACCCCTATTCCTGCCACTCCCACAGGTGGTGAGTCCATTTGAGGGGGGACCCATATAGCTCCTTCGGTCCAGGGCCGGTCGGGCACCATGGGAAAGCGCTCGACCACCAGATGCTTGCTGACGAACCCCATCCCTGGACCTGGCTCCAGGGTGGGGTCCCAATAACCCTAATTTAGGCAAGGTACACATATTCCTGAACATGTTTTTCATAGGGGTTGTTTGGACCACTCTTTGTCTGACCCGTCACCAAGGACCATTTTGCCTTGGGAGACTCTACCAGGGGCTTTTTCCCCAGACAACATAGCTCCTATGATCATTCAAGCATCTAAACCCCTCCACCACAATAAGGTGGTGATCCAAAGAGGGTATACTTAAACCAAGATTTAAAACAAATTTGGGTGGAGTTTCCATGTTCTCGTCATTTCCGTGTGCTCATCCATGGCTCCGCCATGAAGGAAACCTGGAGGAAAGCCATGCAGACACAGGGAGAACATGGTAGCTCCACCCTGATTGGGAATCGAAGCTGGTTTTCCAGCGCCGAGAGGCAAACATGCTGACCACTAAGCCACCCTGTAGTCAAGGTCGTGCATTACTGTGAATAAATCACAGGAAAGTGCTGGAACTGTACTCCGCCAAGATTCGCGCCCAACAATACATCTTTTTTGTGCCTTATTCCCAATAGTGCCATGCCCTCTCGTACCTAAACAAATTCACCATGCAGACAGGCTCAAGCACTTTACTTGATTAAAATAAGACTGGTGGTGATTTACAACACGGCCCTCCTGCTGTTCCTGAGGTCAAAGGTGATTACGGGGAAGAAAAGAAAAAATAATAAAACAAAATGGTACTCTAGTCAAAGCACAGCTGCTTAGTTGCATAAATTACTAATACGGTAAGAGGGTGACGTACGTTTTCCGAAACCCTTAAGTAGAGAAACATCACGTAATTAGAGTGATGGATGTAAGTACATACAGATTAATCAGAATGAGGCACTAAGTGACATGCTAACTGCGATCAGTGTTATTGTATCATGATAGAAGATTTAAACCATCCATCCATCCATCCATTATCTTCCGCTTGTCCGGGGTTGGGGTCATGGGGGCAGCAACCCAGACTTCCCTCTGCCCAGCCGCCTCCACCAGCTCAGCTGGGGGGACCCTGATGTGTTCCCAGACCAGCTGGGAGATATAATCCCTCCAGAGTGTCCTGGTCCTCCCACTGTCGGGGATTTAGGCTTGGATCCCTGCAAAGGTGGCTAAGTCGAGTCTGCAGTATCTGCCCCTTTTAGTTCTGCTGCTCTAGTCAGTGATGCTGGAGTCACATGATGCACTGTGTCAATCAAACTCTGATTATTGAGTAAATACTGGGCTTTATTAGCTCTAACTGCATTTCCTGTCTGTCTTTTAAGGTGTTGATAATTTTCTGGAGGTGTCGTCAGCTCTTCATCGATGGTTCTGCTAGAGCACTGCGGCTACGACGATTACTGGAAGGAACCTGGATTTCTATTGGACTGACAGTCCTGCAGGATGCCCTCAATGGACTTATATAGTTTTTAATTGTTAAATACGGGTCACCTGATCATCACACAATGGCTGTCCTATACTGTTGATGCTGCCTGGCCGCTCAAGGAGGATGAGACCCCGACTGAGTCTTGGTCCTTCCAAGGTTTCATCCATAAAATATCAACATAACAGGGAGTTTTTTCTTGCCACTGTCGCTTCGGTTTGCTCTTTGGGGGTGTATAGGCGTACAACTCTGTACAGCTGCTTTGTGACCATGTACTATTGTAAAAAGCGCTGTATAAATAAATTAATTGAACTTACCACTGTGAAAAACAGTATATAAATAAATAAACAAGTATTCTAAGTTGAAATACTTCCAGCTGGACTTGTCTGAAACACCTCCTTGGGGAGGCGCCCAGGAGGTCATCCTTACCAGATGCCCAAACCACCCCAACTGGCTCCTTTTGACGTGGCTTGACTCCGAGTCTCTCCCGAGCTTCTCACCCTCTCTAAGGGAGAACCCAGACACCCTGCCGAGAATACACATTTCGGCCGCTTGTACTCGCCATCTTGTACTTTTGGACATTACCCAAAGCTCATGACCATAGTTGAGGGAAGGAACGTAGATCGACTGGTAAATCGAGAGCCTTTCCTTATGGCTTAGATAGGTTACAGGTTCCGGATCACAGTTGCCCATGCACCTATCCACCTGTCAATCTCCCGCTTCATCTTCCCATTACTCATGAACAAGGCCCTGAGATACCGTTTTATATAAAGGTAGTTTAAAGGAGTGGGTGGCACGGTGGCTTAGTGGCTTAGTGGCTCTAGGGATTCCCGGTTCGAATCCCAATCTGGGTGGAGTTTCCATGTTCTCCCCGTGTCTGTGTGGGTTTCCTCCCACAGTCCAAAAACATGTATCAAGTCAATTGAGTTAGATAGATTGGTCCTGGGTGTATCTGCACAGCGCCCGAAACGTTCTCCCCTGGATGGGCTTGGGGAACCTCCCGCGACCCTAGTACAGGATAAAGTGGAAGATAATGGATGGATGGATGGATAGTTTTTTTAGCACTACATAAATATATAAGCACTATATAAATAATTACTTGAACTTGAAATAATTTCAGGGAAATATGTTTTAATTAAGGGCGTTCATATTTCAGTGCTGGGAATCCAGGTTTGAATCCCGATTTGGGTGGAGTTTTCTCATCCATGGCTCTGCCGTGGGGGAAACCTGAAGGAAACCCATGCAGACACGTGGAGAACATGCAAACTCCACCCAGAGTGGGATTTGAACCTGGATCCCCAGCGCAAAGAGGAGAATATGCTAACCACTAAGCCACCGTGCCGTCCAGGTCGTACCTTAGTGCTTTAATATACAACTAATTAACTTTAGCCATATAGTGTTCCGGGGGTGGCACCATGGCTTCCCACGGTGGGTTCCCTATGCCCACCCAGGGGAGAATGTTTTGGGCGCTGGGCAGATACACCCAGGACAGGGCGCCAATCTATCGCTGGGCACACACTCACTCACACAGACACACTCTATATGGGGCAATTTGGAGAACTCAATTGACTTGATCCATGTTTTTGGACTGTGGGTGGAAACCGGAGAACCCGGAGGAAACCCACACGGACACGGGGAGAACATGTAAACTCTACCCAGATGGGGATTGGAACCGGGAATCCCTATAGCAGAGAACCTGCTAACCACTAAGCCACCGTGCTGCCCCTTGGCTAAAATTGTGCTGTCCAATCAGAGGGCGTGAATACGCTGACAGAACGTTAGCCCGCTTGAAGGCTTCGGTATCCATCTATCCATTATCTTCTGCTTTATCCTCTACTAGGGTCGCGGGGGGGTTCCCCATGCCCATCCAGGGGAGAACGTTTCGGTGCTGGGCAGATACACCCAGGACAAGGCACCAATCTATCACTGGGAACACACACTCACACAAACACAATCTATATGGGCAATTTGGAGAATCTCAATAGACCTTGATCCATGTTTTTGGACTGTGGGAGGAAACCGGAGAATCCGGAGGAAACCCACGCGGACACGGGGAGAACATGGAAACTCCACCCAGACTGGGATCCGAACCGGGAATCCCTAGCGCTGAGAGGAGAACATTCTAAGCACTAAACCACCGTGCCGCCCACTATTCCAACTTCATTTGGTGTCAAAGATACAGCATCCCTGGAGCACCGAGATTTAAGAGCCTCGCTCATGGACCCACACTGAACCCCACAACCTGCATATTAATAGCTCGACACTCCAACCACTGAGCAAGCCCATCCACCCACTCAGAACACTAATAGCGATAGCAATTTGTGATGTACAGCGTATTGGTGGATGTACAATGAACCTGCACAATGAACCGCATGAACTTCCAAGTGGGATACAGATTCAGAAAGCAGTCAGGCGGCGTGGTGGGAAGCGATACAGTACAGTAACTCTGCTTTACAGATTCCGCAGCCTATTATGTTCCACTGCAGAATCTCTTCATTTGTACAACAGACTTTCACACAGGGCTTTGTAGGGGTTTGGGGATTCGTTCTCACAGGTATCATTTAATTTGCTTGTTACACTAGGTGCTTTAACATTCTGGCAGTCGCCTAGAGACAGACCGTTCCACAATCCTTTCTCTTGTATTTAACTAAGAGGGGGATTTATTTAATAACAAATTTTTTTTAAATAACTAAGAGGGGGATTTATTTAATACACCCAGAGGACGCCAATTTTTTTCACAAATAACGTACACAAAAGGGCGGCTTGACTTGTTCCATGTTTTTGGTTATGGCAAGTTTGAATCCCCTCTCAGTGCTAGCCACCATTCCCGGTTCGAATCCCCATCTGGCATGGTGGCTTAGGAGTTAGCATGTTCACCTCTCAGCGCTAGGGATTCCCGGTTCGAATGTCTGGGTGGGTTTCCATGTTTCCCCGTGTCTGCTGGGTTTTCTCCGGTTTCCTCCCACAGTCCAAAAACATGGATCAAGTCAATTGAATTCTCAAAATTGCCCCATTTAGAGTGTGTCTGTGTGAGTTAGTGTGTGCCCAGTGATGGATTGGCGCCCTGACCTGGGTCCATCTGCCCAGCGCCCGAGACGTTCTCCCCTGGATGGGCATGGGGAACCCCACCGCGACCCTAATATAGGATAAAGCGGGAGATGATGAATGAATGAACGTCTAAAAGGTTATTTAAACTGAATACAGATGTGTGGAGACGAGGTTTTTTAATCATTCAGCGAGATGTAGGGTGACCAGATTCCAATTCACCAGATGTGGGACAAAGACGTATGGCGGCACGGTGTCTTAGTGGTTGGCATGTTCTCCTCTCAGCACTAGGGATTCCCGGTTCGAATCCCAATCTGGGTGGAGTTTCCATGTTCTCCCCGTGTCTGCGTAGGTTTCCTCCGGGTTCTCCGGTTTCCTCCCAGAGTCCAAAAACATGGATCAAGGTCAACCTAAACATTAATATATGTTTATAATGTATTATGAATACTGAATTCATAAAACATGTTAGGATTATAAAAATAAATACTTTTAAAGCTTTATGAATATGTTTATAGTGCAGTATAATTACCAGATTCATAGAATGCTTTATGGTTATTAAATTAAACACTTTATAAAGCTTTATGAATATGTTTTTAATGCATTATGAATACCACATTCATAGAAATTGTTGGGATTAATAAAATTGTATACTTTTTAAAGCTTCTGAATATGTTATAATGCATTATGAATAGCAATTCATAGGACTTGTTAGGATTATAAAAATAAATGCTTTATGAATACGTTTACAGTGCAGTATAAATACCAGATTCATAGAACGCTTTATTATCATAAAATTAAACACTTTATAAAGCTTTATTAATATGTTTATAATGCATTATGAATACCAGATTTAGGCAAAGTGTTAGGGTTATTAAATACTTTATAAATCTTTATGAATACGTTTATAATGCATTATTAATACCGGATTCATAGAAACACATTAAGGTTATAAAAATATATATTGTTTAAAGCTTTATGAATAAGTTTATAATGCGGTATAAATAACAGATTCATAGAAATTGTTGGCGATATAAAAATGTATACTTTTTAAAGCTTTCTGAATATGTTTATAATGCATTATGAATAGCAGATTTATTAAAAGTGTTAGGATTATAAAAAAAATACTTTATAAAGCTGTATGAATATGTTTATAATGCATTATGAATAGCAGATTCATAGAAAGTCTTAGGGTTATCAAAATAAATACCTTCTAAAGCTTTTTGAATATGTTTATAATGCATTATGAGTAGCAGATTCATAAAACGTGTTAAGATTATAAAAATAAATACTTTATAAAGCTGTATGAATATGTTTATTATGCATTATGAATACTAGATTCATGGAAAGTGTTGAGATTATCAAAATAAATACTTTATAAAGCTTAACGAATACGTTTATAGTGTATTATGAATACCAGATTCATAGAACGCATTAAGGTTATCAAAATAAATATTTTTTAAAGCTTCATGAATATGTTTATAATGCATTATTAATACTAGATTCATAGAAAGTGTTGCCGAAACTCCTATCTTTGCCCTTAAGAGTTCAGGAAATGTTTATGGCGTGACAAACTAGGAAAACTTTGCCGTGTTTAACTAAAGAAATGTATAATGAAGTAAACCCATCGTGTGTGGAGGACCTCCACTGACCTAGAGCCCTATTGATTAAGACCTTATATTGTAAATGCTTCAGTAACTGAAATGTCCACTCACCATGTACAGCCTGTTATGACCTAAAGGGAGCATAATCCATACTAATGTCTATGTTTTGAAATACGATAGCCAAAATGTTGCCATGCTGTATGTCTAATGGTCAGGTGTACTTGAGCTTCATGGCAAGTTTCAGGCAGTAAAACAAGACCTGGGGTTTAATATTGCAAATTCCAGCATTTAGTGTGTTATAATTCCTTACACATCATAAAATATTCAAAAGTTTCTATTCCAAACGCACCTTTCAGAAGGCCGTAAGCTGAGCCTATTAAAGCGCAGCTTGATTAAACATTCATTTATTGTCCATTTCAGCTGACAATATTGACAGAGGCTATTGGGTTGGGGGTGGAGTAAAATGCTTTTAGTGTTACTCAGACCGAAGGAGCTACCACTCTGCGTCCTTGGATCAGAGAACGCAGCACTTAGCTTTGATCCAACTGATGGGTTGTTTATGCTGCGAGGGAAGCTGTTGGGCAGCAAACCGCGGCTCGCTGTATCAGAAGGTTAGCAAGAGAGCGAGGGAGCAGGGAGAAAGAAAGTTGGTTAAGCTGGGTTCTGAAGTTCTTAGTGCACTGAACTCACTGTTTAGCACCTCCGGTGACATCGACCTTTAGACGTCTCATCTACATCGACATGGTCTGCTCATCCATACACATTAGAATGTGATACACGCAAGTACGCCAGAGAGAAAAGATGCACAAATTATTTTAAATATGTTGATTGTGGGCGGCACGGTGGCTTAGTGGTTAGCACGTTCGCCTCTCAGCACTAGGGATTTCCGGTTCGAATCCCCATCTGGGTGGAGTTTCCATGTTCTCCCCGTGTCCGTGTGGGTTTCCTCCGGGTTCTCCAGTTTCCTCCCACAGTCCAAAAACATGGATCAAGTCAATTGAGTTCTCCAAATTGTCCCATATAGAGTGTGTTTGTGTGAGTGAGAGTGTGCCCAGTGATAGATTGGCGCCCTGTCCTGGGTGTATCTGCCCAGCGCCCGAGACGTTCTCCCCTGGATGGGCATGGGGAAACCCCCCGCGACCCTAATAGAGGATAAAGCGGAAGATAATGAATGAATGAATGAATGTTGAATGTGACATGTATATGTTTCAAATCGCTGTGTGGGGAACGGAATTGTCTCCGAGTTTTTGGGTTTCCTCCCACAGTACAAAAACATGTCCATCCATCTTCCGCTTTATCCTGTACCAGGGTCATGGGGGGGTTCCCCATACCCATCCAGGGGAGAACGTTTCCAGCGCTGGGCAGATACACCCAGGACAGGGTGCCAATATATCGCTGGGCACACTTACTCATACAAACACACTCAATATGGGGCAATTTGGAGAATTCAATTGACCTTGATCCATGTTTTTGGACTGTGGGAGAAAACCGGAGAACCCGGAGGAAGCCCACGCGACACGAGGAGAACCCAGATCCCACCCAGATTGGGATTTGAACCACTTTGGTAAACCAGCGACAGTGAAGACTGGACCATAAGGTCTGATTCTACAGACGATATATCGCCTCCTGTCGGGTCTAACAACACCTCTTGACTTGAACCAACGATTCTCCAAAACTACAGCTTTTGTCCGGGGTCCCTTGTCTGCGATGGTCAGTATTTTTCAAAAGTGGTCCAAGGAAGGAACATTAGATTGTCCAATCCCATAGATGAGATACCGACTTCTTGTCAGGCCTAACTCCTCTTCAAAATGGATCTTCCAAAACTGGTCCAAGAAAGTAACTTTGGTAAACGTGTGACAGGGTCACGAGTGACCAAGACTCATTAATGCACTTGGGGAGTGAAGGCTGGACTGTGTGGTCCAATTCATTCCCAAGTGGATCACACATCGTCAAAACTATAGCTCTTTTTTAGGTGTCGCAATTTGCAGTGGTCAGAATCTTTTAAAAGTTGTCCAAGGAAGGAACATTAGATGGTCTGTCTAATCCCACAGACGAGATACTGCTTCGTGTTGGGCCTAAAAGCTCCAAGGCTGTCATAATGTCAACTGTCAGAATCTTTCAAAGGTTGTCCAAGCAAGGAACAGTAGTATTCTGAAGACAACGTCATAAGTGACCAAGCCTCATTAATGCTACAGGAAGGGAAGGCTGGACCTTGTGGTCCGATTCCACAGACGAGGTATCACCTACCGTTGGGTTGGGTCGGCTCTTTCCCAACTGGCAACCTTCAAAACTAAAGTTCTCATGGGGTGTCCCAATTTGGTAGTGGTCAGTATCCTTCAAAAGTTGTCCAAGCATGGAACAGTAGTAATCTGAAGACAACGTCATAAGTGACCAAGGCTCATTAATGTTACAGGAAGGAGAAGGCTGGACCTTGTGGTCCAATTCCACAGACGAAGCATCACTTGCCGTCATGACTTACGACACCTCCTTCCCAACTGGCAACCTCCAAAACTTAAATTCACATGGGGTGTCCCAATCTGGAGTGGTCAGTATCCTTCAAAAGTTGTCCATCTGACATGGAACAGTATTAATCTGAAGACAACATCATAAGTGACATCTTAGTGACCAAGCCTCATTAATGCTACTGGAAGGAGAAGGCTGGACCTTGTGGTCCAATTCCACAGACGAGGTATCACTTCCCGTCAGGTCTTCCGACACTGGCAACCTCCAAAACTTAATTTCACATGGGGTGTCCCAATCTGGTGTGGTCAGCATCCTTTAAAAGTTGTCCAAGGAAGGAACATTGGTTAACCAGGGTCATGAATGACCAAGACATGGGGAGAGAAATTAGAAATATTTTTGCCTATGATTTATTCACGATAATTCATGCTCTCTCGGACCTTGGGTCATTCTACTGGCATATTATTCCCTCATGTGAACACGTGAAAGTTCCCATAATCAGTAGCCTGACGAGGTATGAATCCCCTTGGGTGTCAAAACTATAGAACGGGACACAAATAAGGTGACACGTTCCACTAGTGTTCTAATTTGGGCAGATGTGCAAACCAATTGGCGTGAATATTTTGCAGCAGCTCGCAAATCACAACAGGTGTCTATATAATTAGTGAATGCTGTTCTAAGCTTTGGGAATTTCCGAAGTGATTATTAACAGATGGAAAGAAGAGGGAAGAGGATTCGAGGTAAAAAGATACGAGGACTAAAAGGTGATGCTGGTAGATAAACGGAGCAGCCAATAGCGCGGGAGGTCCATGAAAGTCAGCTCTCCTCCCACTCATTTGTTCTTCATTAGCATATTAATTTACTCTCCCGAGCTTCCGTTGTCTGTCTCCCTTTGGCTCTCGCTGCCATGAGGAACAACAAAAAGATGATTGATTTGGCAGCTTCCCTGATGGTTAGCTGCATGGTACGCTTAGAGGACAATGGCGCCATCTTCTTTGTCTTGGGGTTCTCCGGCTAAATGAGGCTCTTTATCAAAGCTCCCACAGCCACAACACAAGCCCACCCTCCCCGCCACACGCTGGTTAATTGAGACGCAGAGTCACAGGGTGTTTGTGTCTCGAAAGTGCTCAAGTGCGTCATTGAAGGTCTATATCTTATTTATGTCACGGCAGACGCAGCGAGATCGATTTTGGCCCCCCCAAGCTGATTGATCACCGATGGTCAGTGACCTGTATTGATGGCGAAGCCTGCCGTTAGCAATTTCTCAAGCTTAGGCCAGCGTTAGGTCAGTGCATCTGGGAACCCGTCGTCACTCCCTCATTCTCGGCATCCTTCTCCTTGTGGTCGGGCCTATCCCCGCTCCATCCGTCTTAGTTGCTATTTACCTCGCCGCGCTCCCTCATCCATCTCGCTTCCCGTTCTATTAATGCACTTTCCTCAGTCTTTTCTAATCCACTCCCATGGCCCACGTTGCTTCTCTCGCTCTCGAAATTGAGATCCAGCGGCTCTTCGCGCCAATGTCTCTGGCCACATTCTTCTTCTCTTTATCTACTCGGGCCTGTCAGTCCTCCCTCTCCTCCGCCCTCCACCATACGAGGCCAATTAAAGTGGATCCTGGCTTTCTTTCAGACTTGCCAGCGATCTTCTCAAGGGTCTCTAATTAAACACAAGTCATCCTTCTCACTGCTGCTCTCCCCTCCAAGCACTCTTAATACCTTGGTATTTCCACTCTATACATTTGTTGGTATCCTACTTTTACAAAGCATCTTCCCGTTATAAGAGCTGAATAGTGATTGAGGGGTCATTCAGTACATCCATTCATTATCTTCCGCTTTATCCTCTACTAGGGTTGCGGGGAGGGGGGGACCCATACCCATCCAGGGGCGCCAGGTAGATACACCCAGGACAGGGCGCCAATCTATCACTGGGCACACACTCACTCACACAGACATACACTGTATATGGGGCAATTTGGACCATTCAATTGACCTTGATCCATGTTTTTGGACTGAGGGAGGAAACTCAAGAACCCGGATGGAAACCCAGCCGGACCTGGGGAGAACATGGAAACTTCCAAAGCTAACCACCCCATATGAAACATCCATCCATTATCTTCTGCTTTATCCTGTACTAGGGTCGCAGGGGGGGTTCCCATGCCCATCCAGAGGGAAAGGTTTCAGGCGCTGGGCAGATCCGCCCAGGACAGGGCGCCAATCTATCGCTGGTCACACACTCACTCACAGACACACTCTATATGGGGCAATTTGGACCATGTTTTTGGACTGTGCGAGGAAAGCAGAGAACCCGGAGGAAACCCACACGGACACGGGGAGAACATGGAAACTCCACCCAGATTGGGATTCGAACCAGGAATCCCCAGTGCTGAGAGGAGAACATGCTAACCACAAAGCCATGTGTTGGTTAATTAAACTGAATGAATTGGTCTCACAGCAAGGAACCGAAGGCAGGATGTTCCTGGTGTTTACACTACATTCCTAAAAGGAGGTTGAATTAAAATTTTGAAAGACAATTTTTAATTGTCTCATCTCATCATCTTCCACTTAATCCTCTACTACTTAGGTCCCCATGCCCAGAACGTTTTGGGCACTTGGCAGATACAACTAGGACAGGGCTACAACTAGGACTCCATCGCTGGGCACATACTCAGTTCCTCACACGGACACAATTCCAGACAGAAGTACGGCACAACACTAAGAACAGTAATTAATATAATGTTTATTAACAAAAAAACCCAGGTTCGGTCACGCTGGGCAGATGTTTAGGGCCAGATAGCATTCCATTTTACTCTGAGACTGACTTTCAGTTTCTCACTGATTTAAATGAGGACATTTAGTTTTTGTGCGATTTGATTTGTCTGAATCGGGTTTGAGATTTGACTCTGATTCTGAGTCTGTAGTGTGTTAGTGTGTGTGTGTGTGTGCATGCTGTGTTAGTGTGTGTGGGAGTGCTCTGTTAGTGTGTGTGTGTGCATGCTGTGTGAGTGTGTATGTGTTTGTGCTGTGTGAGTGTGAGGGAGTGCTCTGTTAGTGTGTGTGTGTGTGTGCGTGCTGTGTTAGTGTGTGAGGGAGTGCTCTGTTAGTGTGTGTGTGTGTGTGTGTGTGTGTGTGTGTGTGTGTGATGTGTTAGTGTGTGTGTGTGTGCGTTGTTAGTTTGTGTGTGAGTGCTGTGTTAGTGTGTGTGTGTGTGTGTGTGCTGTATTAGTGTGTGTGTGTGCGCTGTGTTAGTGTGTGTTTGTTAGTGTTTGTGTGTGTGTGTGTGTGCTGTATTAGTGTGTGTGTGTGTGTGTGTGTGTTAGTGTGTGTGTTAGTGTGTGTGTGTGCTGTGTTAGTGTGTGTGCTGTGTTAGAGTGTGTGTGTGTGTGTGTTAGTGTGTGCTGTGTTAGTGTGTGTGTGTGTGTGTGTGCTGTGTTAGTGTGTGTGTGTGTGCTGTGTTAGTGTGTGTGTTGTGTTAGTGTGTGTGTGTGTGTGTGTGTGTGTGTGTGCGCTATGTTAGTGTGTGTGTGTGTGCCCTGTGTTAGTGTGTGTGTGTGTGTGTGCCCTGTGTTAGTGTGTGTGTGTGTGTGTGTGTGTGTGCTAGTGTGTGCGCTGTGTTAGTGTGTGTGTGTTAGTGTGTGCTGTGTTAGTGTGCGTGTGTGTGTGTATGTGTGTGTGTGTATGTGTGTGTGTGTGTGTGTGTTAGTGTGTGCTGTGTTAGTGTGCGTGTGTGTGTTAGTGTGTGTGTGTGTGTGTGTGTGTGTGTGTGTGTGTTAGTGTGTGTGCTGTGGTGCAGCAGTGACTCAGGATCAGTTGGATGAGGTGACTGGTGTGTTTGCTCACTTCTTGGGATTGCAGAGCTTAATACAGATAGATGTGTGTGTGTGTGTGTGTGTGTGTGTGTGAGGGGGGGGGGGTCTCAGGTGGTTATAGAATTTAATTGCCCTTTTCTGTATTTGAATATTTAATGGATAACGGCCTAATTCTGCCCTGCATGCCTTGATGTGATGTCTGTGCACCTTGCAGATTATTTTGCCGAACTCCGCATGCAGGATCTCAATTGGACGCTTGTCCCGTTTGTTAAATCGTTGCTGAGTCAGCGAACACCACACCTCACTGCCATACAGGGCAATCGGTTCATTAACACATTCTAATAACCCGTGATAAAATCGATCGGCATCATCCAGGAAAAAAAAAACACCAACAAAAACATTCATTCATTCATTCATTATCTCCCGCTTTATCCTCTATTAGGGTCGCGGTGGGGTTCCCCATGCCCATCCAGGGGAGAACGTCTCGGGCGCTGGGCAGATAGACCCAGGACAGGGCGCCAATCCATCGCTGGGCACACACTCACTCACACAGACACGCTCTATATGGGGCAATTTTGAGAATTCAATTGACTTGATCCATGTTTTTGGAATGTGGGAGGGGAAACCGGAGGAGAACCGAGGAAACCCACGCAGACACGGGGAGAACATGGAAACTCCACCCAGATGGGGATTCGAACCGGGAATCCCTAGTGCTGAGAGGAGAACATGCCAACCACTAAACCACTCTACAACCCCCCACGACCCTAATATAGGATAAAGTGAAAGATAATGAATGAATGAATAATTATTTAATTAATTTGGGCGGCACGGTGGCTTAGTGTGTGCTCTGTTAGTGAGTGCTGTTTTAGGGTGTGTGTGTGTGTGTGTGCTGTGTTTGTGTGTGCTGTGTAAGTGTGTGTGTGTGTGCTGTGTTAATGGATGGATAGTTAATTAATTGGTAATATTTTTAATTGATTCATGCATTCTCATCTTGTCACCAATTGTCCGTTCTTCCCCGGGAGGAGGGCGGCTAACGCGGAGGTATTGCGTTCAGCCGCTCGCGCCTTGATGAGCGCTCCCGGGTACCGACCACGCGGGGAAGAATGCGTGCGTCGGTCCACGGCGAACGCTCCCACGGGATACGACCCACGCGGAGAAAGTGCGCAGCGCCGTAACGTGGTTGAACGCGCGGAAGGAGAGTCCAAGACACCGGGATAAAAATCCAAAATGAGTAATTTAATCAAAAAATTGGTGACGGACACCAACAGAAATCGGGGGAACAAACGAAACAAAGTAACATTGGGTATCATAACCTCAAAACAAAGACGTGCGCCAAAGGGAAGGAAAACTCAGAATAAATACAAAAGGAACTAAACACGTGAACAAAACAAACCAATCACCCAACAGAAACCATTAAGGACACAAACGAGGGACAGGTGCCACAGGCACCTGTGACACATCTACAATTAAAACAAAAAATGTTTTATCTTAATCAGATAACGGGAGGTGGCTGAAATAGCATTTGCAAACTTTTTTTTCTTATATTTATATATTCATAATATAATTTTCCACAATCACATGTTTTTGGACTGTGGAAGGAAAATGTACAACCCACAGGATACCCACACAGACACGGGGAGAACATAGAAACTCCACCCAGATTGGGATTCGAACCAGTGCTGAACGGCGGATGTACTAAGCCAGCGTGCCGCTCATAAGTAAATAATTTCGTCATTTAAAAAAGATGACGTGGCCCAGTTCTAAACTCAGGCCTGTGAGTGTGAGGCAGGTACTCATTTCTAAATTTGGCAGAACGGTACGGAGCCCTTGCGAACACCTTGAACTTGAGTGACGGCATAATTGTGTTGATGAAAAGCCACAAGTAATAAACTGAAGCACTGAAGTCATGCATCATTCCGTAGTCCTCAATATGCCCATATATGGAACAGCAGACGAACGCAATGAAAAATGGATCGGTCTCCATTCTCAAATCATCTGTGTTGTGTTGTGTGGTAAGCATTGTGTATATATATATATATACAGTATATACACACACACACAACACACATACACATATATATATATATATATATTAATTCATTCATTCATTATCTCCCGCTTTATCCTCTATTAGGGTCGCGGTGGGCTTCCCCATGCCCATCCAGGGGAGAACATCTCGGGCACTGGGCAGATAGACCCATGACAGGGCGCCAATCCATCGCTGGGCACACACTCACTCACACAGACACACTCTATATGGGGCAATTTGAGAATTCAAACTGACTTGATCCATGTTTTTGGACTGTGGGAGGGAAACAGGAGAACTCGGACGAAACCCACGCAGACACGGGGAGAAACATGGAAACTCACACCAGATGGGATTCGAATCCCGGGAATCCCCTAGTGCTGAGAGGCGAACGTGCTAACCCACTAAGCCACCGTGCCGCCCATATATATAAAATAATTATATATATATATATTATATATATATTATATATATATATATATCATATATATATATATCTATATATATATATAAGAACATTACACAAATGCAGATATATATATATATATATATCTATATATATATATAATATATATATATATATATATATATATATATAATGTCTGCATTTGTGTATGTTCTTATTCTTTACATCGCTGTATCCTCTGAATACTAAGCTTGTACAAGATCTGTACTGGTAATACTGCTTATAATACAATATGTTTATAATACAATTTTATTTATAGATGCCTTTCAAGATACTCAGGGACACTTTACAGAAACAGGAAGAAAATCAGAAAACATCAAACATATCATTACACTAAAAACCTTAAAAATAGCGGAATAAAACCAAGACCAAGAGCCAATATATGAAAACTACCAGGTCTAAAAAGATATGTTTTTAATCGCTTCTTAAAAGTAACTAGAGATGAGGTCCACAACTTTGTACCCATCCATCCATTATCTTCCATTTTATCCACGATAGTGTCGCAGGGGGGGTTCCCCATGCCCATCCAGGGGAGAACCTTCGAGCAGACACCGGAGAACCCAGAGGAAACCCACGCGGACACGGGGAGAACATGGAAACTCCACCCAGATTGGGATTCGAACCGGGAATCCCTAGCGCTGAGAGGAGAACATGCTAACCACTAAGCCATGGTGCCACCACAATATTATTGTATAATGTGCAGTGACTACAGAAGTTCATATGTTTATATGTGTATATACATACATATTCACGTCATATACATAATTATACAATATATACAGTACTAAATAGAGGAAAGTGAAAGGTACATGCACGTAAATATAAAATGTTTTTATGTATGTTTAATGTTTTAATGTGCTGTTTGGGAAAGCGTTTGTTTAACATGTTGTTATGTGCTTGTTGTGTGTGTTTGGCCACTTGGTGAGGAGGGGGAGAACCACGATTTTGGGAAAAGGGTGTTTTTTATGTTGTGTCCCTACATAATATCATTTCTCTCCATGGTTTTGCTGGAGTGGGAAAATAAAAGAGTAATATCTGTGAACATGGCAACCCAGCTCGGAATGTCTTCTTCACAGAAACCACAATAATAATATTTGATACAGCCTCATAATTTAGGCGACATGGTGGCTTTGTGGTTAGCACGTTCTCCTCTCAGCGCTGGGGATCCAGGTTCGAATCCCAATCTCGGTGGAGTTTCCATGTTCTCCCCGTGTCTGTGTGGGTTTTCTCAGGGTTCTCCGGTTTCCTCCCACAGTCCAAAAACATGGATCAAGATAAATGAAATGCTCCAAAATGCCTCATGAAGAGAACGTGTGTGTGCGTGTGTCCAGCAAAAGATTGGCGCCGGTTCTCTGGTTTCCTCCCACAGTCCAAAAACATGGATCAAGGTCAACTGAATGCTCCAAATTGCCCCATATAGAGTGTGTGTGTGTGTGTGTGTGTGTGTGTGTGTGTGTGTGAGTGATAGATTGGTGCCCTGTCCTGGGTGTATCTGCCCAGCGCCCGAAACGTTCCCAACACCCCACACCCATCCATCCGCTTTATCCTCTATTAGGGTCGGGGGGGGGGGGGGGGGGGGGGGGGTTCACACTCACTCACACAGTCATCACAGACACACTCTATATGGGGCAATTTGGAGAATTCAATTGACCTTGATCCATGTTTTTGGACTGTGGGAGGAAACCGGACTGGGATTCGAACGGGGAATCCCTAGCGCTGAGAGGAGAACCTGCTAACCACTAAGCCACCGTGCCGCCCACACCCCACAACACAACACAAAAAATAATAATAATAAAGGCAGTATTCACTTCGGTGGTCAGTTACAGACATTATTTTTCTCGCCGTCAATATTTTTAAATATGAATTGATACAAATGTGAAGCAGTCAGAGGTCTGCGTTATCGTCAATAAAGTTGCCGCTTGCACAAACGGCTCAGCCAATCAGATTCAAGGACAGCAACAACACATTTAATAAAAGATACATAATATAACCAACACCCTGGGCGGCACGGTGGCTTAGTGGTTAGCATGTTCTCCTCTCAGCACTAGGGATTCCCGGTTCAAATCCCCATCTGGGTGGAGTTTCCATGTTCTCCCCGTGTCCGCATGGGTTTCCTCCGGGTTCTCCGGTTTCCTCCCACAGTCCAAAAACATGGATCAAGGTCAATTGAATTCTCCAAATTGCCCCATATAGAGTGTGTCTGTCTGTGTGAGTGAGTTTGTGTCCAGTGATAGATTGGCGTCTTGTCCTGGGTGTATCTGCCCAGCGCCCGAAACGTTCTCCCCTGGATGGGCATGGGGAACCCCACCGCGACCCTAATAGAGGATAAAGCGGAAGATAATGAATGGAATGGATGGAACCAACAGCTATTTTAAAAAAAAACGTCTTGACAATTCATAAGATAAAGACTAATAACACAAAAAACAGTGAAATGTCAGAATAATAGTCAGCTTTATATTCATTAAAGCTTCCTCAACTTCCAAGCTTCGGGAAGAGGACTGAGGAACATTGATTTAACGTTCATCGACCATTCAAATTAAAAGTCAGAACGACGATCGCATTAAAACGCCGATATTCCATTCGCTGTGTGTTTGAGTCCAGGATGAGGAAATAGTCGGACTTTCTTTCTCAAGCCTCATTGCTCCATCAAGACTAATCCTGACAAAATTCACGGTATTGTTCTCATCCCACTCTTCTTCCCCTCGTTCCCCTGTGCCGTCCTGCCCTTCAAGTGGAACTAATCCTGCCCCTCTTGGTTTCATCGCACTCCTATTCCTTCTTCAAATTTCACTTTCCGTCATTACCAGAGCAAAGCTAATCTGGCCCCGCCCACTCGCTCTGTTCATCCTCCGTCCCTTGCCGAACTTTCCCCAATTTCCCTCTGCAATGAAAAGGGGTTGCAAATGGAATCGATGCATATTTTAAATTGCTTCATTGAAACAACTAATAAAATACTTAAAGTGGTTTTAAAATGTTATATGTGCATCCATCCATTATCTTCTGCTTTATCCTGTACTAGTGTCGCGGGGGGGTTCCCCATGCCCATCCAGGGAACGTTTCGGGCGCTGGGTAGATACACCCAGGACAGGGCGCCAATCTATCGCTGGGCACACACTCACTCACACAGACACACTCTATATGGGGCGATTTGGAGAATTCAATTGCCCTTGATCCATGTCTTTGGACTGTGGAAGGAAACCCACATGGACACGGGGAGAACATGAAACTCCACCTAGATTGGGATTTGAACCAAGAATCCCTAGCACTGAGAGGAGAACATGCTAACCACTAAGCCACCGTGCTGCCCCATTATATGTGCAGTGAATGGATTTTTTTTTTTCAAAGAAAATATTCAATGAGGCGGCATGGCGGCTTAGTGGTTAGCATGTTCTCCTCTCAGCGCTAGGGATTCCCGGTTCGAATCCCCATCTGGGTGGAGTTTCCATGTTCTCGCCGTGTCCGTGTGGGTTCTCCGGTTTCCTCCCACAGTCCAAAAAACATGGATCAAGTCAATTGAGTTCTCCAAATTGCCCCATATAGAGTGTGTATGTGTGCGTGAGTGTGTGCCCAGAGATGGATTGGAGCCCTGTCCTGGGTGTATCTGCCCAGCGCCCGAAACGTTCTCCCCTGGATGGACATGGGGAACCCCCCCACGACCCTAATAGAGTATAAAGCGGAAGATAATGGATGGATGAATATTCAATGAAATCCTACCGATCTGAATAATATATGTTGTAATAAAGCAATAAGGTATGAGAGGGCGTGTTTATTGTGAATAAATCACAGGAAAGAGGTGTAATGGTGGTCCAATGTGTAGCGGAGTAGAGTTACACCTCTTTTTCATGATTTATTCACAATCAAACACACCTCGAGAGTCTTATTACTTTTATAAAACACTTACAAACACACTATAATAAAAAAACAAGGTTTAATTCATGAATGCATTTGTTGAAAGCAAAATTATTTAATATTGTTTTTTTTTTTTTAAATTGTTAATTGCCCGTGCGCACTGTTTATATGAATCTATATTTTATGATTTTAAATAATATATTGGGCAGCACAGTGGTTTAGTGGTTAGCATGTTCTCCTCTCAGCACTAGGGATTCCCGGTTCGAATCCCAATCTGGGTGGAGATTCCATGTTCTCCCCGTGTCCGCGTGGGCTTCCTCCGGGTTCTCCGGTTTCCTCCCACATTCCAAAAACATGGATCAAGTCAATTGAGTTCTCCAAATTGCTCCATATAGAGTGTGTTTGTGTGACTGAATGTGTGCCCAGCAATAGATTGGTGTCCTGTCCTGGGTGTATCTGCCCAGCGCCCGAAACGTTCTCCCCTGGATGGGCATGGGGAGCCCCCCTGTGACCCTAGTAGAAGATTAAGCGGAAGATAATGGATGGATGGATATTGGGCGGCATGGTGGCTTAGTGGTTAGCATGTTCTCCTCTCAGCACTAGGGATTCCCAGTTCGAATCCCAATCTGGGTGGAGTTTCCATGTTCTCCCCGTGTCCGCGTGGGTTTCCTCCGGGTTCTCCGGTTTCCTCCCACAGTCCAAAAACATGGATCAAGTCAATTGAGTTTTCAAATTGCCCCATATAGAGTGTGTCTGTATGAGTGAGTGTGTGCCCAGGGATGGATTGGCGCCCTGTCCTGGGTGTATCTGCCCAGCGCCCAAAACATTCTCCCCTGGATGGGCATGGGGAACCCCAATGCGACCCTCATAGAGGACAAAGCGCAAGATAATGGATGGCTAGAAATAATATATTGTATTTTAAGGTGTGTGTTATTGTCAATAATGTCACAGCTGGACAAACAGCTCAGCCAATCAGATTTAAGGACTGGGACTACCCGTTTTATAATGTGTTATGACTACTCACTGGTCTGTATGGCATTAAATAATCAACAAATAATCTGTAAAATTGTTTGTAAAAGAATAAATTCACAACGTAAAGGAGTTCTTAAGGTCCGTTCTTGCAGGTCTAATCGCCACGAAGCTTTAAAAGTGTTTACATGGTGTACATCCTTCAGGGCCGGTTCCACAAAAGCAGACATCTTATTTATAATTAGTTTAAAATTACAAGCCCACTTTAAATCTGTCAGCATACTCGACATTTACAATTCCACCAGGACCCCATCAATCTCACTAAGCCCTTCCAATTCTGATTCCATCTGCCATACTGGGAGCTTATGAAAGATCAGCAAAGGTCTCCTCCCCCTCAGAATGCCAAATCGATGTTTTTACTGACCATCGCGCCAAGATGTAGTCAGCCCCCGTGGGTTATCTGGAGTAGTTTACGAAACGATGCGAAAACATGGAGAACTGAGGGTTAAAGGGCTTGTTGGGTGGCAACTTGACGTGAACTTTGGATTTTCTAGTCAACCTTCCGTAGCCACTTCTCTGAAATTCGACGAACCGTGAGCTGGGCGCTCCAAAAACATTAATAAACTTTCAATTTGTAAAAATAGAAACGCACAACTAACCAAGCATTTCCAGGTTTATTTAGTTCTTTATTGATGGTGCGTTCGGTGTGGGCGACACAGTGGTTACTGCACACCAGGCGAGGTCCTGAGTTCGATACCAGGCGAGGTGGACAAGGTCCTGGATGTGAGGCACGCCGGGTTCCTCCCACAGTCTATAAATATACTGGTAGCTGAATGGGAATATTAAAATGCCACTGGGCATTTTGCACCTTAATATGTGTTTGTCTGAGTGTCTATGTTTTTAGAGCTCAAAAATACTTTTTTAGTGGGCTTAGTGGTCTGCATGTTCTCCTCTCAGCACTAGGGATTCCCGGTTTGAATCCCAATCTGGGTGGAGTTTCCATGTTCTCCCCGTGTCCATGTGGGTTTCCTCTGAGTTCTCCGGTTTCCTCCCACAGTCCAAAAACATGGATCAAGTCAATTGAGTTCTCCAAATTGCCCCATATAGAGTGAGTCTGTGTGAGTGAGTGTGTGCCCAGTGATAGATTGGCGCCCTGTCCTGGGTGTATCTGCCCAGCGCCGGAAGCGTTCTCCTCTGGATGGGCATGGGGAACCCCCCGTGACCCTAATATAGGATAAAGCGGAAGATAATGGATGGATGGATTAATATAACTGTGGCTCTCCAAGCAAATACACCTCACTCTTTTTAAACAAGGTTCCAGACCTTAATTATCAAATCCGACCTGAGGCACGTCACCGGCTACCATGAGGAACTGTGCTGGACCCTGTTTCCGAGCGTTTGAAATCGTCTGACTTCCAACTTTGTGCTAAAATACAGAAACCATGAGCTTCTCCAGCGACTGTAATTGACACCCAGAAGGCAGGAGAGGATAATAAAACAGCCCGGCACTTACAGCTTGCGGTTTCTACTACTAGTGCATGACGCTATGAAATGGTTTTATGGTAATTAGAAGAAATCTGCTCATGTTCTGGGAAGAAAGGCAAATTAAAACCTCCACATTACTCCCATGAACCTGCAGCAATGGCACGGAGTTCATTCGGAAAAATGACGTTTTTAATAAAAGACAAATATTCGGATGCTTTTACATCATATATCCATTTGTAAACATCTCAACTCATCTCATCATCTTCAGCTTTATCCTCTTCTAGGGTCACGGGGGTTCCCCATGCCCATCCAGGGGAGAACGTTTCGGGCGCTGGGTAGATACACCCAGGACAGGCACACACTCACTCACTTACATGGACACATACAATATGGGGCAATTTAGAGCATTCACTTTACCTTGATTCAATTTTTTGGACGGTGGGAGGAAACCCACGAGGACGCGGGGAGAACATGGAAACTCCACCCAGATATGGATTCGAACCTGGATCCCCAACACTGGGAAGAAAACATCGCTGGGCACACACTCACTCACACAGACACTATATGGGGCAATATAGGAGAATGCATAAACAAGGAGAATGCCAACATCTTGGTGTCGGGGGGGGGGGGGGGGGGGGGGGGGTTCCCCATGCCCATACAGGGGAGAAAGTTTCGGGCGCTGGGAAGATACACCCAGGACAGGCACACACCCACTCACTCACTTACATGGACACATACTATATGGGGCAATTTAGAGCATTCACTTTACCTTGATTCAATTTTTTGGACGGTGGGAGGAAACCCACGAGGACACGGGGAGAACATGGAAACTCCACCCAGATTTGGATTCGAACCTGGATCCCCAACACTGGGTAGAAGCCATCGCTGGGCACACACTCCCTCACACAGACACTATATGGGGCAATATAGAGCAGCCAGTTGACCTTGAATCCATGATACACCCAGGAGACCCTCACTCACTCAATTACATGGACACATACTATATGGGGCAACTTCGTTAGGAGCAAAACATTTAAATCCATGTTTTTAGACTGTAAGAGGAAACCAGAGAGACCCACAGAGACACGGGGAGAACATGTAAACTCCACCCAGAACTCATGCTAACAGAACGATTTGGGCGCTGGGAACGCGGAGCAATCTATCGCTGGGCACATATTCACTCACACAGACACACTCTATATGGGGCGATTTTTGGAGAATTCCATTGACCTTGATCCATGTTTTTGGACTGTGGGAGGAAACCGGAGAACCCGGAGGAAACCCACGTGGACACGGGGAGAACATGGAAACTCCACCCAGATTGGGATTCGAACCGGGAATCCCTAGTGCCGAGAGGAGAACATGCTAACCACTAAGCCACCGAGCCACCCTAAAACATTTTTCATTCATTCATTATCTTCCGCTTTATCCTCTATTAGGGTCATGGGGGGGGGGTTCCCCATGCCCATCCAGGGGAGAACGTCTCGGGCGCTGGGCAGATACACCCAGAACAGGGCGCCAACCTATCGCTGGGCACACACTCACTCACACAAACACACTCTACATGGGGCAATTTGGAGAACTCAATTGACTCGATCCATGTTTTTGGACTGTGGGAGGAAACCGGAGAACCCGGAGGAAACCCACATGGACATATATGGATATATATATGGCGGCACGGTGACTTAGTGGTTAGCACGTTCGCCTCTCAGCACTAGGGATTCCCGGTTCGAATCCCCATCTGGGTGGAGTTTCCATGTTCTCCCTGTGTCTGCGTGGGTTTCCTCCGGGTTCTCCGGTTTCCTCCCACAGTCCAAAAACATGGATCAAGTCAATTGAATTCTCAAAAATTGCCCCATATAGAGTGTGTCTGTGTGAGTGAGTGTGTGCCCAGGGATAGATTGGCGTCCTGTCCTGGGTCTATCTGCCCAGCGCCTGAGACGTTCTCCCCTGGATGGGCATGGGGAACCCCACCGCGACCCTAATAGAGGATAAAAGCGGGAGATAATGAATGAATGAATATATATATATATCAAATAAACATATGGTAGGGTAGTGGTTAGCATGTCTGCCTTTCAGATAAACATAAAGGATCTGATGTTCACATCTTGGTGTCAGATGCCCCAGTACATCTTCAGGAGTCTAGTGCACCGAGAGGTCAAGGCTGACCAATGAAGACCAATACGATATAACGACGGTGGTGCTCTATCATAATGTACTACGTAGCAACAGAACACCTTGTTTTTTTGCTTCTTCAGCAAGAATGGGAACCAGCCTTATGTTGCCTTCTCATTTTAAACGTTATCAGAATGTTTGAGGAACGATAGCTGGGAGTTAGCTGGGAAACATTCATTCATTCATTCATTATCTCCCGCTTTATCCTCTATTAGGGTCGCGGTGGGGTTCCCCATGCCCATCCAGGGGAGAACGTCTCGGGTGCTGGGCAGATAGAGCCAGGACAGGGTGCCAATCCATCACTGGGCACACACTCACTCACACAGACACACTCTTTATGGGGCAATTTTGAGAATTCAATTGACTTGATCCATGTTTTTGGACTGTGGGAGGAAACCGGAGAGCCCGGAGGAAACCCACGCAGGCACGGGGAGAACATGGAAACTCCACCCAGATGGGGATTCGAACCGGAAATCCGTAGCGCTGAGAGGCGAACATGCTAACCACTAAGCCATCGTGCCACCATATATATATATTCATCCATTATCTCCCGCTTTATCCTCTATTAGGGTCGCGGTGGGGTTCCCCATGCCCATCCAGGGGAGAACGTCTCGGGTGCTGGGTAGATAGAGCCAGGACAGGGTGCCAATCCATCACTGGGCACACACTCACTCACACAGACACTCTTTATGGGACAATTTTGAGAATTCAATTGACTTGATCCATGTTTTTGGACTGTGGGAGGAAACCGGAGAGCCCGGAGGAAACCCACGCGGACAGTGGGGGAGAACATGGAAACTCCACCCAGATGGGGATTCGAACCGGGAATCCCTAGAGCTGAGAGGAGAACGTGCTAACCACTAAGACACCGTGCAGCCATTTGCTGCAAACATCTAGATATTAATATTATCAGAAGTGTCAGTAATGGCAGCATTAGTAATGTTAATATCATAGCTTTTTTGCTCTATATTAATATTAATAAAGGTTGTAGAAATGTTAGAGTCATTGGCAGTGTGAAGAGCTGAATGACAGATGGCCCTTTAGTCCAGTTCGTCTGCGCCAAAGTGAATCGAAAGGGTTTCTTTACCACAGAGGACCTTCAGCTAACGAAGAAACATGCTGCGGTGTGAAAAAGAAAAGAGAAATGAATCTTCCTTTGATGTCTCAAATAAAAAATCATCCATCCAAAGGTTCTACGGGGAACCAAAGCTGGAGCCGCTATGACAATATTTTACAGAACTTTTTAGGTCGTCTTCATTTAAAGAAAACATGTGCAGGGAGACGGGTCATGAGGTGAATGTGACCATTCAAGGTTATTTTAATACCCCAGCCCTACGAACCATTTACTGCTAAATAAATGCCCCAAAATGCCTCAAGTCCACATACACTAAAAGGTCAAATGTCCCGAAATGCTCAAACTCCACGTGAACCAAAATAACAAATGCCCCAAAATGCCTGAAATCCACATACACAAAATGCCAAATGCCCCAAAATGTCCAAAGTCCACATATACAAAATGTCAAATGCCCCAAAATCCACATATACACATACAAATGTTCAAAGTCTACATACACCAAAGTGCCAAATGTCCCAAAATGCCCAAAGTCCACATACACAAAATGCCCAAAGTCCACATACACAAAATGCCAAATGCCCCGAATTGTCCAAAGACCACATACACAAAAATGCCAAATGCCCCAAAATTCCCAAAGAACACATACACAAAATGCCAAATGCCCCAAAATATCCAATGTCCACATACACAAAATGCCAAATGCCCCAAACTGTCCAAAGTCCACATACACCAAAATGCCAAATGCCCCAAAATGTCCAAAGTACCACATACACCAAAATGCCAAATGCCCCAAAATGTCCAAAGTCCACATACACAAAATGCCAAATGCCTCAAAATGTTCTAAGTCTCCATACACCAAAATGCCAAATGCCCCAAAATGTTCAAAATCAACATACACCAAAATGCCAAATTCCCCAAAATGCCCAACGTCCACATAGACAAAATGCCAAAAGCCCCAAAATGTCCAAAGTCTACATAAAACAAAATGCCTAATGCCCCAAATATTCAGAATTCACATACACCAAAAAGCCAAACTCCCCAAAATGCCCAAAGTCCACATACACAAAATGCCAAATGCTCCAAAATGTCCAAAGTCCACATACACCAAAATGCCAAATGCCCCAAAATGTCCAAAGTCCACATACACAAAATGCCAAATGCCCCAAAATGTCCAAAGTCCACATACACCAAAATGCCAAATGCCCCAAAATGTCCAAAGTCCACATACACAAAATGCCATATGTCCCAAAATGTCCAAAGTCCACATACACAAAATACCGAATGCCCCAAAAAGTCATAGTCTACATAAAACAAAATGCCATATGTCCCAAAATGTCCAAAGTCCACATACACAAAATACCGAATGCCCCAAAAAGTCATAGTCTACATAAAACAAAATGCCAAATGCCCCAAAATGTGCAAACTCCACATAAACCAAACTAACAAATGCCCCAAAATGCCCGAAGTCCACATACACAAAATTCCAAATGTCCCAAAATGTCCAAAGTCTATATGCACCAAAGTGCCAAATGCCCCAAAATGTCCAAAGTCTACGTACACAAAATGTCAAATGCCCCAAAATCCACATACACCAAAATGCCAAATGCCCCAAAAAAGTCCGTATCCACATACACAATATGCCAAATGCCCCAAAATGCCCAAAATCAACATACACCAAAATGCCAAATGCATGTATGCCCGAAGTCCACATACACAAAATGCCAAATTCCCCAAAATGTCCAAAATCAACATACACAAAATGCCAAATGCCCCACAATATCTAAAGTCCACAAACACAAATTGCCAAATGCCCCAAAAAGTCAAAATCCACATACACAAAATGCCAAATGCCCCAAAATGTTCAAAGTCTACATACACCAAAGTGCCAAATGTCCCAAAATGTCCAAAGACCACATACACAAAATGCCAAACGCCTCAAAATGTTCTAAGTCTCCATACACCAAAATGCAAAATGCCCCAAAATGTCCAAAATCCACATAAACCAAAATGCCAAAAGTCCACATACACAAAATGCCAAATGCCCCAAAATGTTCAAAATCAACATATACCAAAATGCCAAATGCTCCGATATGCCCAGAAGTCCACATACACAAAATGCCAAATTCCCCAAAATGTCCAAAGTACACATACACCAAAGTGCCAAATGTCCCATAATGCCCAAAGTCCACATACACAAAATGCCAAATTCCCCAAAATGTCCAAAGTACACATACACCAAAGTGCCAAATGTCCCATACTGCCCAAAGACCACATACACAAAATACCAAATGCCTCTTTTGTATTTTCCCTCGACAAACTTGTTCACTTTCTGTTTCCTTTCACCTTTCCTGTTGACCCCTCCCACTCTTTCCAGCAGAGCCTTTAAAAGCCATTCCCCTGTAGAACATATGGCTTTTCCATAATTTAACCAAATAACTATTTAACAAAATGTTATCACCAATTAACCACTACTAATTAAAAATTAGAAGGTACACTATGCTTCAAACCCCCATTTTTTAAATCATTTTCGACCAGGGTCTAAATATTCCAACCCGCGCATCTCATTATCTTCCGCTTTATCCTCTATTAGGGTCGCGGCGAGGTTCCCCATGCCCATCCAGAGGAGAACGTTTAGGGCGCTGGGCAGATACCCCCAGGACAGGATGCCAATCTATCACTGAGCCCACACTCACTCACACAGACACACTATATGGGGCAATTTATTAATTCATTCATTGATTACAGTCCACTTAATCCTTTATTAGGGTCGCTGGGGGGTTCCCCGTGTCCATCCATGGGAGAACGTATCGGGCGCTGGGCAGATACACCCAGGACAGGGCGCCAATCTATCACTGGGCACACACTCACTCACACAGACACACTCTATATGGGGCAATTTGGAGAACCCAATTGACTTGATCCATGTTTTTGGATTGTGGGAGGAAACCGGAGAACCCGGGGGAAACCCACGCGGACACGGGGAGAACATGGAAACTCCACCCAGATTGGGATTCGAACCGGGAATCCCTAGTGCTGAGAGGAGAACATGCTAACCACTAAGTCACCTTCAGCCACCCTTTAGTAAAAGTCCATCCATCCATTATCTTCCGCTTTATCCTCTATTAGGGTCGGGGTGGGGTTCCCCATGCCCATCCAGGGGAGAACGTTTCGGGCGCTGGGCAGATACACCCAGGACAGGGCGCCAATCCATCGCTGGGCACACACTCACTCACACAGACACACTCTATATGGGGCAATTTGGAGAACTCAATTGACTTGATCCATGTTTTTGGACTGTGGGAGAAAACCGGAGAACCCGGGGGAAACCCACGCGGACACGGGGAGAACATGGAAACTCCACCCAGATTGGGATTCAAACATGGAATCCCTTGTGCTGAGAGGAGAACATGCTAACGACTAAGCCACCGTGCATTTGTGTTTAATAAAATTCTATCTTTGTGAAAAATATATTCATTCATTCATTATCTTCGGCTTTATCCTCTATTAGGGTTGCGGGGGGGATGGGGGGGGGGTTCCCCATGCCCATCCAGGGGAGAACGTTTCGGGCGCTGGGCAGATACACCCAGGACAGGGCGCCAATCTATCGCTGGGCACACACTCACTCACGCACACACACTCTATATGGGGCAATTTGGAGAACTCAATTGACTTGATCCATGTTTTTGGACTGTGGGAGGAAACCGGAGAACCCGGAGGAAACCCACGCGGACAGGGGGAGAACTGGGAAACTCCACCCAGATTGGGATTGGAACCGGGAATCCCTAGCGCTGAGAGGAGAACATGCTGACCTATAAAACATTAAACTAAAAATAAGAATGAATGCTTTTGGAAGAGAACAAAGCCATAAAGCTACAGGTTGTCGTAGCTTCTCATAAAAACACTAAATGCAGAAGGGTTCATCGACGCACAAAGCATCCATATCTGCCAAGTTCGGCTGAAATATGAGGCTGAAGATGTTAATAAATGAAGAGCCGTTTGGGAGCCGAGCCACAACAACCAGCTCTCTGTAACGAGTCCAACTTCCCGTCACTGCAAATGAGCACCTGATGGTGAGGTTTTCCACCGAAACTCGTTCTACTCTGAATTATTTAACGTGGCTGATTTCATTGACGTTCTGAAGCCTCGGCGGAAATGTTCAAAAATAATTATTTTAGTATTAAAAAAGTTAGCGGCGGCAAACTGGTCAGCACGTTTCCTCCTCTTAGCGCTAGGGATTCGATCCAATCTGGGTGAGTTTACACTGTTCTCCCCGTGTTGCGGGGCACGGTGGTTTCCTCCCCACAGTCCAAAAAAAAGTGGTCAAGCAATGGGTTCTCCAAAATTGCCCCATATAGGAGTGGTGTTTGGTGTCTGTGTGAGTGGAGTGGTCCTCTGGGTGTATCTGCCCAGACTACGCCCGAGAACGTTCTCCCCTGGATGGGACATGGGGACCCAGGATCCCCCCCCCCACCCCGCGCCCATAATAGAGGCAGTAATGGATTGGGTCTATTAGATCAAGGGTGGCACGGTGTTGCTTAGTGATTAGCATGTTCTCCTCTCAGCGCTAGGGATTCCCTCGGTTCGAAACATCCCTAATTCTGGGTGGAGTTTCCATGTCCTCCCGTGTCCGCGTGGGTTTCCTCGGCGTTCTCGGTTTCCTCCCACAGTCCAAAAACATGGATCAAGTCAATTGGGTTCTCCAAATTGCCCTATATAGAGTGTGTTTGTTGTGTGAGTGAGTGTGTGTCCAGTGATAGATTGGGCGTCTCCTGTCCTGGGTGTATCTGCCCAGCGCCCGAAACGTTCTCCCCTGGGGGAAACACCCCCCCCCCCCCGAGACCCCTAGTAGAGGATAAAGAGGGAAGATACTGGATGGATGGGTCATTAGAGGGTGGAAGCGGCATGGTGGCTTAGGGGTCAGCACGTTCTCCTCTCAGCGCTAGGGATTCCCGGTTCGAATCCCACTGGGTGGAGGTTTCCATGTTCTCCCCGTGTCCGCGTGAGTTTCCTCCGCGTTCTCCGGTTTTCCTCCAACAGTCCAAAAAACAGTGATCAAGTCAATTGAGCTCTCCAAAATTGCCCCACTATAAATGTGTTTTGTGGAAGAGTGTGTGTCCAGCGATAGATTGGCGCCCTGTCCTGGGGTGTATCTGCCCAGCGCCCGAAAACGTTCTCCCCTGGATGGGCATGGGGACCACCCCCCCCCCCCCCCGTGAACCCTAGTAGAGGAGGAAAGTGGGAAGATAATGGATGGATGCGGTCCTATTAGATCAAGGGTGACACGGTGGCTTAGTGATTAGCACGTTCTCCTCTCAGCGCTAGGGATTCCCGGTTCGAATCCCCATCTGGGTGGAGTTTCCATGTCCTCCCCGTGTCCGCGTGGGTTTCCTCGGCGTTCTCCGGTTTCCTCCCCTAGTCCAAAAACATGGATCAAGTCAATTGGGTTCTCCAAATTGCCCCATATAGAGTGTGTCTGTGTGAGTGAGTGTGTGCCCAGTGATAGATTGGCGTCCTGTCCTGGGTGTATCTGCCCAGCGCTCGAAATGTGGGCATGGGGAACCCCCCCCCCCCCACCCCGCGACCCTAGTAGAGGATAAAGTGGAAGATAATGGATGGATGGGTCTATTAGATCAAGGGTGGCACGGTGGCTTAGTGATTAGCACGTTCTCCTCTCAGCGCTAGGGATTCCCGATTCGAAGTTTCCATGTTCTCCCCTGGATGGGCATGGGGAACCCCCCCCCCGACCCTAATAGAGGATAAAGCGGAAGATCAGTGGGTCATGCATTTTACACCTGTATCCCCAGCAATGAGAGGTGAACATGCAATTAATGGGGGGGTTCCCCATGCCCATCCAGGGGAGAACGTCTCGGGCGCTGGGAAGATAGACCCAGGACAGGGAGCCAATCTATCGCTGGGCACACATTCACACAAACACACACAGACACACAGACACACAGACACACACACACACACACACACACAAACACACAGCATTCCCGGTTCTCCTGTTTCCTCCCACAGGGTAAATTGAATGCTCTAAATTGCCCCATATAGAGTGTGTTTGTGTGTGTGTGTGTGTGTGTGTGTCTGTGTGTGTATGTGTGTGTGTGTGTGTGTGTGTGTGTCTGTGTGAGTGTGTGCCCAGTGATAGATTGGCGCCCTGTCCTTGGTGTATCTGCCCAGCACCCGAAACGTTCTCCCCTGGATGGGCATGGGGAACCGCCCCCGTGACCCTAATAGAGGATAAAGCGGAAGATAAATAAATGTAAAATGTATATTATACAGGTGGCTTAGTGTTTAGCATGTTCTCCGCTCAGCACTAGGGATTCCCGGTTCGAATCCCAATCTGGGTGGAGTTTCCATGTTCTCCCCGTGTCCGCATGGGTTTCCTCCGGGTTCTCCGGTTTCCTCCCACAGTCCAAAAACATGGATCAAGTCAATTGAACTCTCCAAATTGCCCCATATAGAGTGTGTCTGTGTGAGTGAGTGTGTGTCCAGTGAAAGATTAACGTCCTGTCCTGGGTCTATCTGCCCAGCGCCCGAAACGTTCTCCACTGGATGGACATGGGGAACCCCACCACCACCCTAATATAGGATAAAGCGGAAGATAATGGATGGATGAAAAACAACAGACCCAAACACGATTCCTGTTCCATCCGAATCGTTTCGGAGCGCCACACAGGTTCCGCTATCAGAACATGGATCTCTGTCAGCGAGAGACCACAGGTCCTGCAGTCGCTCAATAATCCGAAGCGTACTTCAAAGAGCACCCAGAAATGGACAAAGGTTCCGAAGTGGCCATCGATGAGTCCAGATCGACGTTCCGTAGAACACTCGAGGAGAGCTTTTAAAACTCTGGATTCCTCGAATTTGAGAACCCTGGGGCGGCTGGCTCATTAATGGTTACAGGAAGCGATTGATTTCAGTTTTTGTTCCCATGGGACGCTCTACCTGTAGAACGATGGAAGGTTCTTACTGTGCAGGCAAACGAGATATCTCATCTTATTTAACCTCATTATCTTAACCGCTTGCACAGTGGCTTAGTGGTTAGCATGTTCTCCTCTCAGCACTACGGATTCCCGGTTCGAATCCCCACCTGGGTGGAGTTTCCATGTTCTCCCCGTGTCCGCGTGGGTTTCCTCCAGGTTCTCCGGTTTCCTCCCACAGTCCAAAAACATGGATCAAGTCAATTATGACATATTAGGGTCTTGGGGGGGAGGGGGGGTTCCCCATGCCCATCCAGGGGAGAACGTATCGGGCGCTGGGCAGATACGACCCAGGACAGGGCGCCAATCCATCGCTGGGACACACACTCACTCACACAGACACACTCTATATGGGGCAATTTGGAGAACTCAATTGACTTGATCCATGTTTTTGGACTGTGGGAGGAAACCGGAGAACCCGGAGGATACCCATGTGGACATGGGGAGAACATGGAAACTCCACCCAGCTTGGGATTCGAACCGGGAATCCCTAGTGCTGAGAGGAGAACATGCTAACCACTAAGCCACCGTGCCGCCCCGGATCAAGTCAATTGAGTTCTCCAAATTGCCCCATATAGAGTGTGTCTGTCTGAGTGAGTGTGTGCCCAGCGATAGATTGCCGCCCTGTCCTGTATCTGCCCAGTGCCTGAAACGTTCTCCCCTGGATGGGCATGAAGAACCCCCCCCCTCCCCCCACGAACATAATATAGGATAAAGCGGAAGATAATGGATGGATGGATGGATCTTATCCGCTTCATCTTCTACTGGGGTCGCGGGGGGGTTTATCCATGGAAGAACGTTAGGGGTACGGGGCAGATACACCCAGCACACACTCACACAAACATACACTCTATAGGGGTAATTTACATAGGGGCATTTTCTCAACTCCTCTCAATATCGACAGCTTAATCATCGTCACTGTGGGGGGGGGGGGGCTTACCCATGCTCATCCGGGGGGGGGGGGGGGGGGGGGGGGGGGGGGGTTACCCATGCTCATCCATGGGGGGGGAACGTCATGGGCACTGAGCAGTTACACCCAGGACAGGTTGCCAATCTATCACTGGGCACACACTCATTCACACAGTGACACACACGCTATATGGGGGCAATTTATATAGGGGCAATTTCTCATCTCATCTTATTATATACAGCTTAATCCTCTATTAGGGTCACGGTCGGGGGGATGGGGGGTTCCCCATACCCATCCAGGGGAGAACAAACTCTATATATGGTTAAACAGGGGCAATTTCTCATCTTCATCAACTACGGCTTAATCGTTTATTAGGGTCACAGGGGATGTGGGGTGGGAGGTTCCCCATGATCCTCCAGGGGAGAACACTTTGGCCACTGGGTAGATACACCCAGGACAGGGCGCCAGTCCATCGCTGGGCACACTTACTCACACAGACACTCACTCACTATATAGGGGCAATTTACATAGGGGCATTTTCTCAACTCCTCTCATTATCGACAGCTTAAGTCTCTATTAGGGTCAGTGTGGAGGGTTCCCATGATCCTCCATTTCGGTACTGAACAGATACACACTCACTCACACAGACACTCAAACTCTATATATGGGCAATTTATATAGGGGCAATTTCTCATCTCATTATCTACAGCTTAATCCTCTGTTAGGGTCATGGGGGGGTGGGGGGGTTCCCCATGACCATCCAGGGGAGAACGTTTCGAGCGCTGGGCAAATACACCCAGGACAGGACACCAATCCATTGCTGGGGACACGCACACTTACACACATACACACACTATATAGGGGCAATTTCTCATCTCATCTCATTATCTACAGCTTAATCCTCTATTAGGATAATGGGGAGTGGGGGGGGGTCCCTATGCCATCTAGTGGTCAGATCCACCCAAAACAGGGCTCCAACCCATCGCTGGACACCCACTTCCTCACACAGACACTATATAGGGGCAATTTATAAAGGGGCAATGTTTCACCTTATCTCATTATCTACAGCTTAATCCTCTATTAGGGTCATGGGGGGGTGGGGGGGGTTCCCCATGCTCATCCAGGGGAGAACGTTTCAGGCGCTGGGCAGATACACCCAGGACAGGACACCAATCCATTGCTGGGGACAAACACACGTACACACAGACACACACTATATAGGGGCAATTTCTCATCTCATCTCATTATCTACAGCTTAATCCTCTATTAGGATAATGGGGAGTGGGGGGGGCCCTATGCCATCTAGTGGTCAGATCCACCCAAAACAGGGCTCCAACCCATCGCTGGACACCCACTTCCTCACACAGACACTATATAGGGCAATTTATAAAGGGGCAATGTTTCACCTTATCTCATTACCTACAGCTTAATCCTCTGTTAGGGTCATGGGGGGGTGGGGGGGGTTCCCCATGACCATCCAGGGGAGAACGTTTCGAGCGCTGGGCAGATACACCCAGGACAGGACACCAATCCATTGCTGGGGACACACACACTTACACACATACACACACTATATAGGGGCAATTTCTCATCTCATCTCATTATCTACAGCTTAATCCTCTATTAGGATAATGGGGAGTGGGGGGGGTCCCTATGCCATCTAGTGGTCAGATCCACCCAAAACAGGGCTCCAACCCATCGCTGGACACCCACTTCCTCACACAGACACTATATAGGGGCAATTTATAAAGGGGTAATGTTTCACCTTATCTCATTATCTACAGCTTAATCCTCTATTAGGGTCATGGGGGGTGGGGGGTTCCCCATGCTCATCCAGGGGAGAACGTTTCGAGCGCTGGGCAGATACACCCAGGACAGGACACCAATCCATTGCTGGGGACAAACACACGTACACACAGACACACACTATATAGGGGCAATTTCTCATCTCATCTCATTATCTACAGCTTAATCCTCTATTAGGATAATGGGGAGTGGGGGGGGCCCTATGCCATCTAGTGGTCAGATCCACCCAAAACAGGGCTCCAACCCATCGCTGGACACCCACTTCCTCACACAGACACTATATAGGGCAATTTATAAAGGGGCAATGTTTCACCTTATCTCATTACCTACAGCTTAATCCTCTGTTAGGGTCATGGGGGGGTGGGGGGGGTTCCCCATGACCATCCAGGGGAGAACGTTTCGAGCGCTGGGCAGATACACCCAGGACAGGACACCAATCCATTGCTGGGGACACACACACTTACACACATACACACACTATATAGGGGCAATTTCTCATCTCATCTCATTATCTACAGCTTAATCCTCTATTAGGATAATGGGGAGTGGGGGGGGTCCCTATGCCATCTAGTGGTCAGATCCACCCAAAACAGGGCTCCAACCCATCGCTGGACACCCACTTCCTCACACAAACATTATATAGGGGCAATTTATAAAGGGGCAATGTTTCACCTTATCTCATTATCTAGAGCTTAATCCTCTGTTAGGGTCATGGGGGGGTGGGGGGGGTTCCCCATGCTCATCCAGGGGAGAACGTTTGGGGCGCTGGGCAGATACATCCAGGACAGGACACCAATCCATTGCTGGGGACACACACACGTACACACAGACACACACTATATAGGGGCAATTTCTCATCTCATCTCATTATCTACAGCTTAATCCTCTATTAGGATAATGGGGAGTGGGGGGGTCCCTATGCCATCTAGTGGTCAGATCCACCCAAAACAGGGCTCCAACCCATCGCTGGACACCCACTTCCTCACACAGACACTATATAGGGGCAATTTATAAAGGGGCAATGTTTCACCTTATCTCATTACCTACAGCTTAATCCTCTGTTAGGGTCATGGGGGGGTGGGGGGGTTCCCCATGACCATCCAGGGGAGAACGTTTCGAGCGCTGGGCAGATACACCCAGGACAGGACACCAATCCATTGCTGGGGACACACACACTTACACACATACACACACTATATAGGGGCAATTTCTCATCTCATCTCATTATCTACAGCTTAATCCTCTATTAGGATAATGGGGAGTGGGGGGGGTCCCTATGCCATCTAGTGGTCAGATCCACCCAAAACAGGGCTCCAACCCATCGCTGGACACCCACTTCCTCACACAGACACTATATAGGGCAATTTATAAAGGGGCAATGTTTCACCTTATCTCATTATCTACAGCTTAATCCTCTATTAGGGTCATGGGGGGTGGGGGGTTCCCCATGCTCATCCAGGGGAGAACGTTTGGGGCGCTGGGCAGATACACCCAGGACAGGACACCAATCCATTGCTGGGGACACACACACTTACACACAGACACACACTATATAGGGGCAATTTCTCATCTCATCACCAATCCATTGCTGGGCACACACTCACTCACACAGACACATACACACTCTATATGGGGCAATTTGGAGAACTCAATTGACTTGATCCATGTTTTTGGACTGTGGGAGGAAACCGGAGAACCCGGAGGAAACCCACGCGGACACGGGGAGAACAACGAAACTCCACCCAGATGGGGATTCGAACCGGGAATCCCTAGAGCTGAGAGGAGAACGTGCTAACCACTAAGCCA
The DNA here is from genome assembly GCA_019802505.1 of Corydoras sp. C115. NCBI lineage: Eukaryota > Metazoa > Chordata > Actinopteri > Siluriformes > Callichthyidae > Corydoras > Corydoras sp. C115. Next base: position 447,796 of record JAFMOC010000478.1, read on the forward strand.
CCGTGACGAGGGGCAATTCAGAGCAGCCAATTCACCTTGAATCCATGTTTTTGGACTGTAGGGCAAAACTGGAGGACCTGGCGATCACGGAAAGTCCAGCCAGATCGAGATACAAACCTCAGGACGTTCTAACCACTCCGCCACCGTGTCGCCTTTGTAATTACAGCAACGTTCTACGAAAAGTGAGGCCTTTTTTTAAAAAAGAGCAGGGGGCAATGTTTTTTTTGGGCACGACATGGATAATCAGTCGTACCCTGATTTCAAGGTGATGCCAAATTGCCTCTTATATAAAGCACTTAGTGATGGACCTCGGAAAATCTCCAAAGGTTCTTGAGTAACACAAAAATCTGGCGGGGCGCACAAATTACCTCTCTTATAATAGCTGCACCACCAATTTGTGCTGATTGTCTGCGGGGCATTGTATCCAAGCAACATTTTGTTAAAAAAAAAAAAGAAAAAAGAAAAAAATTATTTAAAAAAAAGAAAGAAAAGAAAAAGAAAAAGAAATGATGGAGCGGCTTTTAAGTTGCCGCTCTTGAAATGCTTATTCCGATGCTATAAAAGGAGCGTGGATCGAATGGCAGGACATCCTATATCTCTGCATGAGGGCGGGGGTAATATGATCTAATCTTGCTCCGAGGTTCGAAATTCAATAAATGCCAACCCAAAATAAATGTAAGTAAAGAGAAAGCTCTTAAATGGGCTTCTCATTCCCCACAGGATGACTTAAGGGAGAACATACTGAATATAAATGCGGGTGGGTTGTTCGCTTCCAGGTACATGATCTGTATGAAGGTGCTTACTAAAGGCAGGTTCTCCGGTTCGTTTTAGCCGAATCGATAGTGAACGAGGCTCGATGCGGCCGATCGGCTATTTAAATGCTGTTTATATTTAAATGGTAATAATTCTTTATGAGTTTCTTTTTCGGTGTCGTCTAAGTGTACCATAACGTCCATCCATCCATCTTCCACTTTATGCTCTATTAGGGTCGCGGGGGGGGGGGGGGGGGGGGTTCCCCATGCTCATCCTTGGGAGAACGTTTCGGGCGCTGGGCAGATACACCCAGGACAGGACGCCAATCTATCGCTGGGCACACACTCGCTCACACAAACGCACTCTTTATGGGGCAATTTGGAGAACTCAATTGACCTTGATCCATGTTTTTGGACTGTGGGAGGAAACCGGAGAACCCGGAGGAAACCCACGCGGACACGGGGAGAACATGGACCATGCCAGCCTTGTACCATAACATATTATTATTAAAAATGAAAGCTTCTATACTTTTATTTGTTCTATGGTTCTCTTTTAGCACACTCACACAGACACAAATACACTTTATAGGGGCAATTTATTCATTCATTCATTTATTATCTTCCGCTTTATCCTATATTAGGGTCGTGGGGGGAGGGGGGTTCCCCATGCTCATCCAAGGGAGAATATCTCGGGCACTCGGCAGATACACTCAGGACAGGGCGCCAATCTATCGCTGGGCACACACTCACTCACACAAAGACAGACACACTCTATATGGGGCAATTTGGAGAATTCAATTGACTTGATCCATGTTTTTGGACTGTGAGAGGAAACCGGAGAACCCGGAGGAAACCCACACGGACACGGGGAGAACATGGACCATACCAGCCTTGTACCATAACGTATTATTATTAAAAAGAAAGCTTCTACACTTTTATTTGTTCTATGGTTCTGTTTTAGCACACTCACACAGACACAAATACACTTTATAGGGGCAATTTATTCATTCATTCATTTATTATCTTCCGCTTTATCCTATATTAGGGTCGAGGGGGGAGGGGGGTCCCCATGTCCATCCAGGGGAGAACGTTTCGGCCGCTGGGCAGATACACCCAGGACAGGGTGCCAATCTATCACTGGGCACACACTCACTCATAGGAGAACCCGGAGGAAACCCACACGGACACGGGGAGAACATGGAAACTCCACCCAGATGGGGATTCGAACCTGGAATCCCTAGTGCTGAGAGGAGAACATGCCAACCACTAAGCCACCGTGCCGCCCTGTACCATAATGTATTATTATTAAAAATGAAAGCTTCTACACTTTTATTTGTTCTATGGTTCTGTTTTAGCAAACTCACTCACACACATTCTCTATATAGGGGCAATTTATATAGGGGCAATTACTCATCTCATTTCATTATTTACGGCTTAATCCTCTATTAGGGTCATGGGCGTGGGAGGTTCTCCATGTCCATCCAGAGTAGAACACGCCAATCTATCACTGGGCACACACACACTCACACACACATACACTATATAGGGGCAATTGATATGGGGCAATTTGTCATCTCATCTAATGTTATACATCTATTAGTGTCATGGGAGAGTGGGGGGTTCCCCATGCCCATCCAGGGGAGAACGTTTCGGGTGCTGGGCAGATACACCCAGGACAGGGCACCAATCTATCGCTGGGCACACATCACTCACACAGTCATACACTTTATAGGGGCAATTTATATAGGGGCAATTTCTCACCTCACTTCATTATCTATGGATTAATCCTCTATTAGGGCCCCATGCCCATCCAGAGGAGAACGTTTCGGGTGTTGGGCTGATACACCCAGGACAGGGGGCTAATCAATCTCTGGGCACACACTTACTAACACAGACACACACACACAAACACACTTTATATGGGGCAATTTGGAGAATTCAATTGACCTTAATACATGTTTTTGGACTGTGGGAGGAAACCGGAGAACCCGGAGGAAACCCACACGGACACGGGGAGAACATGGAAACTCCACAGAGATTGGCTCCACCCCTCATTAATAGGAATACATAAATTGGCGCCCTGTCCTGGGTGTATGTGCCCAGCGCCCGAAACGTTCTCCCCTGGATGGACATAGGGAACCCTTTCCCCCTGCGTCCCTATTAGAGGACTGAGCAGAACATAATGGATGAATAAATGAATGAGTGATTCCTAGAAATAGTCATTAGGCATTTAGCAGAACTTATTTCAGTGGTACCACTTGACCCCATCACACAAACGTCAATGTGTTTAATGAATGTTCTATGTTCTAGCCCTCTTTACAGTTAATTGGTACCCTATCCTGGGTCTATCTGCCTAGCGCCAGAAATGTTCTACCCTGGATGGGCATAGGGACCCCCCCCACCCCCCCAGTAGAGGATTGTGCAGAACATAATGGATGAATGAATGAACCCCATCACACAAACGTCAATGTGGTTAATGTATGTTCTATGTTCTAGCCCTCTTTACTAGTAATACATAAATTGGCGCCCTGTCCTGCGTGTATCTCCTCAACACCCGAAACGTTCTCCCCTGGATGGACATAGGGAACCCTTTCCCCCTGCGACCCTATTAGAGGACTGAGCAGAACATAATGGATGAATAAATGAATGAATCCTAGAAATAGTCATTAAACATTTAGCAGAACTTATTTCAGTGGTACCACTTGACCTCATCACACAAACATCAATGTGGTTAATGTATGTTCTATGTTCTAGCCCTCTTTACTAGTAATACATAGATTGGCGCCCTGTCCTGGGTGTATTTGCCCAGCGCCCGAAACGTTCTCCCCTGGACGGGCATGGGGAACCCCCCCCAGTAGAGGATTGTGCAGAACATAATGGATGAATGAATGAACCCCATCACACAAACGTCAATGTGGTTAATATATGTTCTATGTTCTAGCCCTCTTTACTAGTAATACATAGATTGGCGCCCTGTCCTGGGTGTATCTGCCCAGCTCCCGAAACGTTCTCCCCTGGATGGACATAGGGAATCCTTTCCCCCAGCGACCCTAGTAGAGGATTGTGCAGAACATAATGGATGAATGAACGAACCCCATCACACAAATGTCAAAGCATTTAATGAATGTTCTATGTTCTAGCCCTCTTTACTAGTAATAGCAGTTCTCTTTATTACCCGTCTGCATGCACAAGTCTTTGAATCGTGACAAACCACTGCAAGTGAAGTTCCTCTGGATGGGCATAGGGAACCCCCCCCCCCCCCGACCCTAGTAGAGGATTGTGCAGAACATAATGGATGAATGAATGAACCCCATCACACAAACGTCAATGTGGTTAATATATGTTCTATGTTCTAGCCCTCTTTACTAGTAATACATAGATTGGCGCCCTGTCCTGGGTGTATCTGCCCAGCGCCCGAAACGTTCTCCCTGGATGAACATAGGGAACCCTTTCCATCTGCAACCCTAGTAGAGGACTGAGCAGAACATAATGGATGAATGAATGAATGAATCCTAGAAATAGTCATTAAGCATTTAGCAGAACTTATTTCAGTGGTACCACTTGAGCCCATCACACAAACATCAATGCGTTTAATGAATGTTCTATGTTCTAGTCATCTTTACAGTTAATTAGTACCCTATCCTGGGTCTATCTGCCCAGCGCCCGAAACGTTCTCCCTGCACCCCGGCCCGCAGAACGTTCTCCCCTGGTCAATGCATTTAAGGATGTTCTATGTTCTAGCCCCCCCTTATTACCCAGTCTGCCCAAGTCTTTGAATCGTGCGACCCTGCCAAGTGAAGTTCCTCTGGATGGCATAGGGAACCCCCCCCCCCCCGACCCTAGTAGAGGCAGAACATAATGGATGAATGAATGAACCCCATCACACAAACGTCAATGTGGTTAATATATGTTCTATGTTCTAGCCTCTTTATTAGTACCTACTTGAAGCCCAGTAATACATAGATTGGCGCCCCTGTCCTGGGTGTATCTGCCCAGCTCCCGAAACGTTCTCCCATGGATGGACATAGGGAACCCCCTTTCCCCCAGCGACCCTAGTAGAGGATTGTGCAGAACATAATGGATGAATGAACGAACCCCATCCCACAAATGTCAATGCATTTAATGAATGTTCTATGTTCTAGCCCTCTTTACTAGTAATAGCAGTTCTCCTTATTACCCGTCTGCATGCACAAGTCTTTGAATCGTGACAGACCACTGCAAGTGAGGTTCGCTCATCAACCTCGGTGCACGGCCCGAGGAGGATACTGAAGCCTGGCACATAATTACCCCCTTATCTCAACCTATTCACAGAGCACTCAGTCACTGACAGTGAATAAAAAGGACTCCAATTAAGCAATTATCTGCAGAGGTGCTGCCTAATTCAGTCACACGAGCCGCGCAGTGCCGTAGAGTGTGTCCCCGCCGGGCCCCGGCGGCTCGACTCAAAGAACATGGCATGATCAAAGATTTTCATGCATTAGCGATTAGTAGGGTGCCTTGTCCGCGAAATAGATTCGGGTCGGTTATCGGAAGCATTTGTAAATATATCTTGGGCTTCGACATGTGGGATCCCAATCTGGGTGGAGTTTCCATGTTCTCCCCGTGGGTTTCCACCGGGTTCTCCGGTTTCCTCCCACAGCCCAAAAACATGGATCAAGGTCAGTCAAATTGCCCCATATAGCGTGTGTCTGTGCCCAACGATAGATTGGTGCCTGTCCTGGGTGTATCTGCGTGTTAGCACGTTCTCCTCTCAGCTCTAGGGATTCCCAGTTCCAATCCCGGTCTGGGTGGAGTTTCCATGTTCTCCCCGTGGGTTTCCACCGGGTTCTCCCGTTTCCTCCCACAGCCCAAAAACATGGATCAAGGTCAGTCAAATTGCCCCATATAGCGTGTGTCTGTGCCCAACGATAGATTGGTGCCTGTCCTGGGTGTATCTGCGTGTTAGCACGTTCTCCTCTCAGCACTAGGGATTCCCAGTTCCAATCCCAATCTGGGTGGAGTTTCCATGTTCTCCCCGTGTCCACGTGGGTTTCCTCCGGGTTCTCCGGTTTCCTCCCACAGCCAAAAACATGGATCAAGGTCAGTCAGTCCAAATTGCCCCATATAGCGTGTGTCTGTGCCCAACGATAGATTGGTGCCTGTCCTGGGTGTATCTGCGTGTTAGCACGTTCTCCTCTCAGCACTAGGGAATTCCCAGTTCCAATCCCAATCTGGGTGGCGTTTCCATGTTCTCCCCGTGTCCGCGTGGGTTTCCTCCGGGTTCTCCGGTTTCCTCCCACAGTCCAAAAACATGGATCAAGGTCAGTCGAATTCTCCAAATTCTCCAAATTGCCCCATATAGCGTGTGTCTGTGCCCAACGATAGATTGATGCCCTGTCCTGGGTGTATCTGCATGTTAGCACGTTCTCCTCTCAGCGCTAGGGATTCCCAGTTCCAATCCCAATCTGGGTGGAGTTCCATGTTCTCCCCGTGTCCACGTGGGTTTCCTCCGGGTTCTCCCGTTTCCTCCCACAGTCCAAAAACATGGATCAAGGTCAGTCGAATTCTCCAAATTCTCCAAATTGCCCCATATAGCGTGTGTCTGTGCCCAACAATAGATTGGTGCCCTGTCCTGGGGGTAATTGCCCCTTTATAAATTGCCCCTATATAGTGTATGTGTGTGAGTGAGTGTGCTAAAACAGAACCATAGAACAAATAAAAGTGTAGAAGCTTTCTTTTTTAATAATAATATGTTATGGTACAGGGGGCACGGTCGCATAGTGGTTAGCATGTTCTCCTCTCAGCACTAGGGATTCCCGGTTCGAATCCTCATCTGGATGGAGTTTCCATGTTCTCCCCATGTCCACGTTGGTTTCCTCCGGGTTCTCCGGTTTCCTCCCACAGTCCAAAAGCATGGATCAAGTCAATTGAATTCTCCAAATTGCCCCATATAGAGTGTATTTGTGTGTGTGAGTGAGTGTGTGAGTGGTAGATTGATCTACCCAGTGCCCGAAATGTTCTCCCTTGGAAGGGCATGGAGAACGCCTCCTCCCTCCAACCGTAGTACAGGATTAAGCGGAAGATAATGGATAATGGATGGATGAATGAAAGCTGTCTGCCACAAACATAGAAAGTGTCCCACTATTTGAGAACCGCTGTTCTAGACTCAGGGAAACATGGTGGCTTAGTGGTTAGTATGTTCTCCTTCTCCTAGGGATTCCCGGTTGGAATCCCAATCTGGGTGGAGTTTCCATGTTTTCACCATGTCCATGTGGATTTCTTCTGGGTTCTCCGGTTTCCTCCCACAGTCCAAAAACATGGATCAAGGTCAATTGAATTCTCCAAATTGCCCCATATAGTGTATTTGTGAGTGAGTGTGCAAAGAAATAGATCAGCACCCAAACATTGTTTCTGCCCAGCGCCCAAAACGTTCTCGCATGGGCATGGAGAACCCCCACCCCACCCCGTGACCCTAATAGAGGATAAAGCGGAAGTTAATGGCTGGATGAACATGTATTGGGGTGGCACGGTGGCTTAGTGGTTAGCATGTTCTCCTCTCAGCTATAAAAATTCCCGGTTTGAATCCCAATCTGGGTGTAGTTTCCATGTTTTCACCATGTCCATGTGGGTTTCCTCCGGGTTCTCCGGTTTCCTCCCACAGTCCAAAAACATGGATCAAGTCAATTGAATTCTCTAAATTGCCCCATATAGAGTGTGTTTGTGTGTGTGAGTGTGTGTCCAGCGATAGATTGGCGTCCTGTCCTGGGTTTATCTGCCCAGCGCCCAAGACGTTCTCCCCTCTATGGGCATGGGGAACCCCCCCCCATCCCCACGACCCTAATATCGGATAAAGCAGAAGATAATGGATGGATGGATGAATTCTCCAAATTGCCCCATATAGAGTGTGTTTGTGTGAGTGAGTGTATGTCCAGCGATGGATTGGCGCCCTGTCCTGGGTGTATCTGCCCAGCGCCCGAAACGTTCTCCCCTAGATGGACATGGGGAACCCCCCCCCCCCCCCCCACGACCCTAATATAGGATAAAGCGAAAGATAATGGATGAACAAACATGTATTGGCTGATTATTTTATCCGCCGTACGATTTTGCAACTCAGTCCATTATCACATGGAGTCTGCTGTGTTTTCAAACATGTTGGCTACAGAACGCCGAGGCTGGGGTTGAGAGAGAGCCATTAAACACCCACACACACCGAAAAATACTCTTTGGCCCTTTGGCTCGCTTGCTTTGCTTTCTTTGACAGCAGCTCGCCAGCGCATTAAATAGTACCATCATTTTTGCCTCTTTTTTTTTTTTTTTTTTTTTTTTTTTTTTTTGTTTCTATCCCACACTCCCTCCCTCTCTCTCCCTCGTCCCTCCCCCCACGTCCCCCGCTGCAAGAAGCCATTATAGCCATTTCTACTTACTCCCTAATTGATCCTCTCTCTGCTTTAGCCGACTCCCATCCTCCCCTATGTTTCCATTGATGTGCTTTTTGTGCTTTGCTTTTTTTTTTTTTTTTGCTTTTTTTTTTTGTTCACCTCAAAAGAAAATGTATCCACCTTTAACTTACCATCAACCTCATCCCTTTGTACCGGCCTACCAAACAGTCCCCACCCCCGCTGCTGTGCTCTATTTTAAAATAGAAGGATAGTTAACTGGCAGCTTTGATTCCGGGCAGTTTGATGTGATTTATGTGCCTCGCTCATATAATTTGGCAGAAGCGCTCACCGCAAAGCTTCCGACATTAAAATTACACTGGGAATAAAGAGCCCATGAAATTCCCCAAAAAAACGAAGCGGAAATCAAAAGCACAGTCGAAACCAAAATGATTCATTTGCAAGAAAATGGAGAGACGAACCACTTTCAGTCAGGTGGAACATTTTATTCGTTCAGACACCGTTGCGTTTTATGTTTTTGGCTGGGCTGAGACACCCAGGGCGGCACCCGCTCTGGGTGGAGTTTCCATGTTCTCCCCGTGTCTGTGTGGGTTTCCTCCGGGTTCTTCGGTTGCCTCCCACAGTCCAAAAACATGGATCAAGTCAATTGAATTCACCAAATTGCCGCATATAGAGTGTGTCTGTGTAAGTGAGTTTGTGTCCAGTGATTGATTGTCGTCCTGTCCTGGGTGTATCTGCCCAGCACCCAAAACGTTCTCCCTGGATGGGCATGGGGAACCCCCCCCCGCAACCCTAATAGAGGATAAAGCGGAAGATAATGGATGGAAAACAAGGGTTAAACCAGCAGATTTTTGTTTTTACCAGTGAGATTTAATTCACGGGTGGCATGGTGATCAGCATGTTCTCCTCTCAGCATGTTCTCCTCTCAGCACTAGGGATTCCTGGTTCGAATCCCAATCTGGGTGGAGTTTCCATGTTCTCCCCATGTCCGTGTGGGTTTCCTCCAGGTTCTCCGGTTTCCTCTTACAGTCCAAAAACATGGATCAAGTTAATTGAATTCTCTAAATTGCCCCATATAGAGTGTGTCTGTGTGAGTGAGTGAGTGTGTGTCCAGCGATTGATTGGCATCCTGTCCTGGGAGGATCTGCCCAGTGCCCAAAACCTCCCCTGGATGGTCATGGGTTTCCTCCGGGTTCTCCGGTTTCCTCTCACAGTCCAAATACAGGAAACCCAAGTGGACACGGGGAGAACATGGAAACTCCACCCAGATTGGGATTCGAACCAGGAATCCCTAGTGCTGAGAGGAGAACATGCTAACCACTAAGCCACCGTGCCCCCCGTGAATAAAATCTCACTGGTAAAAACAAAAATCTGCTCTTGTTATCCATCCATTATCTTCCGCTTTATCCTCTACTAGGGTCGCGGGGGGGTTCCACGTTTTGGGAGGTGGGCAGATACACCCAGGACAGGGCGCCAATCCGTTAGCACACTCACTCAAGCAGACACACTCAGACACACACTATATGGGGCAATTTAGAGCATCAGACTGTCCTTGAATCCGTGATTTTGGACTGTCAGATAGAGGAAGATCACACAGACACGGGGAGAATATGAACACTCTCCGGCGCTGAGAGGCGAACTGGCTAAGCACTTAACCATGGATGGAAGTTGCCCCTATCCAAGTGGGTGCCCATTGCTGGATTGGCGTCCTGTCCTGGGTGTATCATCCATCCATCCATTATCTTCCACTTTATCCTATATTAGGGTCGCGGGGGGTTCCCCATGCCCATCCTGGGGGGAACGTTTTGGGCACTGGGCAGATACACCCAGGAGAGGATGCCAATCAATCGCTGGACACACACTCACTCACACACACACACTCTATATGGGGCAATTTGGAGAATTCAATTGACCTTAATACATGTTTTTGGACTGTGGGAGGAAACCGGAGAACCCGGAGGAAACCCACACGGACACGGGGAGAACATGGAAACTCTACCCAGATTGGGATTCGAACCAGGAATCCCTAGAGCTGAGAGGAGAACATGCCAACCACTAAATCACCATGCCACCCTTGAATTAAATCTCACTGGTAAAAACAAAAATCTGCCGGTTTAACCCTCGTTTTCCATCCATTATCTTCCGCTTTATCCTCTACTAGGGTCGCGGAGGGGTTCCCCATGCCCATCCAGGGGAGAACGTTTCGGGCGCTGGGCAGATACACCCAGGACAGGACGCCAATCAATCTCTGGGCACACACTCACTCACACAAACACACTCTATATGGGGCAATTTGGAGAACTCAATTGACTTGATCCATGTTTTTGGACTGTGTGAGGAAAGCGGAGAACCCGGAGGAAACCCACGTGGACACGGGGAGAACATGGAAACTCCACCCAGATTGGGATTCGAACCGGGAATCCCTAGAGCTGAAAGGAGAACATGCCAACCACTAAGCCACCGTGTCAGAACAAACAAGGTGTAATTATATTCTGTTAGAAGGATAGTTAACTGGCAGCTTTGATTCCGGGCAGTTCTATTAGGGTCGCGGTGGGGTTCCCCATGTCCATCCAGGGGAGAACATCTCGGGCGCTGGGCAGATACACCCAGGACAGGACGCCAATCTATCACTGGTCACACACTCACTCACACAGACACACTCTATATGGGGCAATTTAGAGAACTCAATTGACTTGATCCATGTTTTTGGACTGTGGGAGGAAACCGGAGAACCCGGAGGAAACCCACGCGGACACAGGGAGAACATGGAAACTCCACCCAGATGGGGATTCGAACCGGGAATCCCTAGCGCTGAGAGGAGAACATGCTAACCACTAAGCCACCGTGCCGCCCAGTCAAAACCAAAATGATTTATTTGCACGAAAATGGAGAGACGAACCACTTTCAGTCAGGTGGAACATTTTATGAGTTCAGACACCGTTGTGTTTTATGTGTCCGCTCTGGGTGGAGTTTCCATGTCCTCCCCGTGTCCGTGTGGGTTTCCTCCGGGTTCTCCGGTTTCCTCCCACAGTCCAAAAACATGGATCAAGTCAATTGAGTTCTCCAAACTTCCCCATTTAGAGTGTGTCTGTGTGAGTGAGTGTGTCCAGCGATTGATTGGCGTCCTGTCCTGGGTGTATTTGCCCAGCGCATTTTAAGTTTTTGGCTGGGCTGATACACCCAGGACAGGGCGCCAATCCAGCACTAGGCACACAAACACACTTTGGATGGGGCAACTTCCATCCATTCATCCATCCATTATCTTCCACTTAATCCTCTACTAGGATCACAGGGTGGGGTGGGGGGTTCTCCATGGACATTTAGGGGAGAACGTTTCGGGCGCTGGGCAGATCCACCCAGGACAGGACGCCAATCTATCGCTGGGCACACAGACACACACAGACTCACTCACAAACACACCCTATTATATGGGGGTAATTTGGATAGGGGCAACTTCCACTCATCTATTCATTACCTTAATCCTCTACTAGGATCGCGGGGTGGGAGGTGGGGTTCCCCATGGCCATTTAGGGGAGAAAGTTTCAGGCGCTGGGCAGATACACCCAGGACAGAATGCCAATCCGTCCCTGGGCACACACTCACCCACATAGACACACACACACTATATGGGGGCAATTAGTTTAAGGGTAACTTCCATTCATCCATTCATTATCTTCTGCTTAATCCTCTAATAGGGTCATGGGAGAGCGGGGGGGTGTTCCATGCCCATCCAGTGGAGAACATTTGAAGTGCTGGGCAGATATAGAATGTCAATCCAACACACAGACACAAACAAACACACCATATATGGGGCAATTTAGAGCATTCACTTTACCTTGAGAGCGGCACGGTGACATAGTGGTTAGCATGTCCTCCTCTCGGCGCTGGGAATCCAGGTTCGAATCCCAACCTGGGTGGAGTTTCCATGTTCTCCCCCATGTCCGCGTGGGATTCCTCAGGGTTCTCCGGTTTCCTCCCACAGTCCAAACACATGGATTTAAGGTAAAGTAAATGTTCTAGATTGCCCCATATAGTGTTTGTTTGTGTGTGTGTGTGTGTGTGTGTGTGTGTGTGTGTGTGTGTGTGTGTGTGTGCAGCGATAGATTGGTGTCCTACACTGGGTGTATGAAACATTGAAACGTTGGGCATGGGGAACCTTGACCTTGAAGCCATGTTTTTGGACTGGGACATTGAAGAACCTGGAGAAAACCTACACGGACATGGGGAGAACACCCGGATCGGGATTCGAACCTGGACCCCCAGCGCCACCTTGCCACCTTGCCGCCCCGTCCCTCCATCATTCATTCATTCATTCATTCATTATCTTCCGCTTAATCCTCTATTAGGGTCTCGGTGGGGTTCCCCATGCCCATCCAGGGGAGAACAATTCGGGCACCAATCTATCTATGGGCACACACTCACTCACCCAGACATGCACGCATACACACTCTTTATGGGGCAATTTGGAGAACTCAATTGACTTGATCCATGTGTTTTTGGACTGTGGGAGGAAACCGGAGAACCCGGAGGAAACCCACACAGACATAGGAAGAACATGGAAACTCCCTAGTGCTGAGAGGCGAACGTGCTGACCACTAAGCCACCTTGCCGCCCCGACCCTCCATCATCTACTGATGAAATCTGTTCTCCAGCCTACATCAGTCAAGCAGCGCATATAGAACGTTCTCATGTTCTGTTCGTTTACCAGCCTCATTTATTATGTTTACACTGCATGCACACAGCTGTCAGAAAACAGCTTGCTGGGAGACGGCTCTATACAACAGTCACCTCTCGGCGCCAATCAATACAATGGTCTCGATGCGGGTGTCATATCAAGGCCAGGGAAGATTATAAGGTCTGCCTGGTCTGGATCAATACACACCAGACACCGTTTAAGCATCTTTTTAATTCCAGCACCACCGCACTCTGCCGCGTTTTACCCGGATTGAATGACTCCTTCAAAGGGACAGGACGGCGGTCGACTTTAAAGGCCTACAGATCTCAAATATGCAATTTAGGCGGCAGACTATAGTCAAACTCCTGAAAAAGGCTATTTTAAGCAAATGTAGGTGGCGTGTCAGACCTTGGGTGGTCCCATGGTCCCATGATTTGAATGTTATAATGTTATAATGCTAAACCCCCAATCCACGACCTGACCTTCCAAATTGACGGCTCCGCAATCGCCTCAACCGATTCGGTCCGGAACCTTGGTTTCACAATAGACTCCCACCTTAAACTCTCTGATCACGTTATTAAAACTGCAGATTCCGGCAGATTCCTTCTTTACAACATCAGGAAGATCAGACCCTTCTTGACTGAACATGCGACCCAATTGCTTGTTCAAGCCCTAGTGTTATGAGTCTGGCTCAATGAGAACAAGGGAGATGTAAAGGTAGAACAACGTTGGTTTAGTAACCAAACAACAGCGGCAACCGAGTAGCACGTGAGTGAGGAGGTGATCGGCAGCAGGACCACTGTGGTACTCGGTGGTTGTCACGAGCGTGGCTTGAGGACCAGGAATGAATGCGAACCTGGTATCAAGCAGAACAGAAAGACAAAAGAGATATAACATAACACCGGGAGATGAATAAACCAAGAGAATGGAAAATAGCGGGAAAAGAGGAGCTAAATAGAACAGGAGAAAGATAGAGGAGGTGAAGTGCTGGACGAGGCGGCAACCAGGAGGAACCTAAGGTGAACGGCGGGGAAGGAAACACACCAACGGGGAACGGGAACCGGGAGACAGAAGAGTGGTTAGTGCTAGATTAAATGTCTTAAAGTCACCGACAGAGGGAGTGGTTAGTAAACAAAAGTGAGAATGGGTTAAGGGGACTATAAACAATGGACGGACATGGACTTTCCTCTCAAACTCCAACACGAACACAGGAATCCTAAACTAAGGGAAGGAGGGAAAGGACGGGGACGAGGGAGGACGAGAGGGAGGTAGAATCGGGGAACAAATATGTCAGTCAGCAGTGGATAGCACATTCCACCCATCCATCCATTCATTCATTATCTTCCACTTTATCCTATATTAGAGATGTGGGGGGGTTCCCCATGCCCATCCAGGGGAGAACGTTTCGGGCGCTGGGCAGATACACCCAGGACAGAACGCCAATCTATCACTGAGCACACACACTCACACAGACTAACACACAAACACACTCTATATGGGGCAATTTGGAGAACACAATTGAATTGATCCATGTTTTTGGACTGTGGGAGGAAACCCGAGAACCCGGAGGAAACCCACGCAGACACGGGGATAACATGGAAACTCTGACGGTGATCCATCGTTCGGTCCCGCTGCTGGAGGAGAGGCTGCGGAGAAAGCTGCTCTCATTTGATAAAGTAAAATAAAATTAAAATAAAATAATATATATAAATATATATATTTACAATGTGCCAACTGTACGGATATAAACTAAAAATTGTTTTCCATCCATCCATCCATTATCTTCCGCTTTACCCTCTACTAGGCTCACGGGGGGGGGGGGGTTCCCCATGCCCATTCAGAGGAGAACGTTTTGGGCGCTGGGCAGATACACCCAGGACAGGATGCCAATCCATCGCTGGGCACACACTCACTCACACACACACACTCTATATGGGCCAATTTTGGAGAATGCAACTGACCTTGATCCATGTTTTTGGACTGTGGGAGGAAACCAGAGAACCTGGAGGAAACCCACGCGGACACGGGGAGAACATGGAAACTCCACCCAGATGGGGATTCGAACCGGGAATCCCTAGAGCTGAGAGGAAAACGTTCTGACCACTAAGCCACCTTGCCGCCCCGAACCTCCATCATCTACTGATGAAATCTGTTCTCCAGCCTACATCAGTCAAGCAGCGCATATAGAACGTTCTCTCTTAGAGCTGAGAGGAGAACGTGCTAACCACTAAGCCACCGTGTCGCCTTAAAAATTGTTTTGTAAGTTGCAGTGCCGGGTTAAAAGTTGTTTGAGTTGTGAAGGTGTTGCGGGTGGGATTGTGTCCGTTTAGTCCTGGTTCAGGGTCCGAATCGCCATTGGGAAGAAACTCCTCCTCATCCTCTCTGTGTTTGCCTTCGGGAAACAAAAACGCCGTCCTGATGGCAACAGAGTGAAGAGCTTGTTGTCAGGATGACTGAAGTCTTCCACAATCTTTTTGGCTTTGGACCAGCACCGCTTCCTCTGGATGGTCAGAAGGTCTGGAAGTGCTACTCGGAAGGTGCCTCTGTAGTGAACATCTGTCCAGATGGGTGCTGTTCCCAAACCAGGTTATGACGTTCCCCGTGAGGATGCTTTCTACGGTGCAGGAGTAGAAATTCAGCAGGACCCTGGAGGGCAGCCTGAAGTCTCGTAGACGTCGAAGGGTAGAGACGCTGACGAGCCTTCTTTGCCAGTTTGTCAATGTGGCAATCCCAAGATAGGTCCTGCGCGATGTGAACTCCAAGGTACTTGAAGCTGTCTACCCTTTCCACTGCAGCACCCTTGATCCTCACAGGGTAGAAGCTCCTCGTCTGTTTCTTGCTGTAGTCCACTATCAGCTCCTTAGTCTTGCTGACGTTGAGTTGGAGATTATTATCCTGGCACCAGGTCTCCAGGTGAGTAATCTCCCCCAGGTAGGCCCTCTCATCATTGTTGGAGATCAGACCTACTACAACGGTGTCGCCAGCAAACTTAATGATGGTTGTGGAGCTGGAGGTGGCCACGCAGTCATAGGTGTATAATGAGTACAGCAAAGGACTCAGAACACACCCCTGAGGAGCCCCAATTCCGAGAGTGAGGCAGGGGGAAAGATGCTTGCCGACTCGCACTGTCTGCTGTCTGTCCGTCAGAAAACTGGAGATCCAGTGACAAGTGTAGATCCAGTGTAGAGACCATCTGTCCAGATGGGTGCTGGTCCCCAACCAGGTTATGATGTTCCCTGCGAGGAACCAAAGCAAACCTGCCGTTCTCCAAATGCTGCCTCCCGCACTTGCCCTACGCTACCCATAGGGTGTTTAGCAATTAAACTGGACTGAATTTGACTTGGCTATACACTTATGTCAGTGAGCATGTTCTTTCGACTCGGCAGGTCCGACGTCTGTGAGGACAAGTTCTTTAAAAAAATCAATGTAGGTTATTTTACTTTTAATAATGCACGAGACGAAAAGGGTATATAGACTTTTATGATGGCCCGTTTGTGAACTTTCTGAATATAAATCCTTAAACGATTTTCTGTTTGTGCACGCTGATTAGCCTCATTAATGATTGAGTGAGAAAACGTCCATGACCTTGCCTCGTGGAGAACCCTGCTGACGGAACACATACGCATTGATTCCCTGGATTTCTTACTTTCGCACTCGTCAACTCTTCCTCTTTATATTCATTCATTTATCTCCTGCTTTATCCTCTACTTGGGTCGTGGGGGGGTTCCCCAAGTCTATCCAGGGGAGAACATTTCGGGCGCTGGACAGATACACCCTGGACAGGGCACCAATCCATCGCTCAAGACACACACACAAACACACTCTACTGTATATGGGGCAATTTAAAGCATTTCATTTATCTTGAATCCATGTTTTGGGACTGGGGGAGGAAATCGGAGAACCCAGAGGAAACTCGGAAACGCGGACACGGGGAGAACATGGAAACGCCACCCAGATTGGGATTCGAACCTGGATCCCCAGGGCTGAGAGGAGAACATGCCAACCACTGAGACACCGAGCTGCCCAAAACTCAATCAATCATTCATTAATTTATTATCTTCTGGTTAATCCTCTATTAGGGTCGAGTGAGGGTTCCCCATGCCAATCCAGTAATCCCATATAATTATCGGATTATAGATTGGGCACAGGGCGCCAACCAATCATTGGGCACACTCACTCACACTCACACACACTCACACACACACACGCACAAATACATGCTATATAGCACTCGATTTACCTTGAATCCATGTTATTGGATCTCCAGTTAAATTCCATCAATCCATTATCTTCCGCTTTATCCTCTATTAGGGTCGCGGGGGGGTGGAGGGGTTCCCCATGCCTATCCAGGGGAGAACGTCTCGGGCGCTGGGCAGATACACCCAGGACAGGGCGCCAATCTATCACTGGGGGCACACCCACATTCACTCACACATACACACTCTATATGGGGCAATTTGGCGAATTCATTTCATTTCATCCATGTTTTTCCATGTGGACACGGGGAGAAGATGGAAACACCACCCAGATTGGGATTCGAACCGGGAATCCCTAGTGCTGAGAGGAGAACATGCTAACCACTAAGCCACCGTGCCGCCCTCAAGGTAAATTGAATGCTTCAAATTGCCCCATATAGAGTGTGTCTGTGTGAGCGAGTGTTTGCCGAGCAATAGATTGGCACCCTGACCTGGGTGTGTCTGCCCAGAGCCCGAAACATTCTCCCCTGGATGGACAACCCCCCTACGACCCTAAAAGATGATTCAGCGGTCAAAATAATAAGATGAGATAAGAAATTGCACGGCTTTGTCTTCCAACAACCAACTTTTCGATTTCAAATTCACCAAATATAAGGCTGAAGCACGATTCGCATTTTGGGAAAATGATGAGAAACAAAATAATCCTTCCAAACCCGGCTACTGTGAATAATCAGCTTCCAAAAGAGCGCTGAGGTCATGCGTTTGTTCCATCGCATTTTGTGGTTCTTTCGTACACCGCTGGATTCTCTGAATTACGAGTTTGTATTATAATAAATGAGTAATATCCCGGCATGCGAGCCAATGACACCGCACACTGAATGAGTGCGAAAGGATTAAAGGAAGTAAAATCCAACAACTGTTCTTGTTTTCTGCGTCAACACAACATACATTGAGGCTACGATATTATATTCATGAGCTTTTACACCGATCAATGTAGCTAGATGGCCTTGGTGTCGCCAACTCAACATCTGATTGGGCAACGCAACCGAGTTTCCCATGAGGAGGTACCACATGAACATTAACAACTCTGTCGAAGACAACAACATCTTCAATGCAGCATGAATTTCCACGATGGCAGAACATCAACATAAAATATCAAATAATAACCAACAATGTAGGTTGGGTGGCACGGTGGCTTAGTGGTTAGCACGTTCTCCTCTCAGCTCTAGGGAGTCCAGGTTTGAATCCCAATCTGGGTGGAGTTTCCATGTTCTCCCCGTGTCCGCGTGGGTTTCCTCCGGGTTCTCCGGTTTCCTCCCACAGTCCAAAAATATGGATCAAGGTACTAGAGAACGTTTCAGGCGCTGGGTAGATACACCCAGGACAGGGCGCCAATCTATCACTGGGCACACACTAACTCACACAGACACACTCTTATGGGGCAATTCGGAGAATTCAATTGACCTTGATCCATGATCCATGTTTTTGGACTGTGGGAGGAAACCGGAGAACCCGGAGGAAACCCACGCAGACACGGGGAGATTGGGATTCGAACCGGAAATCCCTAGTGCTGAGAGGAGAACCTGCTAACCACTAAGCCACCTTGCCGTCCTGTTATTTGGCTCTATTTGTGCTCAAAGACACTTACAGAAAAACGATTAGCTATACGATGTAGCAAAGCTCGTTTTATTGCACGACACTCATCCCGGAGAAACCTACCACCTAACGTGCACTTTCCGTGATTTATTAACAATAATGCACGCCCTCTTGTACTGTAACATGTCGCTAATAACCTCCATCCATACATTCATCTTCCGCTTTATCCTCTACTAGGGTCGTGGGGGGGGTTCCCCATGTCCATCCAGGGGAGAATGTTTCGGGTGCTGGGCAGATACACCCAGGACAGGACGCCAATCTATCGCTGGACACACACTCACTCACCCAGACACACTCTATATGGGGCAATTTGGAAAACTCAATTGACTTGATCCACGTTTTTGGACTGTGGGAGGAAACCGGAGAACACGGAGGAAACTCACGTGGACATGGGGAGAACATGGAAACTCCACCCAGATGGGGATTGGAACCGGGAATCCCTATAGCGGAGAGGAGAACCTGCTAACCACTAAGCCACCGTGCTGCCACTTGGCTAAAATTGTGCTGTCCAATCAGAGGGCGTGAATACGCTGACAGAACGTTAGCCCGCTTGAAGGCTTCGGTATCCATCTATCCATTATCTTCTGCTTTATCCTCTACTAGGGTCGCGGGGGGGGGGTTCCCCATGCCCATCCAGGGGAGAACGTTTCGGGTGCTGGGCAAATACACCCAGGACAGGACGACCGATCTATCACTGGGTACAGACACACTCACACAGACACACTCAATATGGGGCAATTTGGAGAACTCAATTGACTTGATCCATGTTTTTGGACTGTGGGAGGAAACCGGAGAACCCGGAGGAAACCCACGCGGACGCTGGGAGAACATGGAAACTCCACCCAGATGGGGATTGGAACCGGGAATCCCTATAGCGGAGAGGAGAACCTGCTAACCACTAAGCCACTGGCTAAAATTGTGCTGTCCAATCAGAGGGCGTGAATACGCTGACAGAACGTTAGCCCGCTTGAAGGCTTCGGTATCCATCTATCCATTATCTTCTGCTTTATCCTCTATTAGGGTCACGGGGGGGGAGAACATTTCCAGGGGAAAACATTTCGGGCGCTGGGCAGATACACTCAGGACAGGACGCCGATCTATATGGGGCAGACACACTCTATATGGGGAAATTTGGAGAACTCAATTGACTTGATCCATGTTTTTGGACTGTGGGAGGAAACCGGAGAACCCGGAGGAAACCCACGCGGACACGGGGAGAACATGGAAACTCCACGCAGATGGGGATTCGAACTGGGAATCACTAGAACATGCTAACCACTAAGCCACCATGCAACACTAATAACTAAATATCAAAATCACAACCCTACCTCAGAGGGTTCTATACTGAATATAAAGTAAAGTAGCCGAAATAAGACGGCTAGTAACCTGGCAACAGGGTCATGGGCAATCCCAATGAGCAGTCTGTCTCATCCAATACCTCAGTAAAGCAACTACGGCTTAGACAGGTGCTGGAGTTGAGGGTGAGTTAGTCTGACCTGCCAAGGAATCCAATAAAGAACACTAACTTTTCCACAGCGCCTATTTTTATTTACAGTATTTGTATGTTCAGGCGGCACGGTGGCTTAGTGGTTAGCATGTTCTCCTCTCAGCACCAGGGAGTCCCGGTTCGAATCCCAATCTGGGTGGAGTTTCCATGTTCTCCCCGTATCATGTGGGAGTCATGTGTGTGTGTCCAGCGATAGATTGGCGTCCTGTCCTGGGTGTATCTGCCCAGCGTCCGAAACGTTCTCCCCTGGATGGGCATGGGGAACCCCCCCCCCCCCACACAACCTAATAGAGGATAAAGCAGAAGATAATGGATAGATGGCTACCGAAGCCTTCAAGCGGGCTAACGTTCTGTCAGCGTATTCACGCCCTCTGATTGGACAGCACAATTTCAGCCAAGGGGCAGCACAGTGGCTTAGTGGTTAGCATGTTCTCCTCTCCGCTATAGGGATTCCCGGTTCCAATCCCCATCTGGGTAGAGTTTCCATGTTCTCCCCGTGTCCGCGTGGGTTTCCTCCGGGTTCTCCGGTTTCCTCCCACAGTCCAAAAACATGGATCAAGTCAATTGAGTTCTCCAAATTGCCCCATATAGAGTGTGTCTGTGTGAGTGAGTGTGTGCCCAGTGATGGATGGGCGCCCTGTCCTGGGTGTATCTGCCCAGCGTCTGAAACGTTCTCCCCTGGATGGGCATGGGGAACCCCCCCACGACCCTAATAGAGGATAAAGCAGAAGATAATGGATAGATGGCTACCGAAGCCTTCAAGCGGGCTAACGTTCTGTCAGCGTATTCACGCCCTCTGATTGGACAGCACAATTTCAGCCAAGGGGCAGCACAGTGGCTTAGTGGTTAGCAGGTTCTCCTCTCCGCTATAGGGATTCCCGGTTCCAATCCCCATCTGGGTGGAGTTTCCATGTTCTCCCCGTGTCCACGTGGGTTTCCTCCGGGTTCTCCGGTTTCCTCCCACAGTCCAACAACATGGATCAAGTCATTTGAGTTCTCCAAATTGCCCCATATAGAGTGTGTCTGTGTGAGTGAGTGTGTGCCCAGTGATGGATTGGCGTCCTGTCCTGGGTGTATCTGCCCAGCGCCCGAAACGTTCTCCCCCCGCAACCATAGTAGAGGATTTCTCATCTCATTAAGATGAGATGAGAAATTGCCCCTACATAAATTGCCTCTATAAAGTGTAGCTGGGCAGATAGACCCAGGACAGGGCGCCAATCCATCGCCGGGCACACATTCACTCACACAGACACACTCTATATGGGGCAATTTTTTGAGAATTCAATTGACTTGATCCATGTTTTTGGACTGTGGGAGGAAACCGGAGAACCCGGAGGAAACCCACGCAGACACGGGGAGAACATGGAAACTCCACCCAGATGGGGATTCGAACCGGGAATCCCTATAGCGGAGAGGAGAATGTGCTAACCACTAAGCCACTAAGCCGCCCTGAATGAATATATATAAAAGAAAAATAAAATAATATAGAATAGAATAAAAAGCTACTTAATTATATGCATGGCTTATAATACAGATGTTAAATAATAATAATAATAATAATAATAATAATAATAATAATAATAATAATACAGTGTGAGAAACGCAGTGGCATTGAAATAGCATCCTGTCAGCTGCTGCACCCCGGACTTTAAATAACATAAATATTGCAGGAACTGCGGTTTGGGGACTGAAACGGAAATGACTGTACACTGCAGATTCCACTCCAAGGGATAATGCTGAGTTCAGTCTACTGTATTGTGCAGCCAGTTCCAAAACGGTGTGATGCTGAAATGTATCAGACCCAAATTATAAACGAGAACATGAAGAACGATCCTCACACATCAACCCATAACCAGAGAGATCAGACTGTATTGAATATTTAAGATCAGCTGGTCAAATCAAACAATAATATTCCATCCATCCATTATCTTCCGCTTTATCCTCTATTAGGGTCGTGGGGGGGGGGTTCCCCATGCCCATCCAGGGGAGAACGTCTCAGGAGCTGGGCAGATAGACCCAGGACAGGGGGGCAATTTATCACTGGGCACACACTCACTCACACAGACACACACCACATTTGCCACCCATGTTAAAAATCAATAAATAAAACATTATTATTGTTTGCTAGGGATTCCCGGTTCGAATCCCCATCTGGGTGGAGTTTCCATGTTCTCCCCGTGTCCGTGCGGGTTTCCTCCGGGTTCTCCGGTTTCCTCCCACAGTCCAAAAACATGGATCAAGTCAATTGAGTTCTCCAAATTGCCCCATATAGAGTGTGTCTGTGTGAGTGAGTGAGTGCCCAGAGATGGATTGGCGCCCTGTCCTGGGTGTATCTGCCCAGCGCCCGAAACGTTCTCCCCTGGATGGGATTGAAAGACACCACCCCATGTGGCCCTATTGGAGGATTATGGAAGTTAATGGATGGATGGAACATCCAGTATAGACTTGTGATTTTAAATTAGCTACCGTAATTAATTTTAGTGTGTTGATGAGTGAGGTAGAGGCCTGGGGATCAGGGTTCGAATCCCGATCTGGGTGGAGTTTCCATGTTCTCCCCGTGTCCACGTGGGTTTCCTTTGGGTCCTTCGGGTTCCAAAATCCATCCATCCATTATCTTCTATTTTATCCTCTATTAGGGTTGCGGGTGGGGGGGGGTTCCCCATGCCCATCCAGGGGAGAACGTTTCGGGCGCATGGGGAACCCCCCCCCCCACCCGTGACCGCGACCCTACCAGAGGATAAAGCAGAAGATCATGAATGAATGAATGAATGAATGAATAATTGACCTTGACCCATGTTTTTGTTCACATTGGTATTTGGAGTGGAATTGGGATTTGAACTCTCAACCTTCAGATTGATAGCCCAATGCCCTGACCACAGCTTTGTGTTCTGACCACAACCAATTTGGGATACTTGTAAGTCACTTTGGATATAATGACCAAATGTAAATGTCCAAATGTGTAGGAACTGATTGTGTTGTTTCAGTGTTGGGTTGCTTCATGCATTATCCAGTCATTTCTCAAACCTATTTACATCAACTTCCAGCGCGGGCTTTCATCAGGGAACACGGGAAGACCGCCGTCCTTTCATCTGGGTTTAAAAAAGTACCTGGAAAGCTCGGAGTGCGCATTCGACCCAGATTTCAGGTCTTTGGAGCCTCGCAAAGTAGAGTACGATTACACATTCAGCCCAAAGAATAGCGAGTAAAGACGCGGGGCTCTGATAAATCGCTCGGCGTTACGATGCCAGCGCTTCCGCTTTAGCACCAAACGGCTTCGTCAAAGGCAATTTGAATCCCGCGGCCTTTCGTCGTCGTTTAGCGCTAATTAAACGGCAGGCGGTGGGACCTCTGCGGGAAGGGGTCACTGGTAACTGTTGGAGAACTGTGAGCTGGAACCCCCGGCGTTCACAGCCATTCACGGCGTTTGTGCGGTGGCTTAGTGGTTTGCATGTTCTCCTCTCAGCGCTGGCGATCCCCGGTTCGAATCCCCATCTGTGTGGAGTGTCCATGTTCTCCACGTGTCCGCACTATATAGGGGAAATTAAGATAGGGGCATTTAGAGCAATTAATTACTCTTGAACTGCGGCACGGTGGCTTAGTGGTTGGCATGTTCTCCTCTCAGCGCTGGGGATCCCCGGTTCGAATCCCCATCTGGGTGGAGTTTCCATGTTCTCCCCGTGTCCGCGTGGGTTTCCTCCGGGTTCTCCGGTTTCCTCCCACAGTCCAAAAACGTGGATCAAGTAAATTGAGTTCTCCAAATTGCCGATAATGTCACCCAGGACAGGGCGCCAATCTATCGCTGGGCAGGGCTTCCATTTAATCTTCTACTAATCTATCATTGGACACGCACTATATAGGGGCAATTAAGATAGGGGCATTTAGAGCAATTAATTACTCTTGAACCGCGGCACGGTGGCTTAGTGGTTGGCATGTTCTCCTCTCAGCGCTGGGGATCCCCGGTTCGAATCCCCATCTGGGTGGAGTTTCCATGTTCTCCCCGTGTCCATTTGGGTTTCCTCCGGGTTCTCCGGTTTCCTCCCACAGTCCAAAAACATGGATCAAGGTCAATTGAATTCTCCAAATTGCCCCATATAGAGAACGTTTCGGGCGCTGGGCAGAAAATGTCACCCAGGACAGGGCGCCAATCTATCGCTGGGCAGGTCTTCCATTTAATTTTCTACTAATCTATCATTGGACACGCACTATATAGGGGCAATTAAGATAGGGGCATTTAGAGCAATTAATTACTCTTGAACCGCGGCACGGTGGCTTAGTGGTTAGCACGTTCGCCTCTCAGCGCTAGGGATCCCCGTTTCGAATCCCCATCTGGTTGGAGTTTCCATGTTCTCCCCGTGTCCGCGTGGGTTTCCTCCGGGTTCTCCGGTTTCCTCCCACAGTCCAAAAAATTGAATTCTCCAAATTGCCCCATATAGAGTGTGTGTGTGTGAGTGAGTGTGTGCCCAGCGATGGATTGGCGCCCTGTCCTGGGTGTATCTGCCCAGCGGCCGAAACGTTCTCCCCTGGATGGACATGGGGACCCCCATCACGACCCTACTAGAGGATAAAGCGGGTCACTGGTAGCTGTTGGAGAACTGTGAGCTGGAACTACTGGTGTTCACAGCGATTCACGGCGTATGTACGGTGGCGTAGTGGTTGGCATGTTCTCCTCTCAGTGTTCTCCATGTTCTCCCTGTGTCCCTGGGTTTCCTCCGGGTTCTCCGGTTTAATCCCACAGTCCAAAAAACATGCATCACGGACAATTGAATTCTCTAAATTGCAAATTGATAGGGGCATTTAGAGCAATTAATTACTCTTGAACCGCGGCACAGTGGCTTGGTGGTTAGCACGTTCTCCTCTCAGCACTAGGGATTCCCGGTTCGAATCCCCATCTGGTTGGAGTTTCCATGTTCTTCCCGTGTCCTAGTGGGTTTCCTCCGGGTTCTCTGGTTTCCTCCCACAGTCCAAAAACATGAATCAAGTCAATTGAATTTTCTAAATTGCCCCATATAGAGTGTGTCTGTGTGAGTGAGTGTGTGCCCAGAGATGGATTGGCGCCCTGTCCTGGGTCTATCTGCCCAGCGCCCGAAACGTTCTCACCTGGATGGGCATGGGGAACCCCACCGCGACCCTAATAGAGGATAAAGCGGGTCACGGGTAACTGTTGGAGAACTGTGAGCTGGAACCCCCCGCGTTCACAGCGATTCATGGTGTATGTACGGTGGCTTAGTGGTTGGTATGTTCTCCTCTCAGCGCCGGGGTTCCCCAGTTCGAATCCCAATCTGGGTGGAGTTTCCATGTTCTCCCCGTGTCCACGTGGGTTTCCTCCGGGTTCTCCGGTTTCCTCCCACAGTCCAAAAACATGGATCAAGTCAATTGAATTCTCTAAATTGCCCCATATAGTGTGTGTGTGTGAGTGAGTGTGTGCCCAGTGATAGATTGGTGCCCTGTCCTTGGTGTATCTGCCCAGCGCCCGAAACGTTCTCCCCTGGATGGGCATGGGGAACCCCCCCGCGACCCTAGTAGAGGATAAAGCGGGAGATAATGAATGAATGAATAATTAAAACACATCTTGAACCTGTGTTTTAGACTGTGGGAGAAAACGGAGAACCTGGAAAAAACCCACTCAGACACGGGGAGAACGGGGCTGCCAAGTTCTCCCTGTGTGGTTTCTCTGGGTTCTCTGGATTCCAACATGGGTTTAAGGTAAATGTGAGTGAGTGTGTGCCCAGTTATAGATTGGTGCCCTGTCCTGGGTGTATCTGCCCAGCGCCCGAAACGTTCTCCCCTGGATGGGCATGGGGAACCCCCCCCCTCCGTCGCGACCCTAGTAGAGGACAAAGTGGAAGACAATGGATGGATGGATGATGGTACGAGTGTACAGACAACACACACTCACACACCACCACCGTGGCAGTATCACTGGATAATGTCGTATGTTGGGGCCTATCCCAGCAGTAGGGATTCTGCAGAAAGCATGTCGATTACAGTAATCGAGAGGTCGGATTTGTTTATCCGGCATGCTGGCTTTTTTTTTTTTTTTTGTTTTTTTTTTTTTTTTCCTGCGACGATGCAGATCTGCATCAGCGATTAGCAGCAGCTTATGCTTTAAAGTCAATATACTTCAGGCTCGGACAAATACAGCCTGAAAGCAGATTAGCATTTATTGTTGAAACAGTATGTGTACAGCACACAAGACATGTCCACAGAATTGTATTATTGTATTTGAGTTGAAGGACACTTGCGGAGGGAGACGGAACATAGACGCCGTGACAGTAAATCAATCTGTCCATTAAAACATTCATATGCAGAGAAATGAACCGTATGGAAATAAGGGCTGGCTGGATTTCATCAGCGGCGGCTCGTCAGGACGTTCAGAACCCCTGAAGGCCTAAAAATCACAGTGGATTTCTTACAAGAGCATTTAACCAATCTGGGTGGAGTTTCCATGTTCTCCCCGTGTCCACGTGGGTTGCCTCCGGGTTCTCTGGTTTCCTTCCACAGTCCAAAAACATGGAAGTCAATTGAGTTCTCCAAATTGCCCCATATAGAGTGTGTCTGTGTGAGTGAGTGTGTGTCCAGTGATAGATTAGCGTCCTGTCCTGGGTGTATCTGCTCAGCGCCCGAATCGTTCTCCCCTGGATGGGCATGGGGAACCCCCCCCCCCCCCCGCGACCCTAATAGAGGATAAAGCGGAAGATAATGGATGATAATAATAATAATAATATTAAGGGTGGCACGGTGGCTTAGTGTTTAGCACGTTCTCCTCTCAGCACTAGGGATTCTCAGTTAGAATCCCAATCTGGGTGGAGTTTCCATGTTCTCTCCGTGTCCGCGTGGGTTGCCTCCGGGTTCTCCGGTTTCCTCCCACAGTCCAAAAAACATGGATCAAGTCAATTGAGTTCTCCAAATTGCCCCATATAAAGTGTGTTTGTGTGAGTGAGTGTGTGCCCAGTGATAGATTGGCGTCCTGTCCTGGGTGTATCTGCTCAGCGCCCGAAACGTTCTTCCCTGGATGGGCATGGGGAACCCCGCCGCGACCCTAATAGAGGATAAAGCGGAAGGTAATGGATGATAATAATAATATTAAGGGTGGCACTAGGGATTCCCGGTTTGTATGTTTCCATGTTCTCCCCGAGTCCGCGTGGGTTTCCTCCGGGTTCTCTGGTTTCCTTCCACAGTCCAAAAACATGGATCAAGTCAATTGAGTTCTCCAAATTGCCCCATATAGAGCACGGTACGGTGGCTTAGTGGTTAGCATGTTCTCCTCTCAGCGCTAGGGATTCCCGGTTTGAATCCCAATCTGGGTGGAGTTTCCATGTTCTCCCTGTGTCCACGTGGGTATCCTCCGGGTTCTCCGGTTTCCTTCCACAGTCCACAAACAGGGATCAAAGACAATTGAGTACTCCAAATTGCCCCATATAGAGTGTGTCTGTGTGAGTGAGTGTGTGCCCAGTGATAGATTGGCGCCCTGTCCTGGGTGTATCTGCCCAGCGCCCGAAACGTTCTCCCCTGGATGGGCATGGGGAACCCCCCCATGAGCCTAATAGAGGATAAAGCGGAAGATAATGGATGGATGGATTTTAGCATCATTGGTTGCCAAGTTGAAACCTTCTGCCTATGCCTTCAGAATGACTTGATCCAAAAACATGGATCAAGTCAATTGAATTCTCCAAATTGCCCCATATAGTGTGTGTCTGTGTGAGTGAGTGTGTGCTCAGTGATAGATTGGGGCCCAAAACGTTCTCCCCTGGATGTGGAAGGAAACCATTATATTCCGCTTTATCCTCCACTAGGGTTGCTGGGGGGTTCCCCGTGCCCATCGAGGGGAGAACGTTTCGGGCGCTGGGCAGATACACCCAGGACAGGGCGCCAATTTATCCCTGGACACACACTCACTCACACAAACAGACTCTATGGGGCAATTGGAGCATTCATTTGACCTTGATCCATGGTTTTGGACTGTGGGAGGAAACCGGAGAACCCGGAGGAAACCCACGCGGACACGGGGAGAACATGGAAACTCCACCCAATCCATTGCTGGACACACACACACTCACACATACACACTCTATATGAAGCAATTTTGAGAATTCAATTGACTTGATCCACGTTTTTGGACTGTGGGAGGAAACCGGAGAACCCGGAGGAAACCCATGCAGACACGGGGAGAACATAGCGCTCAGAAATTCGAACCGGGAATCCGTAGCGCTGAGAGGAGAACGTGCTAACCACTAAACCACCGTGCCGCCCAGGACAGGACTTCTTAACGAAACTAATAATAATAATAATAATAATTTGTATTATTATTTTGATGCTGTTTTTTTATGCTGGGTATGAACGATACAGGTTGTTACAGGCTCGGGAATTCATTAAAACACACATGCTGCTCGATGTTATCTACCCCTCGCGTTCTTGCTGCTGATGGTCGATCTCGGCGGCTTATAAAGGGCGCACACGTTCATCAGAAGCATGTTGCATCAAAGACGGCTCTTTATACTGCAGTTTCAGATGTTTTTAACGCCATAAAATAGTTATTCAGACGGAGCATTACTGAAGGCCTCGGTGTGAGATGCACGGCCCGCCACTGGTTCACAGAAGTTTTTTTTACTAAGCGAAAAAGCTGCTGTTTGTATTATTACAAAAGAAGGAATAAACAGTTTGAAGGACTTTGTGTGTGCGACAGATCCCTGGAAACTTTTATGGTGAAGTTTTTATAACTCAGGTCATCAAGGCCTAACCATAGTTTACTAAAGCAGGTACGAGAGGGCCGCGAAACAAAGTACAGTTAGACCTCATTACCGTGATTTATTCTATAAAACGCTTATGAATCTATAATAAAAAAGCAAGGTTTAATTTACAAACGTGAGTTATTAACAAACCAATTGTCCGCGATGTAATCTTAAAGAGAAGACTGGTTGCTAAGCAACGGCATACGGCAACACAATTGTGCTGGATGACCCACTAAATCTTAAGTAATAATGAAGTATACAACTGCAGCAGAGTGCGTCATCCCATATACAGTTGTGATCAAATTTATTCAACCCCCAATGCTGTGAAAGGTTTTATGGAATTCAGTGCACATTTGTAATTGTGTTCATAATGAAATCTTACAAGGACTTGTTAAAGAACTAAATGCAACTAAGATAGCATCAATTGTTTTTGTCATAAAGTATTAAATGGCCTTTTTGTGATTTCTTCATTGACACAATTATTCAACCCCTTTACAACTACCACTCATAAGAACAGAGGTTCATTCCAGTGTTTTCAATCAGGTATTGAAAACACCTGTGGATGTCAACGAGCAGCAATCAAGCATGATAAGCACCAATTAGGCAGATTTAAAAGGACTGTGATACTCAGCTCCTTCTAGACATCTACTGGTGTGTTTACAAGCATGGTGAAGGCAAGAGAATGGTCCCAGAAGACAAGAGAAGAGGTTATTGCTCTTCACAAGAATAGCAATGGATATAAAAAGATTGCGAAGTTGTTAAATATTCCAAGAGACACTATCGGAAGTATCATTCGCAAGTTCAAGTTAAAGGGCACAGTGGAAACGTTACCTGGTCGTGGCAGAAAGAAGATCCTGACCGCGACTGCTGTGCGCTACCTGAAGCGTAATGTGGAGAAAAATCCCCGCGTGACTGCTAAGGAACTGAAAAAAGACCTGTCAGATGTGGGCACTGAAGTTTCAGCTCAGACAACAAGGCGCGCACTGCATAACGAAGACCTCCATGCCAGAACTCCCAGGCGCACCCCCTTGCTGACTCCAAAGAACAAGAAAAGTTGACTGCAGTATGCCAAAAGTCATGTGGACAAGCCACAAAGGTTTTGGGACAGTGTACTGTGGTCAGATGAAACTAAATTAGAACTGTTTGGGACAATGGACCAGCGCTATGTTTGGAGGAGGAAGAACCAGGCTTATGAACAAAAGAACACCTTGCCTACTGTGAAGCATGGCGGGGGGTCAATTATGCTTTGGGGCTGTTTGCTTCTAATGGTACAGGAAAGCTTCAACGTGTGCAGGGTACCATGAATTCCCTTCAGTACCAGGAGATCTTGGAGGAAAATGTGATGGAGTCAGTCACAAACCTGCGGCTTGGGAGACGTTGGACCTTCCAACAGGACAATGATCCGAAGCACACATCCAAGTCCACTAGAGCATGGTTGAACATGAAAGGCTGGAACATTCTAGAGTGGCCATCGCAATCACCAGACTTAAATCCAATTGAGAACCTCTGGTGGGACCTAAAGAAGGCAGTTGCAGTGCGCAAGCCTAAGAATGTGACTGAACTGGAGGCTTTTGCCCATGAAGAATGGGCTAAGATACCCATAGGTCGCTGCAAGACACTTGTGTCAAGCTATGCTTCACGCTTGAAAGCTGTCATAACTGGAAAAGGATGTTGTACTAAGTACTAAAAAATAATGTCACTAGGGGGTTGAATAAAACTGATAATGATGTGAGCACAGTAAAGACATTTGTGGTTATTCCATCATAAATATTATGTTATATTTGTCTAATTTATAAGTGCCTCTTTGATATAATTGTAAATAAGATGACTGAAATGATCCAAATCAATGTCAAACTGGCCAAAACACTTTATTTCAGTGGGGGTTGAATAAATTTGATCACAACTGTATATGTATATATACATATATATCCTCTATTAGGGTCGTGGGGGGGGGTTCCTCATGCCCATCCAGGGGAGAACGTTTCGGGCGCTGGGCAGATACACCCAGAACAGGACGCCAATCTATCACTGAACACACTTACTCACCCAAACACGCACACAAACACACACTATATGGGGCAATTTAAAGAACACTCTCAATTTGGAGAACCCAGAGGAGACCCACGGGGAGAACATAGAGACTCCACCCAGATGGGGATTCAAACCAGGAATCCCTAGCGCTGAGAGGAGAACATGCCAACCACTAAGCCATCGTGCCCCCGCCCCTATATATATATATATACGTAATAATATCCATCCATCCATTATCTTCCGCTTTATCCTCCACTAGGGTTGCGGTGGGGTTCCCCATGCCATCCAGGGGAGAACGTTTCGGATACACCCAGGACAGGACACCAATCTATCGCTGGGCACACACTCACTCATACAGACAGACTCTATGGGGCAATTTGGAGCATTCATTTGACCTTGATCCATGGTTTTGGACTGTGGGAGGAAACCGGAGAACCCGGAGGAAAGCCACGTGGACACGGGGAGAACATAGAGACTCCACCCAGATGGGGATACAAACCAGGAATCCCTAGCGCTGAGAGGAGAACATGCCAACCACTAAGCCATCGTGCCGCCCCGCCCCTATATATTTATATATAATAATATTTTTTATAATATCTATCCATCCATTATATTCTGCTTTATCCTCCACTAGGGTTGTGGGGGGGTTCCTCATGCCCATCCAGGGGAGAACGTTTCGGGCGCTGGGCAGATACACCCAGGACAGGACGCCAATTTATCACAGGACACACACTCACTCACACAAACAGACTCTATGGGGCAATTTGGAGCATTCATTTGAACTTGATCCATGTTTTTGGACTGTGGGAGGAAACCGGAGAACCCGGAGGAAAGCCACGTGGACACGGGGAGAACATGGAAACTCCACCCAGATGGGGATTCGAACCGGGAATGTGAGGAGAACATGCTAACCACTAAGCCACTAATCCATATATATATATATATATATTCATTCATTCATTATCTTCCACTTTATCCTCTATTAGGGTCGCGGTGGGGTTCCCCATGCCCATCCAGGGGAGAACGTCTGGGGTGCTGGGCAGATACACCCAGGACAGGGCGCCAATCCATCGCTGGGCACACACTCACTCACACAGACACACTCTATATGGGGCAATTTTTTGAGAATTCAATTGACTTGATCTATGTTTTTGGACTGTGGGAGGAAACCGGAGAACCCGGAGGAAACCCACGCGGACACGGGGAGAACAAGGAAACTCCACCCATTTTTTTTTTTTTTTTTTTTGATAATTGCACCATATATACACTCACCGGCCACTTTATTAGGTACACTATCCTGATTCTCAGTACTGTATTGATAACTGCCACATGGTGGTGGTGGTGTGCTGGATGCAGCATCCTGTGCTCACTGATGAACGTATACAGGATGACCAACACAAACTGTCCAACGATAGATGACCTACTGTCTCTGATGTCACATCCACAGGATGGAGCAATGAGGTGGAGGTGTCTTATAGAGTAACAGTGTACAGAGTGTGATACGGGGTTTAAACCCTCACTGCTGAAGTATCCAAAACCCGGTTCTGTGCCTGACAGTGCAGACCATAATTCATAGCGGTTTGTCAGTTTAACACAATTAGGACGTTCCTGCGAAAGTGCAGGATGAACATTAGGGAACAAATATAAGAACGTGCTATTTTTAGCGCAGTGTATCGCAGGCAATAACATTTCGTCTCGCTTCTCTTCGTATATGGCGGGTGGTTGATTTATTTGGGTTTGATGTGTCGAAAATGTCTGCGGGCTGCCTGATGCTAATCAATTTGTTATGTTGTAAATGCCACAGTGAGTGAGTGGTGAACGAGGGAACGAGTGATCCATTCTGAAAGCACTACAGTGACTACAGTGCAGTACAGAGATGGGCCTGTGGAATATCGGTGGCTTGGGGGTTAGCATGTTCTCCTCTCAGCGCTGGGGATCCAGGTTCCAATCCCCATCTGGGTGGAGTTTCCATGTCCTCCCCGTGTCCGCGTGGGTTTCCTTGCTCTGGGTTCCCCCGCAACCCTAGAATGAAATACATCCATCCGTTATCTTCTGCTTTATTCTCTATTAGGGTCGCGGGGAGGACCCATCCAAGGGAGAATATTTCGGGTGCTGGGTAGATACACCCAGGACGGGACGCCAATCTATCACTGGGCACACACTCACTCACACAGACACACTCTATATGGGGCAACTTGGAGAATTCAATTGACTTGATCCATATTTTTGGACTGTGGGAGGAAACTGGAGAACCCGGAGGAAACCCATACAGACACGGGGAGAACATGAAAACTCCACCCAGATGGGGATTCGAACCGGGAATCCCTAGAGCTGAGAGACGAACGTGCTAACCACTAAGCCACCGTGCCGCCCCTTTTCAAAATATCCATTCATTCATTATCTTCCGCTTCATCATCTATTAGGGGGGTGGGGGGTTCCCCATGCCCATCCAGGGGAGAACGTTTCGGACGCTGGGCAGATAGACCCAGGACAGGGCGCCAATCTATCGCTGGGCACACACTCACTTACACAGATACACTCTATATGGGGCAATTTGGAGAATTCAATTGACTTGATCCATGTTTTTGGATTGTGGGAGGAAACTGGACAACCTGGAGGAAACCCATACAGACATGGGGAGAACATGGAAACTCCACTCAGATGGGGATTCGAACCGGGAATCCCTAGCGCTGAGAGACGAACGTGCTGACCACTAAGCCATCATGCATCTTTTCAAAATATCCATCCATCCATTATCTTCCACTTTATCCTCTATTAGGGTCGCGGGGGGGTTCCCCATGCCCATCCAGGGGAGAACATTTGGGCAGATACACCCAAGACAGGGTGCCAATGTATCACTGGGCACACACTCACTTACACAAACACACTCTATATGGGGCAATTTGGAGAATTCAATTGACTTGATCCATGTTTTTGGATTGTGGGAGGAAACTGGACAACCCGGAGGAAACCCATACAGACATGGGGAGAACATGGAAACTCCACTCAGATGGGGATTCGAACCGGGAATCCCTAGCGCTGAGAGGAGAACATGCTAACCACTAAGCCATCATGCCGCCCCTTTTCGAAATATCCATCCGACCATTATCTTCCATCTACATTGTCCTCTATTAGGGTCGTGGGGGGGGGAACGTTTCGGGCTCTGGGCAGATACACCCAGGACAGAGCGCCAATCCATCGCTGGGCACACACTCACTCACACATACACACTCTATATGGGGCAATTTGGAGCCTTCGATTGACTTTGATCCATGTTTTTGGTCTGTGGGAGGAAACCCACACAGACACGGGGAGGACTCCACACAGATGGGGATTCGAACCAGGAATCCCTAGCGCTGAGAGGAGAACCTGCTAACCACTAAGCTATCAAGCCACCCCTTTTCAAAATATGATTCATGTAAGGAGGAACGATTGTTCTAAAAGATGTTCCGGTGCAGAACAGCCTTTTCTTGGCTTTCGGTCGCGGTGCCTGGGAAAGAGTAATAAACCAGCACTTGATCTTAAAAACTCAATTTGGAATAATAGCTGTTCAGGCTCCTTTAATATTGTTATTATTGTGCTCCGCTTTTCCCCGCTGTACTATACATCTACATTACACGTGTAAACGAGGTATTATTACACTTATTGTTTCATCAAGATGCTTCATCATTATTATATATGTTCTGCGGATGGTGGCTCTCATTAACCAGCTGGAAAAACCCAGGCTTTGGGCTTAGTGAAGTGGGCCATGTGCTCAGAGTGCCCTCTGTTGGGCAGAAAGGGAACAACACGGTCGATTTGAAATGAAAAAGCCTGCTGAAGGTGACCCGTCTGAGCAGCATGGAAATGTAAAAGAAATCAGCAGGTGTTTAAAAGCTTCGGAACGTTTCAAAATGCACCAACGATCACGTGGTTGGATTCAGAATCATTTTTCTGACACTTTAATACTACTGAATTATTTATTCATTGATTTTTTTTATGTAGATTTTATTATTCATTCATTCATTCATTCATTATCTTCCGCTTTATCCTCTATTATGCCCATCCAGGGGAGAACGCCTCGGGCGTTTCGGGCGCTGGGCAGATAGACCCAGGACAGGGCGCCAATCCATCGCTGGGCACACACTCACTCACACAGACACACTCTATATGGGGCAATTTTGGAGAACTCAATTGACTTGATCCATGTTTTTGGACTGTGGGAGGAAACCGGAGAACCCGGAGGAAACCCACGCGGACACGGGGAGAACATGGAAACTCCACCCAGATGGGGATTCGAACCAGGAATCCCTAGTGCTGAGAGGAGAATGTGCTAAACCACTAAGCCACCGTGCCGCCCTATATTCATTCATTCATTCATTATCTTCCGCTTTATCCTCTATTAGGGTCGCGGGGGGGGGGGGGGGGGGGGGGGGTTCTCAATGCCCGTCCAGGGGAGAACGCCTCGGGTGTTTCGGGCGCTGGGCAGATACACCCAGGACAGGGCGCCAATCCATCTCTGGGCACACACTCACTCACACAGACACACTCTATATGGGGCAATTTTGGAGAATTCAATTGACTTGATCCATGTTTTTGGACTGTGGGAGGAAACCGGAGAACCCGGAGGAAACCCACGCGGATAAGGGGTGAACATGGAAACTCCACCCAGATGGGGATTCGAACCGGGAATCCCTAGTGCTGAGAGGAGAACATGCCAACCACTAAACCACCGTGCTTATTTATTTTATTTTATTATATTATCATATTATTAATTATCTCCCGCTTTATCCTCTAGTAGGGTCGCGGTGGGGTTCCCCATGCCCATCCAGGGGAGAACGTTTCGGGCGCTGGGCAGATACACCCAGGACAGGACACCGATCCATCGCTGGGCACACACTCACTCACACAGACAAGCACACAGACACTCTATATGGGGCAATTTTGGAGAACTCAATTGACTTGATCCATGTTTTTGGACTGTGTGAGGAAACCGGAGAACCCGGAGGAAAAGCGGCCGTGGAGACTCCACCCTTATTCCCTAGTGCTGAGAGGAGAATGTGCTTTAAGCGCCGTGCTTATTTATTTTATTTTATTATATTATCATATATTATATTTTATATATTTAAGTAAAGGGCAGCACGGTGGCTTAGTGGTTAGCATGACCGACTCTCAGCACTAGGGATTCCCGGTTCGAATCCCAATCTGGGTGGAGTTTCCATGTTCTCCCTGTGTCCGCGTGGGTTTCCTCCGGGTTCTCCGGTTTCCTCCCACAGTCCAAAAACATGGATCAAGTCAATTGAATTCTCCAAAATTGTCCCATATAGAGTGTGTCTGTGTGAGTGAGTGTGTGCCCAGCGATGGATTGGCGCCCTGTCCTGGGTGTATCTGCCCAGCGCCCGAAACGTTTTCCCCTGGATGGGCATGGGGAACCCCACCTGTGAGCCTAATAGAGGAGAAAGTGGAAGATAATGGATGGATGGATGGATGGGGTGTTGGGCGCTGGGCAGATACACCCAGTCACACATAATATAGTGGCAATTCAGAGTATTCAACTTACCTTGAATCCATGTTTTCGGACTGTGGGAGGAAACTGGAGAACTCGGAGGAAACCATGGACATCGGGGAGAACATGGAAACTCCACCATGGGGAATCAGTATTCTCACCTGGATCCCCAGCTCTGAGAGGCGAAGCGAGAGAGAGAATGAAAGAGGTAAAGATCGAAAAAAGGGGTGAAAGAATGAGCAAGCGAGAGAAAATAAATAAGGGAAAGAGAAATGAGAGAGAAATTGTGAGCGAGCAAGAGTGAAACTAGGAGAGAATGAGAGAGAGCATGAACAAAAGGAGAGAGAGAGAGAAAGATAGAGAGAGAGAAAATGAGAGACAGGGAAAGATAGTGAAAGTGTAAAAAAAAATGAAGAAAACGTGAGCGAGCGAGAGCAAAATACAGAGAGAGAGAAAATATGAGTGTGAGCGAGCAAGAACAAAAAAGAGCATGATCAAGCAAAAGCAAAAGACAAAATTAGAGAGCATAAGCGAGTGTAAAAATGTGAGAATGAGAAAGAGAGAGAGAGAGAAAATGAGCGAGCAAGAGCGAAAGAGAGCAAGCATGAGAAAGCAAAAGACAAAATTCGAGAGAGAGCATGAGCGAGTGAAAGAGCATGAGTGAGCGAGTGTAAAAGAGTGAGAATGAGAGAGAGAGAGAAAGAGAGAGAGAAAGAATGAGTGAGCAAGAGAGAACGAGCATGAGAAAGCAAAAGACAAAATTAGAGAGAGAGCATGAGCGAGAGTAAGATTAAGAATGAGAGAGAGTGAGAGAGAGAGAGAGAAAATGAGCGAGCAAGAGCGAAAGAGAGCGAGCAAAAGCAAGAGAGAGCATGAGTGAGCGAGTGTAAGAGTGTAAGAATGAGAGAGAGAGAGAGAGAGAGAGAGAGAGAAAATGAGCAAGCAAGAGCGAGCAAAAGCAAGAGAGAGCATGAGTGAGCGAGTGTAAGAGTGTAAGAATGAGAGTGAGAGAATAAGCGAACCAGAGCAAAACAGAGAGATAATGAGAGAGCATAAGCGAGCGAGTGTGAAAGAGAGAGAAAGAGTGTGAGCAATCAACAGAGAAAGTGAGAAAATGAGAGAGAGATCATGAACAAGCGAGAGCAAGAGGGACAACGAAAGAGAATGAACGTGAGAAAAAGAGCGAGAATGCACGAGAGAGAGAGAGAGAGACAAGCATTAGAGAGAGCTAAATAATAAAACAAAGCTCATGGGAGAGAGAGAGAGAGAGAGAGAGAGAACCGAGAGAGAGAACCGAGAGAGCAAATAAAGAGAAAAGGATGCAAGAGAGACGAACTGAGAAAGTGAGACTGAGAAAACACCAACAATAAACAATCCAGAACTCAAAAGCAGGTTCCTTCCCACGTTGTTTTACTACAAATAAAAACCTCGGAAATACGTTCTCCAATAACGGACACCAGGGGCGTTACTAGGGCTTAGAAACATCAGGGGCTTTTGCCCAGATCCCTTATTCCCCCCTCTGTCCTCTTTAAAAATTTCCCTTTCATGAGGGTATTTATCCATTTTTCACACTGTTTTCACATTCATTCATTATCTTCCGCTTTATCCTCTATTAGGGTCGCGGGGGGTTCCCCATGCCCATCCAGGGGAGAACGTTTCGGGCGCTGGGCAGATAGTCCCAGGACAGGACGCCAATCTATCACTGGACACACACTCACTCACCCAGACACACTCTATATGGGGCAATTTGGAGAACTCAATTGACTTGATCCATGTTTTTGGACTGTGGGAGGAAACCGGAGAACCCGGAGGAAATCCACGTGGACACGGGGAGAACATGGAAACTCCACCCAGATGGGGATTCGAACCGAAGTTTTTGCTTTAAATACCGTAAGTTTGTGACAGTTCGTGCCTTCAGAAAAATTCTGACGGTTTCTGAAAGCTGAGACGCTGCTCTATACAGCTAACATACAGTTATTACGGTAACTTTACTCCTGATACTGGCGAAAAATATCTGTCTCCCTCACACACACACACACACACACACACACACACACATACACACACACACACACACATACACACACACACACACAGAGTTTAGAAACACAAACAGCTGATGGTGACTCCATCGTTGGGTCCCGCTGCTGGAGGAGAGGCTGCAGAGAAACAGTTCTAATAAATGATGGTTCTAGATGAAGTGTTTCGGGTTTGAATAAAGGAACCTGAGCTTCAGCAGCAAAAAGCATGAATCTGTTTTACGAGTCGGTCGCAGATGAGACAGTTTTAAGGTTTTGATTGAAATACCGTAACTCTGCAAAAGTTTGCGCCTTCAGAAAAATTCTGACGGTTTCTGAAAGCTGAGACGCTGCTCTTTACAGACAACATACAGTTATTACGGTAACTTTACTCCCAATACTGGCGAAAAATATCGGTCTCCCTCAAACACACACACTCACACACACACACACACACACACACACACACAGAGCTTAGAAACACAAACAGCTGACGGTGACTCCATCGTTGGGTCCCGCTGCTGGAGGAGAGGCTGCAGAGAAAGCTGCTCTCATTTGATCCGGGGCAACTGACAAAACACCCGGGGCTACAACCCCCAAAGCCCAGGTCTACCAACATGCCTGAAAGGACAGGGAAATGATGCTGTTCCGGGGCGCCATCTCAACTATGTACCCTGCAGTATCTGCCTCTTTTAGTTCTGCTGCTCTAGTCAGTGATGCCGGAGTCACATGATGCACTGTGTCAATTAATTACTTATTAATTAAATGCCGTGCTTTATTATCAGCTCTAATAATAAAGCAATATTATTAGCTGCCTTCCTCGTCTGTTTCTTTTTTGGTGTGACCAGCTTCCTGGAGATCTTCATCCATGGCTCTGCTGACGAATACTGGACGGAACCGGAATATTAATTGGACTGGCAGTCCCGCAGGACGCCCCCTAATGGACTCACATATAGTTTTCCAGTTGTTTAATATCTCTACATGGCTGTCCTACACTGTTGTTGCGGTCTGGCCGCTCAAGGAGGATGAGACCCCCACTGAGTCTTGGTCCTCACAAGGTTCATTCATTCATTCATTATCTCCCACTTCATCCTCTATTAGGGTCGAGGTGGGGAGAACGTTTGGGCGCTGGGCAGATACACCCAGGACAGGATGCCAATCCATCGCTGGGCACACACTCACACAGACACACTCTATATGGGGCAATTTGGAGAATTCAATTGACTTGATCAATGTTTTTGGACTGTGGGAGGAAACCGGAGAACCCGGAGGAAACCCACGCGGACACGGGGAGAACATGGAAACTCCACCCAGATGGGGATTCGACCCGGGAATCTCTAGTGCTGAGAGGAGAACATGCTAAGCACTAAGCCACCGTGCCCCTCCCAAGGTTTCTTCCTTAAATATCAACATAACAGGGAGTTTTTTCTTGCCACTGTCGCTTCAGCTTGCTCTTTGAGGGTTTAAAGGCTTTTCATTCTGTAAAGCTGCTTTGTGACAATGTACTGTTGTAAAAGTCATTCATTCATTATCTCCCGCTTTATCCTCTATTAGGGTCGCGGGGGGGGGTTCCCCATGCCCATCCAGGGGAGAACGTTTGGGCGCTGGGCAGATACACCCAGGACAGGACGCCAATCCATCGCTGGGCACACACTCCCTCACACAGACACACTCTATATGGGGCAATTTGGAGAACTCAATTGACTTGATCCATGTTTTTGGACTGTGGGAGGAAACCCACGCAGACACGGGGAGAACATGGAAACTCCACCCAGATGGGGATTCGAACCGGGAATCCCTAGCGCTGAGAGGAGAACATGCTAACCACTAAGCCACGGTGCCGCCCTTAATATTATTATTATTATCATCCATTATCTTGAGCTTTGTCCTCTATTAGGGTCGTGGGGGGTTCCCCATGCCCATCCAGGGGAGAACGTTTTGGGC
The DNA here is from genome assembly GCA_019802505.1 of Corydoras sp. C115. Classification (NCBI taxonomy): domain Eukaryota; kingdom Metazoa; phylum Chordata; class Actinopteri; order Siluriformes; family Callichthyidae; genus Corydoras; species Corydoras sp. C115. The sequence goes on from JAFMOC010000478.1 coordinate 488,165, forward strand.
GCTGGGCAGATACACCCAGGACAGGGCGCCAATCCATCGCTGGACACACACTCACTCACACAGACACACTCTATATGGGGCAATTTGGAGAATTCAATTGACTTCATCCATGTTTTTGGACTGTGGGAGGAAACCGGAGAACCCGCAGGAAACCCACGCAGACACGGTGAGAACATGGAAACTTCACCCAGATGGGGATTCGAACCGGGAATCCCTAGCGCTGAGAGGAGAACATGCTATCCACTAAGCCACCGTGCCACCACTGTTGTAAAAAGCGCTATATGAATAAATAACTTGAACTTGCCTGACGGACACAGAACTCAGCAAGTCGCTTAGAACACAGAATAGAACTCAGCATTCCAAAGAGCATCCTCTACTTCAGAGCGTTTATTTTTCAGTGGATTATTACAGGCTATAAATAATAAACAGAAGATGCGGTCGCCGTGGCAACGACAATATATACAAAGATCAGTTCCGTAAGGACAGGAAAGATGCAAATGCGGGACTCCGGAACGTCCCGACGGAAACAAAGGGATGTTCTTTTGAAAAGGGATCGTTGTTCTGAAAGACATATCAGAAGGCAATCGAGAAGGCGTGGCAGAGAGGCGCAGGGAAGTACGCAGATGATTTGAGAAAGGAAATTGGGACGGACGGGTCTCGCGTCCTTCGTTACGTCCTGGAATCCAGAAAGCACATCAAGTCAGATGGGGCTTCGTCAAGCGTTCTTCATCCTTTAACTTCGTGCATTTTGAGTTCTACTCCTGCGTCGCTGCCACTAGGGTTTGGCGGGGGGCAGAGGGCGGCGGAAGAGCAGGATGTGAGGTTCTAGAGGGACAGAAAGAGCACAGCATGATATTTCGCAGGTCAGAATAATTCATCAATATTAAAAAAAATAATAAAATTCATTCATTCATTATCTCCCGCTTTATCCTCTATTAGGGTCGCGGTGGGGTTCCCCATGCCCATCCGGGGATTCGAACCGGGAATCCCTAGAGCTGAGAGGAGAACATGCCAACCACTAAGCCACCGTGCCGCCTTGCACACGCTCTATATGGGGCAATTTGGAGAACTCAATTGACTTGATCAATGTTTTTGGACTGTGGGAGGAAACCGGAGAACCCGGAGGAAACCCACGCAGACACGGGGAGAACATGGAAACTCCGCCCAGATGGGGATTCGAACCGGGAATCCCTAGCGCTGAGAGGAGAACATGCTAACCACTAAGCCACCGTGCCGCAATAAAATAAAATATTTAAGTAATTAATTAAATAATAGGGGGGGGCACGGTGGCTTAGTGGTTGGCATGTTCTCCTCTCAGCACTAGGGATTCCCGGTTCGAATCCCAATCTGGGTGGAGTTTCCATGTTCTCCCCGTGTCCACGTGGGTTTCCTCCGGGTTCTCCGGTTTCCTCCCACAGTCCAAAAACATGGATCAAGGTCAATTGAACTCTCCAAATTGCCCCATATGTGTGTGCCCAGGGATAGATTGGTGTCCTGTCCTGGGTGTATCTGCCCAGCGCCCGAAACGTTCTCCCCTGGATGGGCACCCCCCCCCCCCCCCACGACCCTAATAGAGGATAAAGCGGAAAATAATGGATGGATGAAACTAAATAATAATAAAAATAAATAATCGTTTTTCCAGTGCTTAAATCTGATTGGCTGAGCCATTATTCCAGCCATGACATCACACACCTCTGAGCACTTTACATTTGTATCAATGCGCCAGGTTCTTTATAAAAAGGACAGGAAGCCAACCCATCGCTGGGCACACACTCACTCACACAGACACACTCTATATGGGGCAATTTAACTAATTGCGTAGCGGAGGATCAGATTATTAATAATCTAGTTTTAAATAAACACATTTAGTGGCACGGTGTCTTAGTGATTAGCATGTTCTCCTCTCAGCTCTAGGGATTCCCGGTTCGAATCCCAATTTGGGTGGAGTTTCCATGTTCTCCCAGTGTCTGTATGGGTTTCCTCCGGGTTCTCCGGTTTCCACCCACAGTCCAAAAACATGGATCAAGTCAACTGAACTCTCCAAATTGCCCCATATAGGGTGTGTTTGTGTGAGTGAGTGTGTGCCCAGTGATAGATTGGCACCCAGTCCTGGGTGTATCTGCCTCATCTCATGCTTATATAATCCTCTACTAGGGTTGTGGGGGGTGGGATGTTTTAGACACTGGGCAGATACGCCAGGAATAGGGTGCCAATCCATCACTGGGCACACACACACTATAACACTATATGGGGCAATTAAGAGGGGCCAGTTTACATTGAATCCATGTTTATGGACTGTGGGAGGAAACCGGAGAACCCGGAGGAAACCCACATGTGCACAGGAAGAACATGGAGACTCCACCCAGATTGGGATTCGAACCCAGCGTTGAGAGGGTTGCCCTGATGTCTGAACCTTGGCTTGACATTTATTTATGCTTTAAATTGGAGGAAATTTTATCATAAGAAATTGTTTCGTGTTTATATTTGGATCCTCTGAATTACCAGAACAGGCAGCATGGTGGCGTAGTGGTTAGTATGTTCACCTCTCAGCACTGGGAACATGCGAACGAGGTTCGAATCCCACTCTGGGTGGAGTTTCCATGTTCTCCCCGTGTCCACATAGGTTGTGTCAGGGTTCTCGGATTCCCTCCCACATAGATTCAAGGTGCATCGAAAGCTCAAAATTGGCCCATAAAGTGTCTGCATGCCCAAAATATTCTCCCCCGGGTTTTCTCTAGTTTCCTCTCACAGTACCAAAACAAGGATTCAAGGTGAATTAAATGTTGTAGATTGCCCCTATATAATTGCCCCATAAAGTGTGTCTGCATGCATAAAACATTCTCCCCCGGGTTTTCTCTAGTTTCCTCCCACAGTACAAAACCAAGGATTCAAGGTGAATTAAATGTTGTAGATTGCCCCTATATAGTGTGTCTGCATGCTTAAAACACTCCACCCTGGCTTTTCTGCGGTTTCCTTCCACAGTCCAAAAATGTGGATTTAAGGTGAATTGACTGCTCTAAATTGAACTATATAGTGTGTGTGTGTGTCTGAATGCCCAAAACAATCCACCCTGGGTTTTCTCCAGTTTCCTCCCACAGTCCAAAAACTAGGATTCAAGGTGAATTGACTGCTGTGAAATGTCCTTATTATCGTGTGTGTGAGTGTGTGTGTCTGCATGTCCAAAACATTTTGGGATTCAAGGTGAATTAAATGTTGTAGATTGCCCCTATATAGTTTGTGTCTGCATGCCAAAAACATTCCATCCTGGGTTTTCTGCGGTTTCCTTCCACAGTCCAAAAACTAGGATTCAAGGTGAATTGACTGCTGTGAAATGCCCTTATTATCGTGTGTGTGAGTGTGTGTCTGCATGTCTAAAACATTTTGGGATTCAAGGTGAATTAAATGTTGTAGATTGCCCCTATATAGTGTGTGTCTGCATGCCCAAAACATTCCACCCTGGGTTTTCTCCAGTTTCCTCCCACAGTCCAAAAACTAGGATTCAGGGTGAATTGACTGCTGTAAAATGTCCTTATTATAGTGTGTGTGTCTGCATGTCCAAAACATTTTGGGATTCAAGGTGAATTAAATGTTGTAGATTGCCCCTATATAGTTTGTGTCTGCATGCCAAAAACATTCCATCCTGGGTTTTCTGCGGTTTCCTTCCACAGTCCAAAAATGTGGATTTAAGGTGAATTGACTACTCTAAATTGACCTATATAGTGTGTGTGTATGTGTGTGTGTCTGAATGCCCAAAACATTCCACCATTGGTTTTCTGCGTTTTTCTTCCACAGTCCAAAAACAAGGATTCAAGGTGAATTGACTGCTGTAAGATGCCTGTATATAGTGTGTGTGTGTGTGTGTGTGTGCGCGCGCGCGTGTCTGAATGCCTAAAACATTTTCTCTGGGTTTTCTGCGCTTCCTCCCACAGTCCAAAAACAAGGATTCAAGGTGAATTGACTGCTGTAAGATGCCTGTATATAGTGTGTGTCTGAATGCCTAAAACATATTCTCTGGATTTTCTGCGGTTTCCTCCCACAGTTCAAAAACAAGGATTCAAGGTGAATTGACTGCAGTGAAATGTCCTTATTATAGTGTGTGTGTGTGTGTGTGGTGTGCATGTGTGTGTGTGTGTGTGCGCGCATGTCCAAAACATTCCACCCTGAGCTTTGTCAAGTTTCCTCTCACAGTCCAAATACATGGATTCAAGGTGAATTTATTGCTCTAGAATGCCCTATATAGTGTGTGTATGTCTCCTTTCCCAAAACATTTTCTCTGGGTTTTCTGCGCTTCCTCCCACAGTCCAAAAATGTGGATTTAAGGTGAATTGACTACTGTAAATTGACCTATATAGTGTGTGTGTGTGTGTGTGTGTGTGTCTGAATGCCCAAAACATTCCACCATTGGTTTTCTGCGTTTTTCTTCCACAGTCCAAAAACAAGGATTCAAGGTGAATTGACTGCTGTAAGATGCCTGTATATAGTGTGTGTCTGAATGCCTAAAACATATTCTCTGGATTTTCTGCGGTTTCCTCCCACAGTTCAAATACAAGGATTCAAGGTGAATTGACTGCAGTGAAATGTCCTTATTATAGTGTGTGTGTGTGTGTGTGGTGTGCATGTGTGTGTGTGTGTGTGCGCGCATGTCCAAAACATTCCACCCTGAGCTTTGTCAAGTTTCCTCTCACAGTCCAAATACATGGATTCAAGGTGAATTTATTGCTCTAGAATGCCCTATATAGTGTGTGTATGTCTCCTTTCCCAAAACATTTTCTCTGGGTTTTCTGCGCTTCCTCCCACAGTCCAAAAATGTGGATTTAAGGTGAATTGACTGCTCTAAATTGACCTATATAGTTCCTGTGTCTGGATGCCCAAAACATTCCACCCTGGGTTTTCTCCAGTTTCCTCCCACAGTTCAAATACAAGGATTCAAGGTGAACTGACCGCTGTGAAATGTCCTTATTTATAGTGTGTGTGTGTGTGCGCATGTGTGTGTGTGTGTGTGTGTGTGCGCGCATGTCCAAAACAATCCACCCTGAGTTTTGTCCAGTTTCCTCTCACAATCCAAATACATGGATTCAAGGTGAATTTATTGCTCTAGAATGCCCTATATAGTGTGTGTATGTCTGCATGCCCAAAACATTCTCCTCTTGGTTTGCTTGAGTTCCCTTACACAGTGCAAAAACATGGATTCAAGGTGAATTTATTGCTCTAGAATGCCCTATATAGTGTGTATGTCTGCATGCCCAAAACATTCTGCTCTTGGTTTTCTGCGATTTTATCCCCCAGTCTAAAAACAAGGATTCAAGGTAAATTGACTACTCTTAATTGCCCCTATATAGAGCGTGCATGTCTGCATGCCCAAAAGATTCTCCTCTTGGTTTTCTTGAGTTCCCTTCCACAGAGCAAAAACATGGATTCAAGGTGAATTTAATGCTCTAGATTACCCTATATAGTGCGTGTGTCTGTCTGTGCCTGTCTGTCTGTGTCTCTGTCTCTGTCTGTAAGTCTGTGTCTGTGCATGACCACTAAGTAGGGGCAACTTAGTGCAGCTAATTCTACTAGCATCCATGTTTTTGGACTGTGGGAGGAAACCGGAGAACCCGGAGGGAACCCACGGGGACACGGGGAGACCATGGAAACTCCACCCAGATTGGGATTCGAACCGGGAATCCCTAGCATTGAGAGGAGAACGGGCTAACCACTAAGTAGGGGCAACTTAGCGCAGCTAATTCTACTAGTATCCATGTTTTTGGACTGTGGGAGGAAATCGGAGAACCCGGAGGAAACCCACGTGGACACCGGGAGAAAATGGAAACTCCACCCAGATTGGGATTCGAACCGTGAATTCCTAGCACTGAGAGGAGAACATGTGACCACTAAGTAGGGGCAACTGAGCACAGCCAATTCTACTTGTATCCATGTTTGTGGACTGTAGAAGGAAACCGGAGAACCCGGAGCGAACCACCGGGGACACAGGGACAACATGGAAACTCCACCCAGATTGGGATTCGAACCGGAAATCCCTAGAGCTGAGAGGAGAACGGGATAACCACTAAGTAGGGGCAACTTAGTGCAGCTAATTCTACTAGTATCCATGTTTTTGGACTGTGGGAAAAAACCGGAGAACCCGGAGCGAACCCACAGGGACAACATGTAAACTCCGCCCAGATTGGGATTCGAACCGGAAATCCCTAGAGCTGAGAGGAGAACGGGATAACCACTAAGTAGGGGCAACTTAGTGCAGCTAATTCTACTAGTATCCATGTTTTTGGACTGTGGGAAAAAACCGGAGAACCCGGAGCCAACCCACAGGGACACGGGGAGAACATGTAAACTCCGCCCAGATTGGGATTCAAACTGGGAATCCCTAGAGCTGAGAGGAGAACATGTGACCACTAAGTAGGGGCAACTTAGAGCAGCTAATTCTACTTGTATCCATGTTTTTGGACTGTGGGAGGAAACCAGAGAACCCGGAGCGAACCCACGGGGAGAACATGGAAACTCCACCCAGATTGGGAATCGAACCAGGAATCCCTAGCATTGAGAGGAGAACGGGCTAACCAATAAGTAGGGGCAACTTAGTGCAGCTAATTCTACTTGTATCCATGTTTGTGGACTGTGGGAGTAAACCGGAGAACTCGGAGCGAACCCACGGGGAGAACATGGAAACTCCACCCAGATTGGAATTCGAACCGGGAATCCCTAGGAGAACATGCCAACCACTAAGCCACCCAGACCCAGAGGGCCAGATATGGCCGTGAACAACATACAAAACCAGGACTGCTGCAGAGATCTGATCTTCTGATTGTGGATGCAGATGAACGGCATGGAGACCAACACTCACCTGGTTGATGGATCATGTAGTGGACCCAGCCCTGACTCTGCTGAACACCCAGATTCCGCCATTCCGTCTCGGACATGAGGTGGGTTTTCGGGACGCGTTTGGCGATGTCTTTAGGCAGCATGACGTGTCTGAGGATCCGACAGCAGAGGAATAATTAACATTGTCAACACAGATTGATTGATTACTAGGGGTGTCTTCAACTAAGCATTTTCATAGTCGAATCTGATTCGTCAGATTTTCCCTATAGTCGACTGATAGCCGAATCAGTTAAAATTTCACCACAAGATGGCGCTATAGGCGTAGTTTTTAAAAAAGATTATTTTTGGTCATTTATTGGACGCTTTTATCCAAAGCGACTTACAAGGTGAGCACAGGGTTCATCACAACATCCCTGGAGCAATGAGGGTTAAGGGTCTTGCTCAAGGACCCACATTGATAACTTCAGTGGACCTGGGATTTGAACCCACAACCTTCAGATTGATAACCCAACACCCTGACCACTGAGCTACCACACCCTAATATTTTACTTGTTTTTCTAACAAAAGAAAACCTTTTTTGGTTTGTTAGAAATTAGGATGATTTTATTTGACAAAAGGCTATATATATAACGAAAACAAAGACATTTCATGTAAAAACCAATGCTTAGCAGCAGCCATGGGCGCCCCCATGTGGTCAAAACGGTACATTCGACTATGCGGTTCATGGTCGACTACGGTTCTCCGAATCGAATCGTCGAATCAGCGAATATTGCAGCTATTATATTACATTACATTTGGTCATTTATTGGACGCTTTTATCCAAAGCGACTTACAAGGTGAGCACAGGGTTCATCACAACAAACATCACATCACAACAAAGTTACCGTAATAACTAGGGGCGAGCTGCAATATTCGGTGATTCGCTGATTCGACTCGGAGAACCGTAGTCGACTATGAACCTCATAGTCGAATGTACCATTTTGACCACATGGGGGCGCCCATGGCTGCTGCTAAGCATTAGTTTATACATGAAATGTCTTTGTTTTCGTTATATATATATATAGCCTTTTGTCAAATAAAATCATCCTAATTTCTAGAAAAAAAAAGAAAAAAGAAAAACAAAAAAAAAAGGTTTCCTTTTGTAAGAAAAACAAGTAAAATATATTTAAAAAATCTTTTTTAAAAACCACGCTTATAGCGCCATCTTGTGGTGAAATTTTAACTGATTCGACTATCAGTCGACTATAGGGAAAATCTGACGAATCCGATTTGACTACGAAAATCTGTAGTTGAATACAGCCCTAGTAATAACTGTATGTTGGCTGTAAAGAGCAGCTTCTCAGCTTTCAGAAACCGTCAGAATTTTTCTGAAGGCGCAAACTTTTGCAGAGTTACGGTATTTAAATCAAAACCTTAAAACTGTCTCATCTGCGACCGACTCGTAAAACAGATTCATGCTTTTCTGCTGAAGCTCAGGTTCCTTTATTCAAACACTTCATCTAGAACCTTCATTTATTAAAACTGAATGTTCTCTCCACTGCTGACAGACAGATTTCATATGTTATTTCATTATTTTATCCAATATAACTAATAAATGGCTTAGTGTTTAGCATGTTCTCCTATCAGCGCTAGGGATTCCCGGTTCGAATCCCAATCTGGGTGGAGTTTCCACGTTCTCCCCGTGTCCGCGTGGGTTTCCTCCGGGTTCTCCGGTTTCCTCCCACAGTCCAAAAACATGGATCAAGTCAATTGAATTCTCCAAATTGCCCCATATAGAGTGTGTCTGTGTGAGTGAGTGTGTGCCCAGTGATGGATTGGCGTCCTGTCCTGGGTGTATCTGCCCAGCGCCAAAAACGTTCACCACTGGATGGGCATGGGGAACCCCCCCGCGACCCTAATATAGGATAAAGGGGAAGATAATGAATGAATGGGATGATTTTCTCCTCTCAGCACATATAGTGGAGTTTCCATGTTCTCTCCCCCGTGTGCGTGGGTTTGTCCAGGTGTGGCTTTCCTCCAGCAAAACATGGATAGATTCCTCCAAATTGCCCCCCCTGTCCTGGGTGTATCTGCCCAGCGCCCGAAACGTTCTCCCCTGGATGGGCATGGGGAACCCCCCCCCGCGACCCTAATATATAGGATAAAGCAGAAGACAATGGATGAATGAATGAATGAACGTCAAGCAGCACAGTGGCTTAGTGGTTAGCATGTTCTCCTCTCAGCACTAGGGATTCCCGGTTTGAATCCCCATCTGGGTGGAGTCCCCATGTTCTCCCCATGTCCGTGTGGGTTTCCTCCGGGTTCTCCGGTTTCCTCCCACAGTCCAAAAACATGGATCAAGTCAATCGAATTCTCCAAATTGCCCCATATAGAGTGTGTCTGTGTGAGTGAGTGAGTGAGTGAGTATGGGTCCAGTGATAGCTTGGCGCCCTGTCCTGGGTGTATCTGCCCAGCGCCCGAAACGTTCTCCCCTGGATTGGCATGGGGAACCCATGTGACAAAGTGGAAGATAATGGATGGATGGATAACTAATAAATGATCGAACAATACGAATGTAACAACAGTTTAAAAAATGGACAATTACACTCATGAAAGGGCAATTTTTAAAGAGGACAGAGGGGGGAATAAGGGATCTAAAGCCCCTGAAGTTTCGAAACCCTAAAAACGCCCCTGATTGACAGACTGATTGATGGGTGGGTGGGTGGTTACCTGTATTCAAACTTCTCATCATCATATTTGTCCGAGTAATAGATCTGTTTATGAGACATGATCCTGGATGTTGTCTTACTAAAGAAAAGACAAAAAAAATAAAGACAATAAATAACAATAATAAATAAAAAGACAATAAATAATCACGAAACCAGTCACGCGGTATGGTTACGTCACACCGAGACCGTCCAGTATCGAGTTTAATGGACTTAATGACCGCGATCCAATTTTAAAACGTAAAAATAGTACTTTTAACAGTTTATAAACACGAGCCGGGTGTTTTTATGTTACGATCACGAACTTTACGTCACACCCAACAGATTTTTACATAACAGTTTGCAACGCGATCGCATTAGAAAGTGAGTTTAATGCAAACTGAAGACTTTAAACGGTAGAAACTCTTACCTGATGAGTTTAAAGCAGGTTATTAGCAGCAGGAGTATAATGTCGATGTTTCGTAGCCGCAGCTCTGTGATCACGTTGCGCTGGTTTCCCTCTCAGATCCCCGCCTCGCGTTCAAATACTCAACACGCCTCCTGATTGGCCAGAGGGACGCGACGCGGCAGGCGAAACCAAACCCGATTTTCATTGGCTGCCCGGCTCTGTCGATTCTCTTTCCCGCGTTCGACGCGTTTTTAATACATTTTTTTTTATTTTTGGCTTTAAAGTTTTGAAAGAATTCCGTTTTCTCGCTGTATTATTTGAACTAATCGCTTGTGAGAAGGGTTTGTTCTCTTTTCACACACCGCGCCTTGGTGTGGCGACATCTACTGGTCAGATTGTGCAAGCGCATCGAAAGTCAATAGACTTATACCCTGCACCTGATCTAACTAGAGCTGTGCGATACCAAGAATTTTGGTATCGATCCGATACCAAGTAAATACAGGGCCAATATCGCGATATTCGAGACCGATACCGATACTTTTTAATATTTAAGCTTCATTGATCCAAAAGACCGGCGGCACGGTGGCTTAGTGGTTTAGCACGTTCTCCTCTCAGCACTAGGGATTCCCGCTTCGAATCCCCATCTGGGTGGAGTTTCCATGTTCTCCCCATGTAAATTGGGTCATTTAGCAGACGCTTTTATCCAAAGCGACTTACAAGGTGAGAACAGGGTTAATCACAACATCCCTGGAGCAATGAGGGTTAAGGGTCTTGCTCACAGACCCACACTGGTAACTTCAGTGGACCTGGGATTTGAACCCCCAACCTTCAGATTGCTAGCCCAACACCCTGACCACTGAGCTAACCCGCCCCTATGTCTGCGTGGGTTTCCTCCGGGTTCTCCGGTTTCCTCCCACAGTCCAAAAACATGGATCAAGTCAATTGAATTCTCAAAATTGCCCCATATAGAGTGTGTTTGCGCCCTGTCCTGGTTCTATCTGCCCAGCGCCCGAGACATTCTCCCCTGGATGGGCATGGGGAACCCCACCGTGACCCTAATAGAGGATAAAGCGGGAGATAATGGATGAATGAATGAATGATCCAAAAGACCTAGTATAGGATTTCGCCAAACATTGTAGGTGACAACAAAATAATGTATCCCAATCAACATCTTTGTTTAGAAATAATGGAACAGTAATAAAACAAAGTTTGCTTTAACGTGAGGAAAATATATATTTTTGAGGTACAAAAGGAAAAACGACAATACAAATATATTTTTTTCAAATAGAATTTTGTGTGTGGTTTTGGGTGTGTTTCATGTGCTTAAATAAGTTTGTCGTGTTTCCTGTGTACCTAATAGACTTTTTGCAAACTGAACAGGTTGCCGAAGTCGCATTTTCGGCTGTAAAACACAGAACGGCGCTTCTCTTTCTTTCAGACATCTTTTATTATCTCCCACTCCGAGTCTCTCTCTCCGTACTGTGACGTGTCGACTTGGGCGGGTCAGGCTGAGCCCACGTGGCAGCTGTCTTGAGTATCGATCTTCTTACGCAAGTATTGTTCAATACCGATACCAGCTAGGTATCGATATCATCGATATTTGTATCGATCCGCACAGCTCTAGATCTAACCTCTAGGGTCGCGCGGGAGGGGGGGGGGGGGGTGGTTTTTTTTCCCCATGTCCATCAAGAGCATTCATTCCTTCATTATCTCCCGCTTTATCCTCTATTAGGGTCGCGGGGGGGTTCCCCATGCCCATCCAGGGGAGAACGTCTCGGGCGCTGGGCAGATAGACCCAGGACAGGGCGCCAATCCATCACTCACACAGACACACTCTGTATGGGGCAATTTTTTGAGAACTCAATTGACTTGATCCATGTTTTTGGACTGTGGGAGGAAACCGGAGAACCCGGAGGAAACCCACGCAGACACGGGGAGAACATGGAAACTCCACCCAGATGGGGATTCGAACCGGGAATCCCTAGTGCTGAGAGGAGAACATGCCAACCACTAAGCCACCGTGCCGCCCCATCTAGAGCAGTGATTCTCAATTCTTTTCTGTTAAGCCCCACCTAGGAAGAAGAAAACATGTTACGCCCCCCCCCCCACACACACACTCACCTCACCCCCCCCCCCCATGACAAGATGGGATAAAGTATTTTTACACGCCCACTGTAGTATGATTTGTCTATAAGTTTGTTCACCTCTTTTATAAACAATGTCTCCTTATTAACAATAAGAAAACAAAAAGAAAGAAATATATAGATCAACTTAGACAACAAGAATCATTTGATTAACTTTGTTTTTTAGTTTGTAACAGAAACGAATGAAATCCTTATTTAAACCAGAAACATTTTTGAACTGACTGACATTTGATACTGAAAAATGAAATGAAATAAAATCAATAAATAATAATAAATTCTAATTCATCAGCTACATTAATTCAGGAGCACAATTTATTCACACTTTAACCTACAAAACAAAAATATTAACACTTATATTATATCATATTATATTATATTATATTAACACTTTAACCTACAAAACTAAATTAATACAACAATTTGTGCTGTTGTTTGTTTTTTGTTTTTTTTGAGGAAGTCAGAACTAATGTCTCTAACGCGTTCGTTTTGCAGCTCAGCTTTTCTGGAGCAGCTTTCATAAAGGAGGAAACCCACACGGACATGGGGAGAACATGGAAACTCCACCCAGATTGGGATTCAAACCTGGATCCCCAGAGCTGAGAGGTGAACATGTTAACCACTAAAGCCAGCATGCCCCCCGCTCATCTCATTTTTACCTTCCATCCATTATCTCCTGCTTAATCCTCTGCTAGGTTTGTGTGTGTGTGTGTGGGGGGGGGGTTCCCATGCTCATCCAGAGGAGAACGTTTCGGGCGCTGGGCAGATACACCCAGGACAGGACGCCAATCTATTGCTGGGAACACACTCACTCACACAAACACACACTATATGGGGCAATTTAGAGCATTCAGTTTACCTTAAATCCATGTTTTTGGACTGTGGGAGGAAACCGGAGAACCTGGAGGAAACCCACACAGACACGGGGAGAACATGGAAACTCCACCCAGATCGAACCTGGATCGCCAGAGCTAAGAACGTGTTAACCACTAAAGCCAGCATGCCCCCCTCTCATCAAATTTTTTTCTTCCATCCATTATCTCCTGCTTAATCCTCTACTAGGTTTGTGGGGGGGGGGGGGGGGCGTTCCCATGCTCATCCAGAGGAGAACGTTTTGGGCGCTGGGAAGATACACCAAGGACAGTGTGCCAATCCATCACTGGGCACACACTCACTCACAAAGACACACTCTATATGGGACAATTTGGAGAATTCAATTGATTTGATCCATGTTTTTGGACTGTGGGAGGAAACCGGAGAACCCGGAGGAAACCAACACAGACATGGGGAGAACATGGAACATGGAAACTCCACCCAGATGGGGATTCGAACCGGGAATCCCTAGCGCTGAGAGGCGAACGTGCTAACCACTATGCCACCGTGCCGCCCTTAGAGCATTCAATTTACCTTAAATCCATGTTTTTAGACTGTGGGAGGGGAGAACATGGAAACTCCACCCAGATTGGGATTCGAACCTGGATCCCCAGTGTTAAGAGGTGAACGTGTTAACCACTAAAGCCCAATTGCCCCCTCTCATCTCATTTTTTTCATCCATCCATTATCTTTAATCCTCAACTAGAGTTGGGGGGGTTCCCCATGCCCATCCAGGGGAGAACGTTTCCAGTGCTGGGCAGATACACCCAGGACAGGGCGGCATCAATCAGTTGCTGGGAACACACTCAAGTCCAAGTAATTTATTTATACAGAGCTTTTTAAAACAGAACATTGTCACAAAGCAGATTTACAGAGTTAAAAGCCTTTAAACCCCCAAAGAGCAAGCTGAAGCAACAGTGGCAAGAAAAAACTCCCTGTTATTTTGTTATTTTAAGGAAGAAACCTTGGGAGGACAAATACTCAGTGGGGGATTCATCCTCCTTGAGCACACACATTCACACAGGCAATTAGAGCATTGAATTAACCTTAAATCCATGTTTTTGGACTGTGGGAGGAAACCGGAGAACCCGGAGGAAACCCACGCAGACACGGGGAGAACATGGAAACTCCACCCAGATTGGGATTCGAACCCTAGCGCTGAGAGGAGAACATGCTAACCACTAAGCCAGCCTTTATCTAATTTTTTTTTATCCATCCATTATCTTCTGCTTAATCCTCTACTAGGGTTGCGGTAGGGTTCCCCATGTCCATCTAGGGGAGAACGTTTCGGGCGCTGGGCAGATACACCCAGGACAGGGCGCCAATCCATCGGTGGGCACACACTCACTCACACAGACACACTCTATATGGGGCAATTTGGAGAACTCAATTGACTTGATCCATGTTTTTGGACTGTGGGAGGAAACCGGGGAACCCGGAGGAAACCCACACGGACGGGGGGAGGACATGGAAACTCCACCCAGATTGGGATTTAAACCTGGATCCCCAGCGCTGAAAGGAGAACATGCTAACCACTAAGACAGCATGCCAACCCTTTATCTAATTTTTTTTTTCATCCATCCATTATTTTCTGCTTAATCCTCGACTAGGGTTGCGGTAGGGTTCCCCATGTCCATCTAGGGGAGAACATCTCGGGCGCTGGGCAGATAGACCCAGGACAGGGTGCCAATCCATCGCTGGGCACACACTCACTCACACAGACACACTCTATATGGGGCAATTTTTGAGAATTCAATTGACTTGATCTATGTTTTTGGACTGTGGGAGGAAACCGGAGAACCCGGAGGAAACCCGCGCAGACATGGGGAGAACATGGAAACTCCACCCAGATTGGGATTCGAACCTGAAAGGAGAGGAGAACATGCTAAACACTAAGCCAGCATTCCACCCTCTCATCACAATTTTTTTCATCCATTCATTATCTCCCGCTTTATCCTCTATTAGGGTTGCGGTAGGGTTCCCCATGCCCATCCAGGGGAGAACATTTTGGCGCTGGGCAGATACACCCAGGACAGGGTGCCAATCCATCGCTGGGCACACACTCACTCACACAGACACACTCTATATAGGGCAAATGAGAGCATTCAATTTATCTCAAATCCTGTTTTTGGACTGTGGGAGGAAACCGGAGAACCTGGAGGAAACCCACGCAGACATCCTAACCCTGGTTACTCCCTGGGCGCTGTAGAAAGGGCTGCCCACCACTGTGGGCAATGCACGGATGGGTTACGGATGTAAGTAGAGGAGGTAAAATAAATCCCTCCATCACTTTAAACATCCACCACGGAGAAAATCAGAACACTTTTAAGCCCAAGCTTAAAGAACCCAGAACCAGCCGGTTTAGGAACAGCTTCTTCCCACAGGCAACCAGACTGAGGAACGGCCAATAATTTCCACCTATATACACACCGGAACCTTGCACTTTACTGCACAGCACCCACATACATTCTCACATGCACCCTTTTCTATACCCTTCTCATTCATTCATTCATTATCTTCTGCTTTATCCTCTATTAGGGTCGCGGGGGGGTTCCCCATGCCCATCCAGGGGAGAACGTTTCGGGCGCTGGACAGATACACCCAGGACAGGGTGCCAATCTATCACTGGGAACACACTCACTCACACAAACACACTCTATATGGGGCAATTTGGAGAACTCAATTGACTTGATCCGTGTTTTTGGACTGTGGGAGGAAACCGGAGAACCCGGAGGAAACCCACACGGACACGGGGAGAACATGGAAACTCCACCCAGATTGGGATTGGAACCGGGAATCCCTAGCGCTGAGAGGAGAACTAAACACTAAGTTTAGGAGAACTAAACACTATGCTAAACACTAAGCCACAACTCCATCCATTATCTTCAACTTTATCCTCTATTAGGGTCGGGGGGGGGGGTTCCCCTTGTTCATCCAGAGGAGAACGTTTCGGGCGCTGGGCAGATAGACCCAGAACAGGACGCCAATCTATCGCTGTACACACACTCACTCACACAGATACACTCTATATGGGGCAATTTGGAGAACTCAATTGACTTGATCCATGTTTTTGGACTGTGGGAGGAAACCGGAGAACACGGAGGAAACCCACGCGGACACGGGGAGAACATGGAAACTCCACCCAGATTGGGATTCGAACCCTAGCGCTGAGAGGAGAACATGCTAACCACTAAGCCACCGTGCCACCCTCCTGAAACATCTTATATAACCTAATTATCCATTATCTTCCTCTTTATCCTCTATTAGGGTCGGGGGGGGGGGGGTGGGGGGAGGGGGGGGTGGGGGGGGGGGGGGGGGTGGGGGGGGGGGGGGGGGGGGGGGGGGGGGTTCCCCATGCCCATCCAGGGGAGAACGTTTCGGGCGCTGGGCAGAAATCCTTGAATCCATTGGGCTGATTGTGTGAGTTCAGTGTTACTACAGCTTCAAATGTCCTCTGTTTTATGTTACCAGACTTTTAAATAGCATGTTTACACTTTCTGCCCCAAAAGCCGGACTTTGGAAGGTTACAGTCTGGTCAGGTTGAAGCTCAGCATCATTGTGCTAATGAAGCAGAGTCAGATGAGAACCTATAGAACTCATTAACCAGGTTATTACAGCACCGCTGACACAGACCCTTCTATATTTACATTTTTATTATACGGGTGGCACATGGCTTAGTGGTTAGGATGTCCGCCTCTCAGCGCTAGGGATTCCCAGTTCGAATCCCAATCTGGGTGGAGTTTCCATGTTCTCCCCGTGTCTGTGTGGGTTTCCTCCGGGTTCTCCGGTTTCCTCCCACAGTCCAAAAACATGGATCAGGTCAATTGAATTCTCCAAATTGCCCCATATAGAGTGTGTCAGTGTGAGTGAGTGTGTGCCCAGCGATAGATTGCCCCCCTGTCCTAGGTGTATCTGCCCAGCGCCTGAAATGTTCTCCCCTGGATGGGCATGGAGAACCCCACCGCGACCCTAATATAGGATAAAGGGGAACATAATGAATGAATAAATGCCCCATATAGAGTGTGTCTGTGTGAGTGAGTGTGTGCCCAGTGATAGATAGCCCCCCTGTCCTGGGTGTATCTGCCCAGCGGCCGAAACATTCTCCCCTGGATGGGCATGGGGAACCCCACCGCGACCCTAGTAGAGGATAAAACGGAAGATGATGGATGGATGGATTTTTATTATACGGGCGGCACGGTGGCTTAGTGGTTAGCATGTTCTCCTCTCAGCGCTAGGGATTCCCGGTTCGGATCCCAATCTGGGTGGAGTTTCCATGTTCTCCCCGTGTCTGCGTGGGTTTCCTCCGGGTTCTCCGGTTATCTCCCACAGTCTAAAAACATGGATCATGGTTAATTGAATTCTCCAAATTGCCCCATATAGAGTGTATGTGTGCGTGTATGAGTGTGTGCCCAGGGATAGATTGGCGTCCTGTCCTGGGTGTATCTGCCCAGCGCCCGAAACGTTCTCACCTGGATGGGCATGGAGAACCCCCCACAACCCTAGTAGAGGATAAAGCAGAAGATAATGGATGGATGGATTTTTATTATACGCTGCTATATTTAATTTATTATCAATTAATTATTTCTTTTTTTCTAACTACACTCCAACTACATTTTATGTACCACATGTTACATAAATGAAATTAAATTGTCATTGTTTTTTTTATTGCTATTATATTTACATTTTTATTATAACCCCCCCCCCCCCCCCCAAGACCCTAGTAGAGGATAAAGTGGAATATAGTGAGATGAGTGTTAAGATCTTCCAGGTGATAATCCCAATCTGGGTGGAGTTTCCATGTTCTCTTGGTGTCCGGGTGGGTTTTCTCTGGGTTCTCCAGTTTCCTCCCACAGTTCACAGACATGGATTCAAGTAGAATTAGCTGTACTAAGCCCTTACTTAGTGGTTAGCATGTTTGCCTCTCAGCACTAGGGATTCCCGGTTCGAATCCCAATCTGGGTGGAGTTTCCATGTTCTTCCCATGTCTTCCCATGTGTTTCCTCCGGGTTCTCCGTTTTCCTCCCACAGTCCAAAAAACATGGGTCAAGGTCAATGTAATTATCCAAATTGCCCCATATAGAGTGTGTCTGTGCGAGTGAGTCTGTGCCCAGCGATAGATTGGCGCCCTGTCCTGGGTGTATCTGCCCAGCGCCTGAAACGTTCTCCTCTGGATGGGCATGTTCTCTTGGTGTCCGGGTGGGTTTTCTCTGGGTTCTCCAGTTTCCTCCCACAGTTCACAAACATGGATTCAAATAGAATTAGCTGTACTAAGCCCTTACTTAGTGGTTAGCATGTTCTCCTCTCAGCACTAGGGATTCCCGGTTCGAATCCCAATCTTGGTGGAGTTTCCATGTTCTTCCCATGTCTTCCCATGTGTTTCCTCCGGGTTCTCCGTTTTCCTCCCACAGTCCAAAAAAAATGGATCAAGGTCAATGTAATTCTCCAAATTGCCCCATATAGAGTGTGTCTGTGCGAGTGAGTCTGTGCCCAGCGATAGATTGGCGCCCTGTCCTGGGTGTATCTGCCCAGCGCCTGAAACGTTCTCCTCTGGATGGGCATGGGGAACCCCCCGCGACCCTAGTAGTGGATTAAGCAAAAGATAATAAATGGATGGAAGTTGCCCCTATATAGTGTGTGTGTGGGTGTCTGTGTGAGTGTGCCCAGCGATAGATTGGCGCCCTGTCCTGGGTGTATCTGCCCAGCGCCTGAAACGTTCTCCTCTGGATGGGCATGGGGAACCCCCCCCCCCCACCCCGCTACCCTAGTAGTGGGTTAAGCAAAAGATAATAAATGGATGGAAGTTGCCCCTATATAGTGTGTGTGTGGGTGTCTGTGTAAGTGTGCCCAGCGATAGATTGGCGCCCTGTCCTGGGTGTATCTGCCCAGCGCCTGAAACGTTCTCCTCTGGATGGGCATGGGGAACCCCCCCCTCCGTGACCCCCCGCTACCCTAGTAGTGGATTAAGCAAAAGATAATAAATGGATGGAAGTTGCCCCTATATAGTGTGTGTGTGGGTGTCTGTGTGAGTGTGCCCAGCGATAGATTGGCGCCCTGTCCTGGGTGTATCTGCCCAGCGTCTGAAACGTTCTCCTCTGGATGGGCATGGGGAACCCCCCCACCCCGCTACCCTAGTAGTGGATTAAGCGAAAGATAATAAATGGATGGAAGTTGCTCCTATATAGTGTGTGTGTGGGTGTCTGTGTGAGTGTGCCCAGCGATAGATTGGCACCATGTCCTGGGTGTATCTGCCCAGCGTCTGAAACGTTCTCCTCTGGATGGGCATGGGGAACCCCCCCCCCCCGCCCCGCTACCCTAGTAGTGGATTAAGCAAAAGATAATAAATGGATGGAAGTTGCCCCTATATAGTGTGTGTGTGGGTGTCTGTGTGAGTGTGCCCAGCGATAGATTGGCACCATGTCCTGGGTGTATCTGCCCAGCGTCTGAAACGTTCTCCTCTGGATGGGCATGGGGAACCCCCCCACCCCGCTACCCTAGTAGTGGATTAAGCAAAAGATAATAAATGGATGGAAGTTGCCCCTATATAGTGTGTGTGTGGGTGTCTGTGTGAGTGTGCCCAGCGATAGATTGGCGCCCTGTCCTGGGTGTATCTGCCCAGTGCCTGAAACGTTCTCCTCTGGATGGGCATGGGGAACCACTGCGACCCCAGTAGAGGATTAAGTGGAAGATAATGAGATATTAGAATACAGAATTAATAACGGAGTCTTTAAATGGGGCGTGTCCCAAATTCCAAGTTGTCTTAATTGATTAGCTTAGAATTGGGCCTTTCATCAGTAGACGATCTTATCCTAAACGAACGCAATATTAAATGGAAAAGAATGTTGCGGCATCGTTTGTGGACCAGCTGTATCCTTTAGAAGATTTTCAGCTATATATAATCCAAACCTTATGAATATTTAACATCTGTTACCACAACTAGGACAACCAGGGAGAACGGGTCTCCCACCGAGACTTGGTTCTCGAGGCGTCTTGCTAGACGCTTTTGAGGCAATGCTCACAAAGCTGTGCAGCGAAAGTCATTTCCAGAGAAGTTCAGAGGCTTTTAATTAATTAAATGTTCATTTCAAACTCTCATCTTATTTTCTTCTGCTTAATCCTCTACTTGGTCGCGGGGGGTGTGGGGGGGGGGTGTGCGGGGGAGGCATTTCGCGTGCTGGGCAGAGACACCCAGGACAGGATGCCGATCCATGGCAGGCATTCATTTGAAAGTCAAAAAGCCAAAAAAAAAAAATTTTTTATTAAATTTGCTATGCTTTAAGTGACTTTAATTCTATTTGTTACTATTGTAACTATTTAACTATTGTATATATATATATATATATATATATATATATATATATATGTGTGTGTGTGTGTGTGTGTGGGATTCTCCGGGTTCTCCGGTTTCCTCCCACAGTGCGAAATAATGGATACAGGGTGAATTGGCTGCTCCAAATTGCCCCTATATAGTGTGTGTCTTTGTGTGAGTGTGTGCCCAGAGATAGATATTCATTTCTAGGGATCGATTTATTGTATCGGAAAATCGATGGTATTGTCTATCCAGAGCAGAGACACCAGGGAACACTGTCCCCTTCAATTTACCTTAAATCCAAATGTTTTTGGACTGCAGGAGGAACGGACACAGGGAGGATATGGACACTCCACCCAGATTGGGATTCGAACCCGGATCCCTAGCGCTGAGAGGCGAACCTGCTGACCATTAGGGTAAATTGAATGGTCTAAATCGCTGAGTCACTTTGGATAAAAGCATCTGTTAATTGATCACATTAAGTGTGAAAGTCATATTCATTTGTAGTGATTGATTCCCTGTATCAGAAAATCGATGGTATCGTCTATCCACAGCAGAGCCACAAGGAACAGTGTCCTGGAAGAGAACAGCAATGAAGAGAATAAACATATACATATATATATATATATATATCTTATGTATATAAAATTATGTGCACACACATACATATACACATACACACACACACTCAGGGATTCCCGGTTCGAATCCCCATCTGGGTGGAGTTTCCATGTTCTCCCCTTGTCCATGTGGGTTTTCTCCGGGTTCTCCGGTTTCCTCCCACAGTCCAAAAACATGGATCAAGGTCAATTGAATTCTCCAAATTGCCCCATATAGAGTGTGTCTGTGTGAGTGAGTGTGTGTCCAGTGATAGATTGGCGCCCTGTCCTGGGTGTATCTGCCCAGCGCCCGATACGTTCTCCCCTGGATGGACATGGGGAACCCCACCGTGACCTTAAAAGAGGATAAAGCGGAAGATAATGGATGGATGGAAAACACTCAAAATGTATGCTCCAAATTATTATGCACAGCAGTTTTCAACCTTTTCATTTTTATAAAGAACACATATATATATATATATGTGTGTTTTTGGACTGTGGCTGTGAGAGGAAACCGGAGAACCCTGAGGAAACCCACGCAGACACGGGGAGGACATGAACACGCCACCCAGATTGGGATCCGAACTGGACCGCTGGGATGCTCTAAATCGCCAAGTCTCTCTGGCTCAAAGCGCCTGCCACTCGATCGAACGCAAAAGTAAAAGTCGTATTCATCCCTAGCGATCGATTCCCTGTATCGGAAAACCGATGGTATCGTCTATCCAGCAGAGCCACCGGGAACAGCGTCCTGGAAGGGCACAGCAACGAAGGGAATAAACATTACGCCCGAAAGCTTAGGAAACGCCGTATCCTCCGCGGCAGGGCATTCCCGGTTCGTTACCATACACCAGGGACAGAGTGCCAATCTATTGCTGAACAAACACACACACATATATATATATATAGGCGGCACGGTGGCATAGTGGTTTAGCATGTTCTCCTCTCAGCGTTAGGGATTCCTGGTTCGAATCCCAATCTGGGTGGAGTTTCCATGTTCTCCTTGTTTCCGCGTGGGTTTCCTCCTGGTTCTCCGGTTTCCTCCAACAGTCAAAAAACACGGATCAAGGTCAACTGAATTCTCCAAATTGCCCCATATAGAGATTGGCACACTGTCCTGGGTATATCTGCCCAGCGCTCGAAATGCTCTCCCCTACATATATATATATATATATATATATATATATATATATATATATATATATATATATATATATATATATATATATATATATATATATATGGAGGAATTTCATGTTTCATGAAATCCATGTTTTCGGACTGTGGCTGTGAGAGGAAACCGGAGAACCCTGAGGAAACCCACGCGGACACGGGGAGGACATGAACACGCCACCCGGATTGGGATCCGAACTGGACCGCTGGGATGCTCTAAATCGCCAAGTCTCTCTGGCTCAAAGCGCCTGCTACTCGATCGAACGCAAAAGTAAAAGTCGTATTCATTCCTAGCGATCGATTCCCTGTATCGGAAAACCGATGGTATCGTCTATCCAGCAGAGCCACCGGGAACAGCGTCCTGGAAGGGCACAGCAACGAAGGGAATAAACATTACGCCCGAAAGCTTACGAAACGCCGTATCCTCCGCGGCGGGGCATTCCCGGTTCGTTACCATACACCAGGGACAGAGTGCCAATCTATTGCTGAACAAACACACATATATATATATATATATAGGCGGCACGGTGGCATAGTGGTTTAGCATGTTCTCCTCTCAGCGTTAGGGATTCCTGGTTCGAATCCCAATCTGGGTGGAGTTTCCATGTTCTCCTTGTTTCCGCGTGGGTTTCCTCCTGGTTCTCCGGTTTCCTCCAACAGTCAAAAAACACGGATCAAGGTCAACTGAATTCTCCAAATTGCCCCATATAGGGATTGGCACCCTGTCCTGGGTATATCTGCCCAGCGCTCGAAATGCTCTCCCCTATATATATATATATATATATATATATATATATATATATATATATATATATGGAGGAATTTCATGTTTCATGAAATCCATGTTTTCGGACTGTGGCTGTGAGAGGAAACCGGAGAACCCTGAGGAAACCCACGCAGACACGGGGAGGACATGAACACGCCACCCGGATTGGGATCCGAACTGGACCGCTGGGATGCTCTAAATCGCCAAGTCTCTCTGGCTCAAAGCGCCTGCCACTCGATCGAAGGCAAAAGTAAAAGTCGTATTCATCCCTAGCGATCGATTCCCTGTATCGGAAAACCGATGGTATCGTCTATCCAGCAGAGCCACCGGGAACAGCGTCCTGGAAGGGCACAGCAACGAAGGGAATAAACATTACGCCCGAAAGCTTAGGAAACGCCGTATCCTCCGCGGCGGGGCATTCCCGGTTGGTTAGCATAGCGCGGTTGGAAATAAATCACAGGACAACGGGGGCTACTTGTACTTTCGGGCCTTTCGCCCCCACCGCAGTGTTCGGACCTGCCCGGACCTGAGCGTAGCCGATTGATGACGGGGAGGTGAAGGCGCTTGATGTGGAGTGAGGAGATTCGGGAATCTCGCATTATCAGGTAAACAAATAAACCGCCGAGCCTTCGGGCGTCCGCCGCGGTTCCTAACGCGTTCCCGACGCTCTGCCGCGGCGCGGACGTCGCGTTTGGGCGCAGTGGCCTTCGTTGAAATGACCCCTCTCCCTCTCGCTCCCTCCCTCTCTCGCTCGCTCTGAGGCGGCCAGCGTGAGAGAGCTCCGGCCGTCATGGAGGAACAGCGCCTCAGCTCCACTGTAGCCTCGTCGAGCTAAGCGGCTAACGGCTTTTATCGCCGGCTCGCCGGTCTCTAGCCATTCCGCTCGGCCGCGGACGGATGTAAGGACGCCTCTCCGACGCTTCTCCCACCCCCGCCGCGCTCGCTCGCTCGCTCGCT
This sequence comes from Corydoras sp. C115, assembly GCA_019802505.1. Classification (NCBI taxonomy): domain Eukaryota; kingdom Metazoa; phylum Chordata; class Actinopteri; order Siluriformes; family Callichthyidae; genus Corydoras; species Corydoras sp. C115. Next base: position 511,892 of record JAFMOC010000478.1, read on the forward strand.
CGCTGCGGTTCGAGTCGCCAGCGGGTTCGTTAGCGCCGTGTTAGCTCCCTGCACGGCTAGCGACCAGCCCCGATCTGCGGAGCCGTAGCTTTAAACGCGTTGCAGCAGGGCGACTTCATGGCCGCCGTCGAGAAATCGGGGGGGAATTGGTTGCGGGAGATAAGTTACAGCCGTTTCCCTGCAGCTTGCTGCGTTTTTTGGCTTGCTGCTTTGTGTGTGTGTGTGTGTGTGTGTGTGTGTGTGTGTGTGTGTGATCCATGCATTATGGTGACCCGAGTAACCTCATGTCATAAGCACAGAGATCTATAGGTCAACTTCTTACCATGATGTGCCATCCATCCATTATCTTCCGCTTTATGTTCTACTAGGGTTGTGGGGGGGTGGGTGGGGGGGGACGTTTGCCCATCCAGGGGAACGTTTGGGGCGCTGGGCACACACTCAGGTTTGGGGCTGTGGGAGGAACTCGGAGGAAACCCACACGGACACGGGGAGGACATGGAACTCCACTCAGATTGGGATTCGAACCGGGAATCCCTAGCGCTGAGAGAATCCATCCATCCGTTATCGTCCGCTTTATCCTCTATTAGGGTCGCGGGGGGGAGGGGGTTCCTCATGCCCATCCAGGGGAGAACGTTTCGGGCGCTGGGCAGATACACCCAGGACAGGGCGCCGATCTATCGCTGGGCACACACTCACTCGGACGGACACAAACATATTGGGCGATTTGGAGAATTCAATTGATCCATGGTTTGGGGCTGTGGGAGGAAACCGGAGAACCCGGAGGAAACCCACACGGACACGGGGAGGACATGGAAACTCCAGCCAGATTGGGAGAACATTGAGAAGAACATGCTAACCACTAAGCCACTGTGTTTATTGAGAATCCATCCATCCATTATCTTCCACTTTATCCTCTATTAGGGTCGCGGGGGGGAGGGGGTTCCTCATGCCCATCCAGGGGAGAACGTTTCGGACGCTGGGCAGATACACCCAGGACAGGACGCCAATCTATCACTCATTCACACAGACACAAACACATGGGGCGATTTGGAGAACTCAATTGACCTTGATCCATGGTTTGGGGCTGTGGGAGGAAACCGGAGAACCGGAGGAAACCCACGCGGACACGGGGAGGACATGGAAACTCCACCCAGATTGGGAGAACATGAGGAGAACATACTAACCACTAAGCCACTGTGTTTATTGAGAATCCATCCATCCATTATCTTCCACTTTATCCTCTATTAGGGTCGCGGGGGGGAGGGGGTTCCTCATGCCCATCCAGGGGAGAACGTTTCGGACGCTGGGCAGATACACCCAGGACAGGACGCCAATCTATCACTCATTCACACAGACACAAACACATGGGGCGATTTGGAGAACTCAATTGACCTTGATCCATGGTTTGGGGCTGTGGGAGGAAACCGGAGAACCCGGAGGAAACCCACGCGGACACGGGGAGGACATGGAAACTCCACCCAGATTGGGAGAACATTGAGGAGAACATGCTAACCACTAAGCCACTGTGTTTATTGAGAATCCATCCATCCATTATCTTCCACTTTATCCTCTATTAGGGTCGCGGGGGGGAGGGGGTTCCTCATGCCCATCCAGGGGAGAACGTTTCGGCCGCTGGGCAGATACACCCAGGACAGGACGCCAATCTATCACTCATTCACACAGACACAAACACATTGGGCGATTTGGAGAACTCAATTGACCTTGATCCATGGTTTGGGGCTGTGGGAGGAAACCGGAGAACCCGGAGGAAACCCACGCGGACACGGGGAGGACATGGAAACTCCACCCAGATTGGGAGAACATTGAGGAGAACATGCTAACCACTAAGCCACTGTGTTTATTGAGAATCCATCCATCCATTATCTTCCACTTTATCCTCTATTAGGGTTGCGAGGGGGGGGTTCCCCATGTCCATCCAGGGGAGAACGTTTCGGGTGCTGGGCAGATACACCCAGGACAGGACGCAATCTATCGCCGGTCACACACACACACACAAACACACACGCAATTTGGAGAATTCAATTGACTTGGTCCATGTTTTTAGACGATGGAGGAAGACCACATGGACATGGCGAGAACATGGAAACTCCACCCAGATTGGGACTCGAACCGGGAATCCCTAGCGCTGATGGTTGAACGTGCTGACCACTAAGCCACCGTGCCGCCCCCATAATGTACCATATGCAACCAACATGCCTGACCGTGCAGTTAAAGCATGTGCTCTGTGCTCACTAAGTGCCAGAGACCAGTGTGTGCATGATTTTCATTCATTCATTATCTCCCGCTTTATCCTCTATTAGGGTCGCGGTGGGGTTCCCCATGCCCATCCAGGGGAGAACGTCTCGGGCGCTGGGCAGACACAGCCAGGACAGGGCGCCAATCCATCGCTGGACACACACTCACTCACACACACAGACACACTCTATATGGGCCAATTTAGAGAACTCAATTAACTTGATCCATGTTTTTGGACTGTGGGAGGAAAGCGGAGAACCCGGAGGAAACCCACGCGGACACGGGGAGAACATGGAAACTCCACCCAGATGGGGATTCGAACCGGGAATCCCTAGCGCTGAGAGGCGAACGTGCTGACCACTAATCCATGTGCATTAAATGTAAATATTAAAATAAAATAGCAGCTGTGAGATATTGCAGTTTAGTTTAAACTAGTAAAGTTTTAGTTTAAACTTTGTTTTAGTTGCAAAAGCGGTGGTTTTGTGGTTAAGGTTGTGATGGTGGTTAATATTGATGGTTTAGGCCACAACCCAGCTACTGCTCAGTGTACACCAGGTTCTAAAACCTTATAACTGAACTGGATAAAGGATGGCTCTTGTGCAAACTGCTCAACTTTTTGCACAAGTAAAGCATTACATGGTCTTTAGTTTGAGTCTAAATGTTTACAGTTGACAAACTTTGTCTTTGAACGCTTATCCGAGACATTTCATGTCTTCGTTTTATTTAGGCCTTTGTTATTATTGTGGTGGTCAGACCAATGCCCCATCCCATCGGGGATAACAGAACAACTGATGGGATGGGGCAGTCGTCTGACCGCCACAATAACATAATAACAAACCGGATTATGTGCAATAACTGTATTATGGTGCAATAACATTAATTCCTTTATTATCTTCCGCTTAATTCTCTGCTAGGATGGGGACGGGGACATTTCGGGCGCTGGGCAAAAGACACACCCAAGACAGGGTGCCAATCCATCACTGGGCACACACTCACACACACAAATACACACTGTATGGGCAATTTAGAGCATTGAATTTACCTTGAATCCATGTTTTTGGACTGTGGGAGGAATCTGGAGAACCCGGAGGAACCCATGCAGACACCGGGAGAACGTGGAAACTCCACTCCACCGTGCCGCACTGGACATATTTTATAATATATACAATTTTTGTATATTTCTATTTTTTTTGCTACTGGTTCTACTTAGCTCGGCACGATGGCTTGGTCCTGGTTCGAATCCCAATCTGGGAGGTGTTTCTATGTTCTCCCCGTGTCCACGTAGGTTTCCTTTGGGTTCTCCAGTTTCCTCCCACAGTCCAAAGACATGGACCAATGTCAATGGAATTCTCCAAATTGCCCCATATAGAGTGTGTTTGTGTGAGGGAGTGTGTACCCAGCGATAGATTGGCGTCCTGTCCTGGATGTATCTGCCCAGCGCCCGAAACGTTCTCCCCTGGATGGGCATGGGGAACCCCCCCGCGCCCCTAGTAGAGGATAAAGCGGAAGCTGGATGGTTCTACTTAATTTCTCGAAGCATTCCTCCCGATAGGAACAATCAAGTCTTATCTTATCTCATGGTGCCATAACAAGTCTGTCCTCATGTTCTGCAGGGTCGAGGCCACTGTCCCGGCATGGGGGACATGAAGACCCCCGATTTTGATGACTTGCTGGCAGCGTTCGATATTCCTGATATTGATGCAAAAGAGGCCATTCAGTCGGCACCCGACGAGGTGGAGGGCCACCAGGGGTCGAGCAGCGGTTCCCTTGCCAAATCAAGCGACAGCACAGTCGGAGGAAGTGCGACCCTTCGTGCCTCCAGCCCGGCCACAGATCCCCAAAGCGACCCCTCTATCGTCAGTGTGATCGTGAAGAACCGGGTGCGCAGTGAAGCATTCGAGGCTGGCGACGCGCCCGAACCGCTCAACCACAATGGGTTCATGTCCTCGAGCGCATCGTCTCACCTGTCCCAGTCTCGGAGTCAGTCAAACGGAGAGCCGTGGCCTCTCTGTGGCCCCAAAGCCACTTCGGACTCCACTGGGGCGGTTGCTTGGACCCGGGAATCCCTCTAAGCAAAGTAGCAACGTCTTATCGAAGCTCAAGCCCCTGATGGCACAGGGTTCTGGAGACCCTGTGGGCAGAGCTCGGAAGATGCAGATGTTGCAGCAGCAGCATGCACATCAGGAGTCGGGCTTAGAGGGCGCCGATAAGACAAAGGGTAACGCACTTTCGGGCGGTACGAGTGGAGTAGGTCCTGCGTTGTTCCCCCCTCCTAAACCCTTCCTTGCGAATGCCTCCTCAGCCCCTTCGTCTTCCCCCTCATCAGCCCCTCCCTCTGTGGGGTCCCGGATCTCGGGACCTGTTGTGTCGACGCCACTAGCTACGAGTTTGTCTGAACCGTTTAATGGGACTCCGCACCACAGTACTTCAGAAGAGGATGACTCCGATCCAGATTCAGGAGGGTCACTCGTCATCCATGAGAGTCCAGGCTCGCCCTCCCCCCCCAAACGCCCACGCAGGCTGAAGGCTCACGGTGAGAGTTCAGAGTCCCCGTCGCGTCCTCGCTCGGCACACATGTCCGCCGTGTACCCCAAACCGGGAGACATCCCCTCGGCTCTACCGGCATCCCCCCGGGCTCAGGTCTGGCTTTCGCCTGTTCAGACCGGGACTGGAAAAAGCCAGTCTCCTGAGGCGCGGAACCCCGAACACGTCATCGAGGAGCGCGACTCACCTGAGAGTCCGGAGCCCGAGACCCCCAAGGCCGCAGGAAAAATGCCGCGGCCTCCAAGAAGTCTTCCAGCGCAGGTGTAACTGATCCGTCGCCACCCGCGGGCCTTCGAGAACCTAAGGAGGAGGAAGAGGAACTGGAGGTGGCCAAAGTGAACAAAGACAATAGGGATGGAACCAATACAGGGCAGGACAATGGACAGAAGGACGAGAAAAGATGGAGGCAAAAGATGAGAGTGATTCTTCCCAGTCCCCGGCAATCCCCAACATCGGTGCACCTCCTAATAGCAGTGAAAGCACCGCCACGGACTCGGCAGTCCCCTCCAGACCGCTAAAAGTCCGAATTAAGACCATTAAAACCCCCACGGGAAGCATAACCCGCACGGTTACCAGTGTGGCTGGCAAAGGCGCCGCTGGAGAGATGGGTAAAGGAGCAGACGGGTCAAAAATCCAGCCAGGGAGTCAAACGGCACCCGCCAGCAAAAGCCAAAAGGGTGAAGCCTCCACTGGACGGATAGCGAAAGGTACCGTCTTGCCTGTATCCACCTTAGAAGCCAGCAATGCCATGCTGGCCGCGGCGAACAAAGCCCAAAACAAAATCTCTGCCTCGCCCGACAAGACCAAGGTCTCGGCCACGGCCGTCAGCATCACGAAGTCCGCCAACCTGCCGGCCACCCCCGCGGCCGGCGGCGCCGGCGCGCGTGCCGCGACTGGGAGGGCGACCAACGGCGGGGTGCCGAATACTCACGTACCATGTAAGCCGGCGTCTATCGTCAACAGCACGGGGGCGGTCATTTCCCGGAGCCAATCGAGCCTGGTCGAAGCTTTTAATAAGATTCTCAACAGCAAGAACCTGTTGCCCAGCTACCGACCGGACCTGTCGACGCCGCCGCCGCCCGAGTGGGGTCTGCCCATCCCCGCGACCGGCTATCGGTGCCTGGAGTGCGGGGATGCCTTTGCTCTGGAGCGCAGCCTGGCACGCCACTATGACCGGCGCTCGTTGAGAATCGAGGTGACCTGTAACCACTGTGCAAAGCGGCTGGCCTTCTTTAACAAGTGCAGTTTGCTTCTGCATGCCAGGGAGCATAAGGAGAGGGGGCTGGTCATGCAGTGTTCACACCTGGTGATGAGACCAGTGACCGTGGAGCAGATGATTGGCCAGCAGGACACCACTCCAATCGGTATGTGAATACTAGGGCTGTATTCAACTAAAGATTTTCATAGTCGAATCTGATTCGTCAGATTATCCCTATAGTCGACTGATAGTCGAATCAGTTAAAATTTCACCACAATATGGCGCTAAGGGCGTAGTTTTTAAAAAAAAAAAAAATTTTTTTTTAATATTTTACTTGTTTTTCTAACTTTTTTTTTGTTTTTCTTTTCTTTTTTTTTTTTTTCTAGAAGTTAGGATGATTTTATTTGACAAAAGGCTATATATATAACGAAAACAAAGACATTTCATGTAAAAACTAACGCTTAGCAGCAGCCATGGGCGCCCCCATGTGGTCAAAATGGTACATTCGACTATGAGGTTCATAGTCGACTACGGTTCTCCGAATCGAATCGTCGAATCAGCGAATATTGCAGCTCACCCCTAGTGAATACTATGTTGGCTAGGGGTGCTGAAATGAAGCGATTCTTCAAAGGATCGCGATTCGTAGCCCTGGCGATTCTGAATCGATGCTAAATGGCCAAGAATCGAGTTTAAAATTTGTTTAGGTTTTATTTTTTGCCGTTCCATCTCCCGAGCGTACTCCATCTCGCATTACGTATGCACTCGGCCACCGTACAGCGAGCTCGTCAGCCGTCTCCCGTTGTCTGAATGGAGTCCGCTAGCATGGAGCAGGGGGAGAGCGCGATTCGACCCGCCCCATCGTCGTTAAAAGCCGGTGTTTGGGCACACTTTGGGTTCTACAATGTCCCGGGGGACAGAGAGCTCGACATGAGAACAACAGTTTACAAGGAGTGTAAAATAAGATTGAGGTACTTTGGAAACACGACAAATGTGCCAGCCCGTTTGGCGCGACATCCAGGCCTATCCAGGGGAGAACGTTTCGGGCGCTGGGCAGATACACCCAGGACAGGGCGCCAATCTATCACTGGGCACACACTCACTCACACAGACACACTCTATATGGGCAATTTGGAGAACTCATTTGACTTGATCCATGTTTTTGGATTGTGGGAGGAAACCAGAGAATTCTGGGGGGAACCCACGCGGACACGGGGAGAACATGGAAACTCCACCCAGATTGGGATTCGAACCGGGAATCCCTAACGCTGAGAGGAGAACATGCTAGCCACTAAGCCACCGTGCCGCCCTTAGTTGAAAAATATATTTACTATTTAAGGTTAGGTTTTAAAAATGTGGCAAATGATGATGATGCAGTATAGTTCAAAACACTGAACTACGCTGTCTTCCAAATTATTATGCAAATATTATTTTATCAGATTTTCCAAAATGACATATGAATTGCAGTCATTGTAAATTTTCCATCATCAGCTATTAGAGTATAATTGAAAGGTTTTTGAACAAACTGCCAATGATAACAGTATATATATAAAAAAAAAAGAACACTCAAAAGGGCGGCACGGTGGCTTAATGGTTAGCATGTTCTCCTCTCAGCTCTAGGGATTCCCGGTTCGAATCCCCATCTGGGTGGAGTTTCCATGTTCTCCCCATGTCTGCGTGGGTTTCCTCCGGGTTCTCTGGTTTCCTCCCACAGTCCAAACATTTACACATTTAACCCATCCATGCAGTGAAACACACATATACACACACTTGATAGCCCAACACCCTAACCTCCAGCTACCATGCCCATGTTTCGTGTTTAGGTGGCTTAAAATTATATTATTTTATTATTTATTATATTTATTATTAGGAATTATAGTCCTCCACATTTAACCATCCATGCAGCACACTGCGTGAAGTGAGCCTTGTATACAGCGCCTGGGGGGGCAATTGGGATCACATTACATTAATTCATACATAAACTTTTATCCAAAGTGACCTTACAAATCGAGCGCAGGGTTGATACAGCATCCCTGGAGCAATGAGGGTTAAGGGTCTTGCTCAAGAACAAGAACACTGATGGTAACATCAGTGGACCTTGGATTTGAACCCACAACCTTCAGATTGATAGCTCAAGGCCCTGCCTACTAAGCTACATGGATTTAAGGTGAATTGAATTCTCCAAATTGCCCCATATAGAGTGTGTTTGTGTGAATGAGTGTGTGCCCAGCTATAGATTGGCGTCCTGTCCTGGGTGTATCTGCCGCCCAAAAAGTTCTCCCCTGGATGGGCATAGGGGAACCTATGCCCATTAGAGGGGTACTCTAATAGCTGATGACTGGAAAATTACAATGACTAATTCATATAGTTCATTTTGGAAAATCTGAGAAATAGTATATTTGCATAATAATTTGGAACACAGTGTAAGCATTTTATTTCTAAGGTTAAGTTTGAAAGATTTGCAAAATCTAAATGCACTCTGACTGTAAAGTCTGTATTTTAGTTTCGATTAAAGGCTTATCCACCATGGGAAACTTTGGTATTAATATATTTAGAATTATTTGTTTAGATGTTTATTAGATGTTTCTTATTTAAGAAAAAGCCAGGCAGCTAAGCTAACCTAATACTGCTCATTTTAATTTATTCATTCATCCATTATCTTCCGCTTTATCCTCTATTAGGGACGTGGGCGGGGGGGGGGGGTTCCCCATTCCCATCCAGGGGAGAACGTTTCAGGCGCTAGGCAGATACACCCAGGACAGGGCGCCAATCTATCGCTGGGCACACACTCTCTCACACATACACACTCTATATGGGGCAATTTGGAGAACTTAATTGACTTGATCCATGTTTTTGGACTGTGGGAGGAAACCGGAGAACCCGGAGGAAAAACGCGGACACGGGGAGAACATGGAAACTCCACCCAGATGGGGATTCGAACCGGGAATCCCTAGCACTGAGAGGAGAACGTGCTAACCACTAAAGCCACCGTGCCGCCCTGACCTGAAAATATTGTTTTAAATAAATATTGTATATGTTTACATCGGGCGGCACGGTGGCTTAGTGGTTAGCACGTTCGCCTCTCAGCGCTAGGGATTCCTGGTTCGAATCCCCATCTGGGTGGAGTTTCCATGTTCTCCCCGTGTCCGCGTGGGTTTCCTCGGGGTTCTCCGGTTTCCTCCCACAGTCCAAAAACATGGATCATGTTAATTGAGTTCTCTAAATTGCCCCATATAGAGTGTGTATGAGTGCGTGTGAGTGAGTGTGTGCCCAGCGATAGATTGGCGCCCTGTCCTGGGTCTATCTGCCCAGCGCCCGAGACGTTCTCCTCTGGATGGGCATGGGGAACCCCACCGCGACCCTAATAGAGGATAAAGCGGGAGATAATGAATGAATGAATGTTTACATCGTCATTTCATCTTGTCAATCACATCATTTAAACTAAATTTATAGCCCATTTGAACTGAAAAATCGTTTCTGAGTCGAATCGTCACCTCAAAGATCGAATCGAATCGAATCGCCAGACACTGAGAGATTCGCGCCTCTAATGTTGGCGTTAGTGTTAAAATATATTACCGGGAGCGTCTAGTCTTTGTGGGGTCGTATTTTAAAGATGCTGACTAAAGACTTCTTTTTGTCACTTCAGGTATGCTTTCTCCTTCCATGTCTTCTCCAGCGGTATCCACCCCCTCTTCCCAATCAGGAACCCCCTCGGTCCCTTCCACATCCAGTCCTCTGAAAGAGTCCCCATCGCAAGGCCCCGTTGCTTCGCAACCCAGTCCGGCCCGCCGTGGCCCTCAGAGTCCCCACGTCCTGATGCCGCTTCCTTGCAAGAAGGGGGAGGTCCTTCAGTACCACAACTTCAAATGTCGCGAATGCCAGACTCAGTTTGCAGGCAAGGCTGAGCTGGTGGCGCACTTCCAGCAAATCCGAGCCACCCCCAATTCAGTAAGTACTGGATTTCGCACTGTTTAGTATGGAACTAAATACCGTATTCATGTTCAAGTTCAAGTTATTTATTTATAGAGCGCTTTTTACAACAGTACATCGTCACAAAGCAGCTTTACAGAATGAAAAGCCTTTAGACCCCCAAAGAGCAAGCCGAAGCGACAGTGGCAAGAAAAAACTCCCTTTTATGTTGTTATTTAAGGAAGAAACCTTGGGAGGACCAAGATTCAGTGGGGGACTCATCCTCCTTGAGCGGCCAGGCAGCAACAACAATGCAGGACAGCCATGTAGAGATATTAAACAAATGGAAAAACTAACAACTGGAAAACTATATGTGAGTCCATTAGGGGGCGTCCTGCAGGACCGCCTTGTCAGGTTCTATACAGTATTCGTCAGCAGAGCCATGGATGAAGATCTCCAGGAAGCCGGGGGACACCTCAAAAGAAACAGACAAGGAAGGCAGTTAGAGCTAATAATAAAGCACGGCATTTAAATAATAAGTAATTAATTGACACAGTGCATCATGTGACTCCGGCATCACTGACTAGAGCAGCAGAACTAAAAGAGGCAAATACTGCAGACTCTACATAGTTCAGATGGCGCCCCGGAACAGCATCATTTCAGCGCCACACCCCCCCATTAATGATGAGGTGGGTGAAGAGGTGAAACGCCAGCATACACTGATCACAGATTACCCCCCAACACAGCCAAGTCTGAGATCTACATCTTTATCTACAGGGGATTAGTTAAACGCAAGATTAAATAAACGTGTTTTTGATTTATTTTGAAAGATTAATAGTGATTCAGAATCACGAACAGCAACTGGAAGGCTATTCCAAAGTTGAGGAGCCTTGTGGGAGAACGCTCTTCCACCAGCAGTCATTTTATTTATTCTAGGAGCTAAGAGTAAACCAGCACCTTGAGATCGGAGCTCACGTGTTGGCTTGTACGATTAAATCAGCTCACTCAGATACTGTGGAGCCTGATTATGTAGAATTTTATATGTTATTAATAAAATTTTGTAAACTTAACTGGTAGCCAGTGCAAGTTTGATAACACAGGATTCATCCCACAAGTGCTCAGAAAGTTCAGGACGCACCTCTTGCTTCTTCTTTCAGACCTGTACGCTTTGCTCGCCGCCCATGATGCTGCCCAATGGCTGCAGTGTGTCGGCTCATCAGCGAATCCATAAGCACCGGGCTCCTCATGTGTGTCCCGAGTGCGGCGGTATTGCTCATCAGGCCAGTTTCCAGACTCACCTGGAGGAGGCTTGTCTGCACTTCGCCAGACGCATTGGCTACAGGTATCAAAAATCTTTTAAATCCCCCTTTTTTTGCATTGGATTTGCATTGATCGTGGGGTTTAGTACCTCAAAGGTTTGCCACAGTGACACGGCGATCTCACAGCAAGTTAGTCCTGAGTTCCATCCATCTATTAGCTACCGCTTACCCGGGTCCAGGTTGCTGGGGCAGCAACCTAAGCAAGGAAGCCCAGACGTCCTAATCCCCAGCCACCTCTTTTAGCCCCTCAGGAGGCACACCAAGGCGTTCCCATGCCAACCAAGAAACATATTCACTCCATCTTGTTCAGTGCCTTCTCCCGGTTAAACAGGCCCGGAACACCTGGGAGCTCCTCCAGAAAGACTGTACTCCTTACCTTAACTTCAAGAGAAAAGACAAGCCACCCTCATTTTGGCCATCCATCCATTATCTTCCGCTTTATCCTCTACTAGGGTCGTGTCGGGGTTCCCCATGCCCATCCAGGGGAGAACGTTTCGGGCGCTGGGCAGATACACCCAGGACAGGGCGCCAATCTATCACTGGGCTCACACTCTCTCATGCAGATAGACTCTATATGGGGCAATTTGGAGAACTCAATTGACCTTGATCCATGTTTTTGGACTGTGGGAGGAAACCGGAGAACCCGGAGGAAACCCACGCGGACACGGGGAGAACATGGAAACTCCACCCAGATTGGGATTCAAACCAGGAATCCCTAGCGCTGAGAGGAGAACATGCTAACCACCAAGCCAACGTGCCTCCTTTTGTAATCTTTACAATCTAAATTCCCTAATTAAGGGGTTGCATATCCATCCATCCATTATCTTCCACTTTATCCTCTATTAGGGTCGTGTCGGGGTTCCCCATGCCCATCCAGGGGAGAACGTTTCGGGCACTGGGCAGATACACCCAGGACAGGACGCCAATCTATCGCTGGGCACACACTCACTCACACAGACACACTCTATGTGGGGCAATTTGGAGAACTCAATTGACTTGATCCATGTTTTTGGGCTGTGGGAGGAAACCGGAGAACCCGGAGGAAACCCACTCGGACACGGGGAAAACATGGAAACTCCACCCAGATTGGGATTCATTCCCCAGACCGGGAATCCCTAGCGCTGAGAGGAGAACATGCTAACCACCAAGCCAACGTGCCTACTTTTGAAATCTTTACAATCTAAATTCCCTAATTAAGGGGTTGCATATCCATCCATCCATTATCTTCCACTTTATCCTCTACTAGGGTCGCGAGGGGGGTTCCCCATGTCCATCCAGGGGAGAACGTTTCGGGCGCTGGGCAGATACACCCAGGACAGGGCGCCAATCTATCGCTTGGCACTCACTCACTCACACAGACACACTCTATGTGGGGCAATTTGGAGAACTCAATTGACTTGATCCATGTTTTTGGGCTGTGGGAGGAAACCGGAGAACCAAGAATCCCGGAGAACATGGAAACTCCACCCAGATTGGGGTTCGAAACGGAAATCCCTAACGCTGAGAGGCGAACGTGCTAACCACTAAGCCACCGTGCCGCCTATGCGTTTTTTTTAATTCATTTTATTTATTTATTTATTTCTGCAGATGCTCCAGCTGTCAGGTTGTGTTTGGCGGCCTGAACTCCATCAAGTCTCACATTCAGACTGCCCACTGCGAAGTGTTCCACAAGTGTCCTCACTGTCCGATGGCCTTCAAGTCCGCTCCTAGCGCCCAGGCTCACATGAGCACTCAGCATCCCACCCTCACCGCCGCTCAGGCCAAGTACGTTCTCTGAATTATTATTTTTTTATTTATTTTTTTATTTTTTTTTTTTAACCGGTCATATCTGGTAGCTTTTGCAATCTGTATGGTAATCTGACTGCACTGATGTACCATACATGTTTGCGTTTACGTTCTTACAGGAACAGTTCTACAGATTATTGTAGCCTATGTTAATTCTGCTTTTATTTGATTGATTTGAATTATTCCGCCAATGCATGACAGGGGAGAAAAAGAGGAAAGGAAGAGAGAGGGAAAAAAGAAACAACCTAGAAAAAAATAAATAAAATAATAAAAATAACCATTCTCTGAATTTTCTACTGAAATTACATTCAGGTCATGAATCCAGCATCATAATGTAATGTAGCATCAGCAGCAAGCGGTATGAAATGATCCGAGTGCACATTCATGACAAAGCTCGGCATATATTTAAACTGACTCTGATCTCTTAGGTCTTTAGATCATTGTAGGTTAAAGAGTTCCGTGGGAATTCATTGGTGGGCTGCTGTAATTAAACATGCATGATTTTGCTAAATCAGCACCTCATGGTCAAGTTAACTAGTTTGCCATGATGTCTTGAGCAGAGTAAACACTCGCAGAGCATTTCATCAGGACTGACTGCACTCCTGGTTTATTTAATCATCTGATCACATGGCTGGGCTTCAGCAGAGCAATTTGCGAAACTATTCAACCTGGCTTTAACCTGTGCTTTACTGTGATGAGAAATGTGATCTCAGAGATTTTGTTCATGGCATGATTGTTGGTGCCAGATGGGTTAGTTTGAGCATTTCTACAATTTAGATCTCGTGAATTATTGTGAATAAATCACGGGAAAGTGGTGTTGTTAGGCACAACGCATAGTTTACAATAATACACGACCTCTCGTAGCTTATTGCTTTATTATTAAACAGGTAGTTGCGGTCCTTAAATCTGATTGGCTGAGCCGTTTGTCCAGCCGTGACAATACTGACAATAACACACAATAGGTTATACATTATGCAATACAATACATTATTTTCCTGATAGTTTTTAGAATGTGTGTTCTGTAATTTGGCCACTTGGTATTTGATTGTTAGACAAACCGAAATCCTGTTACTCAGCGATCAGTGTTCACTTTATAAACTGGACTAGCATTTCTACAATTTATATCTCGTATATTATTGTGAATAAATCACGGGAAAGTGGTGTTGTTGGGCACAACGCATAGTTTACAATAATACACAACCTCTGGTAGCTTATTGCTTAATTATTAAACAGGTAGTTGCGGTCCTTAAATCTGATTGGCTGAGCCGTTTGTCCAGCCGTGATAATACTGACAATAACACACACACAATACAGTATACATTATGCAATACAATACATTATTTTCCTGACATTTTTTAGAATGTGTGTTCTGTAATTTGGCCACTTGGTGTTTGATTGTTAGACAAACCGAAATCCTGTTACTCAGCGATCAGTGTTCACTTTATAAACTGGACTAGCATTTCTACAATTTATATCTCGTATATTATTGTGAATAAATCACGGGAAAGTGGTGTTGTTCAGCACAACGCATAGTTTACAATAATACACAACCTCTCATAGCTTATTGCTTTATTATTAAACAGGTAGTTGCGGTCCTTAAATCTGATTGGCTGAGCCGTTTGTCCAGCCGTGACAATACTGACAATAACACACACACAATACAGTATACATTATGCAATACAATACATTATTTTCCTGACATTTTTTAGAATGTGTGTTCTGTAATTTGGCCACTTGGTATTTGATTGTTAGACAAACCGAAATCCTGTTACTCAGCGATCAGTGTTCACTTTATAAACTGGACTAGCATTTCTACAATTTATATCTCATATATTATTGTGAATAAATCACGGGAAAGTGGTGTTGTTGGGCACAACGCATAGTTTACAATAATACACAACCTCTGGTAGCTTATTGCTTAATTATTAAACAGGTAGTTGCGGTCCTTAAATCTGATTGGCTGAGCCGTTTGTCCAGCCGTGATAATACTGACAATAACACACACACAATACAGTATACATTATGCAATACAATACATTATTTTCCTGACATTTTTTAGAATGTGTGTTCTGTAATTTGGCCACTTGGTGTTTGATTGTTAGACAAACCGAAATCCTGTTACTCAGCGATCAGTGTTCACTTTATAAACTGGACTAGCATTTCTACAATTTATATCTCGTATATTATTGTGAATAAATCACGGGAAAGTGGTGTTGTTCAGCACAACGCATAGTTTACAATAATACACAACCTCTCATAGCTTATTGCTTTATTATTAAACAGGTAGTTGCGGTCCTTAAATCTGATTGGCTGAGCCGTTTGTCCAGCCGTGACAATACTGACAATAACACACACAATACGTTATACATTATGCAATACAATACAATACATTATTTTCCTGATCTTTTTTAGAATATGTGTTCTGTAATTTGGCCACTTGGTATTTGAGTGTTAGACAAACCGAAATCCTGTTACTCAGCGATCAATGTTCACTTTATAAACTGGACTAGCATTTCTACAATTTATATCTCGTATATTATTGTGAATAAATCACGGGAAAGTGGTGTTGTTGGGTACAACGCATAGTTTACAATAATACACAACCGCTCGTAGCTTATTGCTTTATTATTAAACAGGTAGTTGCGGTCCTTAAATCTGATTGGCTGAGCCGTTTGTCCAGCCGTGACAATACTGACAATAACACACACAATAGATTATACATTATGCAATACAATACATTACTTAGAACGTGTGTTCTGTAATTTGGCAACACAAAGTGTTTGATTGTTATAAAAAACAAAATCCTGTTACTCAGCAATCAGTGTTCACTATAAACCGGACTAGATTCTGTCGCGGAAGACCAGTTTATTGTTTTTGCTTTCAATAAACACATTTATGAATCTTAGTTTTTTTTTTATTATAGTGTGTTTGTATTAAATAATTTTATAAAAGCACTTGATAAGACGCTTGAGTTTGTGTATTATTGTGAATAAATCACGGCAAAGAGGTGAAACTGTACTACACTATGTGTCGGTCCTAACAACACCTCTTTCCCGTGATTTTGACACAATAATGCACGCCCTCTCATACTTTATTGCTTTAATAAAATTGTTATACATTAAAAAATAATAATAATAATTGTTTATTTGCAACTAAATTATTAATAAACTTGTCTTCCGCTACGTAATCTAGTCCGATTTTTAAAGTAAATATTGGTTGCTAAGCAACGGGATAGCAGTTTAGTGCTTATGGGGAAAAGGCTTTGTTTATATTGATCTGTAGATTTCCATTAATGGTTTATATTTGAAAAGAATCTTTTACCACGTTCTCACATGGTAGGGCCCTCACTTGTACAAAACGCACTGCCCAGATCACACCTGTTCTGAAAGAACTTCACTGGTTGCCGGTCTCTTCCAGTATTACATATAAGATTCTTTTGCTTCCCTTTAAAATATTGCATTGACTTGCCCCATCCTGCCTCAGGGAACATTTACATGTCCTCTCTCGCACTCTCCGGTCTACTGGCACTGGCCTTCTGACAGTCCCTTCATTTAAATGAAAGTCGATGGGTGGCAGATCGTTCAGTGGTCGCTATAAATTTAACTTATTTTTTCCGGTTTCTTTACTGGAGAGCTAGAAAAAGTTTTTTGGGTTTTG
>JAFMOC010000479.1:5000-17500 GCA_019802505.1 Corydoras sp. C115
CGAAGCGGGCCGAGGGTACACACCCGCCAAAAACGGGTCCCCACCCCCGGCGGCTCCACATCCAATCTCAGCCTCCACCCCGCGCCTCCGCTCACAATCATCCGGCTCGGCGTCTGCTCCGGGCCTCGCCGCCTCCACAGCCAGCAGGTTCTCCCTGTGGGAGCTCCCGTGTTCTCCAACGTTCCAAAATCCAAAACGGTAACAACTGAAGGGGGTGGGTGTGCAGGGGGGATGGGGGTTCTGATCCCAACAGAACCGGAAATCAATCCATCACCGAGACACAGTCCAGAACATTTACTCAAATCCTTTGTTTTTAGAACGTAGAAGAAGTGGACCGACCCCGACCCGTCCAAATGATCAGGATCAGGGTTCCGATTCCTCCCATGGTCACAGGTGTTTAAAAACCCAGCAGACTGTTTCCACAAACATTTGTGAAAGTTCCAGCGTGGAACTCTAACAGAACGTCAACTGTGGAACAAATCCGGTCGTGAAGGTTCCTCGCTCTGGAACGTTCCACCGTTGACAGTCAGTCGGTTTAGAAGAACATGGAAGAGTTTGAGGACGACGGCCACCAAATGGTAGAACATGGAACCTGACGGAGCGGGGTGATGGTGCCAAGAGGTGGCCCACGTTCTGCAGAGTGGATCACTACAGACCTCCAAACTTCACGTGTCCTTCAGAGATGCTTGAGAACCGAGCGCAGAGAGAGAACGTCATGGAACGGGTTCTGTGACACCTGGGCAACAAATCCGGTCGTGAAGGTTCCTCGCTCCGGAACGTTCCACCGTCGACCGTCAGCTGGTTTAGAAGAACATGGAAGAGTTTGAGGACGACGGCCACCAAGTGGTAGAACATAGAACCTGACGGAGCGGGGTGATGGTGCCAAGAGGTGGCCCACGTTCTGCAGAGTGGCACCTGGGCAACAAATCCGGTCGTGAAGGTTCCTCGCTCTGGAACGTTCCACCGTCGACAGTCAGCTGGTTTAGAAGAACATGAAAGAGTTTGAGGACGACGGCCACCAAGTGGTAGAACATGGAACCTGACGGAGCGGGGTCATAATGCCGAGGGCGACAAACCCAGTCGTGAAGGTTGCTCGCTCCGGAACGTTCTCCCATCGACCGTCAGCAGGATCATAAGAACGTGGAAGAGTTTGAGGACGATGGCCACCAAGTGGTAGAACATAGAACCTGACGGAGCGGAGTGATGGTTCCAAGCGCCAAGGCCAACGTTCTGCAGAGTGGATCACTACAGAACTCCAAACTTCACGCATCCTTCAGGTGAGCTCGAGAACCGAGAATCTACACCGTACATCACCAGAGCGTCGGACTCTAGAACGGTGGAGATGTTCTCTGGAGTGATCACGCTCCTCCATCTGGAGATCTGATGGACGAGTCTGAGTTTGGAGGTTCCAGGAGAACCGTACTCGTCTGACGGCATTGTGGAAAGTTTGGAGGGGGGGGGGGGGGTTGTTTTTCAGGAACTGGGCATGGTTCCCCTTAGTTCCACTGAAAGGAACTCGGAATGCTTCAGCACACCAAGACATTTTGGACAGTTCCACGCTCCCAACGTCGGGGGAACTGTTTGGAGCCTGTCCCGTTCTCTTTGACATGACGGTGCGCCAGAACACAAAGCAAGGTCTAGAAAGACATGAGGACAGAGTCCTGACCTGAACCCCATAGAACGTCTTCGGGATGAATTAGAACGCCGACTGAGAGCCAGGCCTTCTGGTCCAACATCGGTGAGTGACCTCACCAACACACTTCTGGAAGAACCGTCCAGGATTCCCATCAGCACCCTCCAGAACCTCGTGGACGGCCTTCCCCGAAGAGCTGAAGATGTTCTAGGGTGGAACCACGTCATCCAGAACCCTATGGATTAGGAACGGGACGTCACGTGGGAGTGGAGACAGGGGGTGCAGGAGACATCAGGTGATGCTGCACCAATTAGAAGCCTGAATTGGACGAGTCCGTTGGGGTTGCTAATTGGGTGCGTGAGTTCTGGGAGTCTGAGACGGAACCCGAGCGGCAGGTCCAGGTGCCTGCGGGTGAGATCCGCCCTTCAGAACCTCACAGTCGGAGCGTCCACCCGAGATAATGAGACTTTCTCTCTTGTTGGCTGGAATCCGGATCTGTCCCGCCGCCTCCTGCAGAACCCACCGCGTTCCGTCCGCTGTCCTCCTCCTCCTCCTCCTCCTCCTCCCGCCGCTGCCGGACAGAGTTTACTCGGTTCTTCTGGTCGTCTCGGGAACCTTTAACGACCTCGATCCCTCCACCGGAATAACAGCTCCGAAATAACAAGCGCTCTCGGGTGAACCGGCGTGCTGACACCTCGGCCTCGCGCACACACACACACACACACACACACACACACACACACACACACACACACACACACACACACATCAGACCGGTGGAGGTGGTGGAGGCGGTGGAGGTGGTGTGATGTCCACCGAGCTCATGTCGTGTCTTCTTGGTTCTCCGTATGTTCCCGTCTCCCGTCTCTCCTCCACGTGTCCGTCTGTTTTAATAAAGCTTAACGTTCTCCTCGGCCTCCTCCGGTCGTGTTCGCGTCATGCAGTCCGGCCCGTGGACCAGCAGAACGTCTGTCCTCCAGGTCCATCTGTTGTGAAGAACCAGAACTTCAGACGAGGAGCGCAGAACGGGAGGAGGTGCTCAGAACCCAGATGTTAGAACCTCATGAGCTGGAACTCCGCCTTCTTCTCATGAGGAACCACATTGGGCCATCGATCAGAAGGTTGTGGGTTCAGATCCCAGGTCCATTGAAGTGGGTTCTTGAGCAGGACCCTTAACCCTCATCGCTCCAGGGGGCGCTGTGGTCGACCCTGTGCTCACTTTGTAAGTCGCTTTGGATGAACGCGTCCATCAAATGACCAGGTTTGAAAAATAAAAGGCGGGATCTAAATGGGCGGGGCTACACAAGTCTAAATTTCAGAACTGATGTTCAACCACCCAGGTGAATCATGAAACTCCACCCCTCCTCTCTGATTGGCTCCCTGTAGCTGACTGATCTCCAGGACGGTCTCTGTATCTGGCCCCTCTGACCTTCACTCTAGATTTTAAAACACACTCCGACTCGTTCTCTACGTTGTAGTGAGGAATGTCGCCGGGTGGGGCAACCTCACTCTCACTCTGTATGGTTCTCCACTGATCAACGGTGGAACCATCTCCCCAACTCTGTCTGTAAGGCGCTGAGTCAGCATCTTTAAGAAACACATCTCCACCACAAACACCTTGGTTACCAACATGGTTGGGGGTCAGAACACAGGGTTGACCACAGCGCCCCCTGGAGTAATGAGGGTTAACGAGCCACATTGGTAACGTCAACGGACCTGGGATTTGAGCCCACGACCTTCAGATTGATAACCCGACACCCGACCCAATGAGCTACCACACCCAGATGGGAGAACATACCAACTTGCACAGAAAGATTTTTGCCTGTCCTGCCCAGGATTCGAACCCAGGACCTTGTGGCTGTGCCCGATGTGTTTTATGATCTCTATTTAAAAACCTGCGAGGTGGTCGTACAAACGTTTGCTTTATTAACGCACATCCCATTATCTCCCACATTCATCTGCCGGGCGTCCCCCTCGAGCGGGACGGAGGTTCCGGGTTCAGACCGGGTTCCTTTAATGAGCTTCTCAACGGCTCCCATCAAACCGTCGTCCCGCCGTCGTAGCGCGTTCATTACGCGCTGGCATTTTGCACTTAGCCTTTCCGAAACATCTGGGTTAAATTTGTCTGATTTGTTGGCTTTCAAGCCGCTAATTATCTCAACCTTTTTTAAATGTCAGCGAGCCGCCACCGAGAGGCGACACACTGGGCGCCCGCACCTCCCGTCCAACCATTAAACGGGATCCACGCCACGGGAAGTGCAGCTGACGAGCTGCAGGGGGCGACGTCCAGCAAACCGAAACTCAGACACTCCTCCGGACGTCATCGGTGGGATTCGAACCATCCATCCATACGTTATCTTTATCCTCTATTGATTGTAGCGAGAAAACAATTCATTTAATTTTAAAAATGCTAATTATAACCCGAACCCGAATGTTTAATTATGGTGTAAAGTTTGGTGTCTAAATCTAATTAAAAATGATCGCCTCCTTTTGGCGACATCACCGCCTGTCAGGAAAATTATTCGTTTGGGAATAATTACTAATAATAACTAATCAACTAATCAGATTTACCTTTACGCCTAAAGCTGCGACATTGTGATGTCATTCATGTTCAGCTAATACACTTATCCTGTTGGGAGGAAAGAGGACACCCACACTGACACTGGGAGAACATACAAAAACACACGAATCCATGCCAATGTGACGACCAGAGTTAAATAAAAACTGGAACGGGGGACGATAAAAAAAAAAACAAATAAATAAATTTAACCTAGAGTGCTGTATTTCCTGAAGA
The DNA here is from genome assembly GCA_019802505.1 of Corydoras sp. C115. NCBI lineage: Eukaryota > Metazoa > Chordata > Actinopteri > Siluriformes > Callichthyidae > Corydoras > Corydoras sp. C115. The sequence goes on from JAFMOC010000479.1 coordinate 9,428, forward strand.
AAATGCCAAATTTAAAGAGTGATCATGAGGGAACAAAGAGTGCGGTCACTCTAAAATTTCACGAGGCCGGTCTGGCTGCAGCCATCTCCGACTCCGGAGAACTTTGTGATTGTAGCTCGAAAATTGTCCGCGTTATGGGAGCGCCAATCTCACCGCAATGCAAATGAATGGGAATTCTGGATCGGAAAAAACGGGAATATCTCGGGAACGTTTCGACCGATTCCCTATCTGTTTACAAGCCGTGGTCTGACCGGCGAGCCGGGGGTGTCCTGCCAAAATCGTCACGATAATTCGAAAATTGCAAGAGAAGAAAAGGAACGGTTGAATAACGAAAATTGGTTAACAATATTGTTATTACCATATATGGCAATCACATACACACACACACACACACAGCAAAAAAAACCAAAAAAACACACATACAGATCGCAGATGTATTTTTAAAAAAACAGCCGCGCTGTCATCACACACATCAGCCAATCAGAATGCAATGCACCAACCTGCGCTCCATTCACACGGTGCAGGTTTTCTTTTAGTTCCCTGAAAAATCGTGATCATTTCTATTAAAAGCATGTTCTTTGATGTAGCCTCGATTCCTCTGTTCATGAGTCGGCATCACCCACCCAACCCCCGTCCAAAAAAAAAAAAAAAAAAATTTTACTCAATATTAAATAATAAAAAAATAATAAAAAAACCAATAAAATGTAATAACATTTATAATGTTACACAAACAGCGTTATAACGTCTACGTCACGTTCTAGAGCATCTTTAACGGCTTTATAGAATAACTATAGATGACGATTCGACGCTTATAGTTACCAGCGAACCTACGGACGGCGGAGCCGGCGTGGAGGTCACGCCGTTGGGAGACGTGTGCAGGGTTTTTTTTATTTTATTTTTATTTATTTTATTTTTTACTTTCCGTCGGTAATAAATGCGTCCCGAATGCATTACTCTGTCACCTGTAATACTTTCAGCCAATAAGAAGAGGCGCCGTGGACCTTTATTAGTTGCAGAATGATGTCGTCCTGTTGCCGAGTCTGAAATCGTATTAGTTTGTTGATGAAGCCGTGAGGAAATCTGATGAAATCGAGATTCCGGGCGGCCGGCCGCCGTTTGGACGTCCCTGCACTCACACTTTAAACTGCTTTGCATTCCGTAACAGCATTTACGTCCCCGATTGAAACGCTATAATGTGTTTTGGGATGCAAAAGCAGAGCAGGGTGTCACGTTGCCTCCAGGCTTCGGAGCTTCGGCAGGAGGAGATGCTCGCCGGAGAACTTCTTTATTTGTTCCTCGTGTCCTTTTGTCTTATAGCTCATAACTTTGCATGATGGATGTTCCTCGTCTCCTTCAGGACGCCGCTGTGCGGTTATACATCATGTCTACTTTAAATGTCAAACGCACTTGCCGTTGGTATTTCACAGCTCCGGGGACCGGGTCCGAGCTTTAATTCCGCAGGGCTGGAGTTTGGTATGTTCTTCGGGCATTGCCGTCACGTGCGCTTTGGGGGTGCTGAGATAAACGTAATTAATAATTAGTGCTTTTTTTTTTTTTTTTTCTCTTAAGTATTAATACAGTTTTAAATGTGAATGTCCCTCAGTGTGGGACCGAAGGGTCGTCTCATCTGATCTTAATGATCGAGACAGTTTACACTTTATTAATTGTTATATTTACCTAATTAATGATTTCATTTTAATGAGTAAAAAGTTCGGAGACAAGACACGAAGAATCAGAGAACTCACCCGATCAAAGTACAGAGAGCTGATGGGATAGGCTAAATTAGAGTATAGAGAACTGATGGGATAGGCTAAATTAGAGTACAGAGAGCTGATGGGATAGGCTTAATTAGAGTACAGAGAACTGATGGGATAGGCTAAATTAGCTAAATTAGAGTACAGAGAACTGATGGGATAGGCTAAATTAGAGTACAGAGAACTGATGGGATAGGCTAAATTAGAGTACAGAGAACTGATGGGATAGGCTAAATTAGAGTACAGAGAACTGATGGGATAGGCTAAATTAGAGTACAGAGAGCTGATGGGATAGGCTAAATTAGAGTACAGAGAGCTGATGGGATAGGCTAAATTAGAGTACAGAGAGCTGATGGGATAGGCTAAATTAGAGTACAGAGAGCTGATGGGATAGGCTAAATTAGAGTACAGAGAACTGATGGGATAGGCTAAATTAGAGTACAGAGAGCTGATGGGATAGGCTAAATTAGAGTACAGAGAGCTTTCAGTGTGTGTACATTCTGTAACATTGTATTAACGTTGCATTTATATTTTATTAATGTTGTATGAACCTTGTATTAACATTTAATTAATATTAATATTTTATTATTTAATATATTATACAACATTTACTGTATAATGTTATATTATTGTTTTATTGTTTTATTATATTATTGTATTAACGTTCTATTAATGTTGTGTATTTATGTTGTGTTATCGTTGTATTAAAGTTGTATTAACGTTATATTAATGTATTAACGTTGTGTTTTATTGTTTTATTAATGTCTAGTAATGTTATATAAATGTTGTATTATTGTTGTATTAATGTTATATTAATATTGTTTTAACGTTGTATTAATGTTGTGTTATTGTTGTCTTGACGTTGTATTAAGTGTGTTACAGTTGTGTTTTGTTGTATTAATGTTCTATTAATATTGTTCTATAAATGTTGTCTTGATGTTGTATTAATGTTGTGCTATTGTTTTATAAATTTTGTATTAACATTGTATTAATATTGAATTAACGTTGTATTAATGTTATTTTAATATTGTATTAATGTTGTGCACACGTTTTATTAATGTTATATTAATGTTATATTAATATTGTATTAACGTTATGTTATTGTTGTTATTGTATTGTTGTATTAACGTTGTATTAATATGATTTTATTGCTCTGACAGTTGATTGGCGTTTGGAGCGTCGCCGTGTCACTTCCTGTACTGTGGGAAGTAGGCGGGTCTTTTGGTGAAGCGGCGTGTAAACGATCTTTGTTAACGAAGCCGTGATGTAATCAGATGAAACGAGCGTTTTCACTTTAATTCATTCATCCGGCCTTCAGGCGAGAGCTGATGACATCCCTCACACACACACACACACACACACACACACACACACACACAAACACACCACGGTTCTGCACACACAACACACACACACACACACACACCACGGTTCTGCACACACACACACACACAACAAACACACCACAGTTCTGCACACACACACACACACACACACACACAACACACACAAAACACACCCCGGTTCTGCACACACACACACACACACCACAAAGCTCATTAATGCAATCGTCTTAACGAGGTTAGGCCCCGCCTCTAATTTCAGGGTAAATTCGTTATAAACGTCGGATTAAAGCTTTGATTTTTAAACAGATTCATTAAAGATCAAAGCAGCACTCTTTTCTTTCTTTATTTAATGAGAATCTTTAACGATGGTGTAGAATTAATTATGAGGGCATTTTAAAGAATTTCTTTTCTGAGGGGATTTTGCATGTTCTCCCCACGTCTGTGTGATCTAAACGCAGAAGTGATTTCACTTTCCTGCAAAAAAGTTTTTTTTTTTGTCCGTTTTCAATTAGAAGAGCGTTCGTGAGGTCAAGCACCGATGTTGGAGACGAGGTCCTGACCCTGATTTATTGATTTATAGAAATTATATAATTTATTTAAATAAAAAATCTAATTTTCTTAACGTCCTGCAGACCCCCCTCAGCGACCGGCGCCCTCCTCTGGGCTGCCGTAGTCGCGCGCGAGGTCTCCGCACACAAACATCACGGCAGCGCGCGAGAACCAACTCGCCCCAGAGAACGGCGCCATCATGTGGCGCGTGGAACTGGTTGGGATTTTGTTTGTCAGACGGAAAACAAACAGCCCCGTGCTGCGGAGCGTGTTTAAAGACGGAGGCTGTCAGGGCTGCAGGCGAGACAAATCTGCGTCTCAAACCGAGACACGCCGCCGAGTCGGGAAAAGTGCTGCGCCACGCGGAATCACGACGGCGGCGACGCCCGCTAAAAAAAAACACACGTCCCAGAAACGCTCGCAAAACGTCTGCCATGTGACGAGAAGGCCGCCTGACGGAACGCCAGCACGGACGCGGTCGCAGGTAGACATGCTGTCCTCATAACGTTTACATTCAGACGTCCAGCGGGTGCTTCCATCCAATGAGACGCACCGATGTAGAATCATTAGAATTATCAAACCTGATGGTTATCCTATTCCTTTCTTTAAATCAGGTGTTTGGGGGGGTGGGGGGGTGGGGGGGGGGTAGTGACACGCCGACGTGCATCCCTCAAACCAGAGGCCGCAGAAAGACGTATCAGTCAGCAAACGTGAACCTGGTGTGTTTGCAGTGCGTTTGCGGTGCGTTAATGAAAACGTTGGTCATCATTTACATATTTAATGACCTCTGACCCTCGAGCGCTCGGAGCAACATTCAATGATTCGAGGTGAATTTATCATCATTTACGCAACACGCGGTTTAATGAAATGTAAATTCCGTTGCACGGAACCAGTTCACCCCGAACGGGAGAATTTTAACATTTTAAAGATCAGAGACTGAAAACCCTGAAGATTAAACTCGTTAAATCGTTTTAATTTAGGAGATCAAACTAATAGCTTTGACTTCTGTGATTGAATTGTGTTTAAAAATCCAATGACACACATTCACACACACACACACACACACACACACACACACACACACACACACACACACACACACACACACACACACACACACATTCACAGTGTTCTCACACACACACACACATATACACAAACACACAGGACACACACATGTCTGTCACACAAACACACACACATTGTAAACACATTGTAATACACACACATGTAACATGTCATGAGTGTAAATCTCATTTGTAATCACTTTGGATGTAAAGCAATGTAAATGTAATGTAAATGTAATTGTAATCATAAATGTAATTGTAAATGTAATTGTAAATGTAAAAGTAAATGTAATGTAATTGTAAATGTAATGTAGATGTAATTGTAATCATAAATGTAATTGTAAATGTAATGTAAATGTAATGTAAATGTAATTGTAATCGTAAATGTAATTGTAAATGTAATTGTAAATGTAATGATGAATGTAATTGTAAATGTAATGTAAACGTAATTGTAATCATCAATGTAATTGTAAATGTAATTGTAATCGTAAATGTAAATGTGAATGTAATTGTAAATGTAATTATAATTGTAATTGTGAATGTAATTGTGAATGTAGAGGGATGTTCTAAAGCTGGTGTAAGGTGGATGTGTCCACATACTTTTGTTCATGTTCTGTATTTTATAAATCTGTAATAAATCTGTAATCTGAAGCGTCAGCACTCAGAACTGAGGGACGGGTCTAACTGATGCATGATGGGACACTGTTCGTGGGGGGGGTGGGGGACGTGGGGGGGTGGGGGACGTGGGGGGGACGCTCTAATCCAGAGCAGTTCCTGTGATTGAGATTAAGGCTCCCGTTAATCTGGGTTTTATTGCAGGTTCTCTTATCGGTGCCCGACCCCCGGTCCTCGGCGTTATGAACGGGGCCCGCGGGCGCGGCGGCAGCGTCGGCGGCGCTCTGACGTTCCGCAGCGAGTGTTCTCCGTGCGTAACACGGGCTCTTATTAGTATTTATTACGCCCCCCGCTGGGATGTTATTGCGTCCTGAGCGCGCTCAGTGGAGGTCAGGGCTCCGGCGCCGGCAGATCTGCATGTGTGACCGAGGGGATCGGTTACGGCCAATCAGAGGAAGACGCCGCCCCATTGGTCATCATCACGCCGCGGAACCTTCTCACACTTTAATGTTCCTTTAGAACGGACCTGCCATGCATTCGGACGGAAAACTCCAAACCGTCTATTAAATCGTTCTCCTCATGCTTCTGGGACACCCCCCCCCCCCCCCCACCGGTTGGTGTAGAACCAACAACCACCGACCATGGAGATGGTTGTTGACTTTAGGAGGACAAGGCGTGGTCACTGTCCACTCTGGAGATTGTCCAGAGCACCAAGTTCCTTGGCAGAGGTTCTCACCTGGTTCCTCAACACCAGCCCCATCGCCAAGAACGCCCATCAGCATCTCCACTCTGATGGAGACTCAGGAAGACACATCCCCCACGTCCCCTCCTCACCACGTTCTACAGAGGAACCATCAAGAGCATCCTGAGCAGCTGGTCCGAGTCCCTGCGGCGGGGAGGGAGTACCGCTGAGAAGATCACGGGAGTCTCTCATAATTCCCATAATTCCATCTGAACCCTCAATCCATCATGACCTGACCTTCCAAACGGACACTCCACCTACTCTCCACCCGCCCCGCTCCGTAACCATGGTTACATCATGGAGGTGGTGGGAGAACCGATGCTTTTCCAGGGAGCCCCCTCCACTAAGTACCCTGCAGGATCTGCCCCTTTCAGTACTGGAGTTGTAGTCACATGATGTCAATCGAACTCTGAAACCCTTATTAATTAATTACGGTGTTTCTTTTGAGGCGTTGCCTCATTTCTTGGAGGCGTGGTCAGCTCGTCATGGTTCTACGATGATTACAGAACGAAACCTGGATTTCTATTGGACCGGTACGTCCTCAATGGACTTATATAGTGTTTAATTGTTAAATCCGGGTCACATGACCAGGGAGTTTTGTCTTGCCGCTGTCTCTTGGTCTTGCTCTTTGGGGGTTTAAAGGTGTAACGCTCTAACGCTGCTCCGTGACGACGTACAATTGTAAAAAACGCTATAAATAAATTATTGGAACGTGAAACCCACAGATCGACACTCGGCAGGCGACTCTTGGAGCTTTCGGGGTCGGGTCCCCTGCGCGAGGGCCCACGTCATCCCCGTTACACCATCACCGTGTCAAAGTGACTCTATTAATTAGGCATTAATTAGAGCGCTCACACTCTCACCGTTCCTCTGGGTTCTCTAAGGAGCACCTGCTCCATCCTCACAGTGATCACCTCAAGAACATTATGGCATCACCAGAGGGTACCCCCACCCCTCCCAGCTCCACCACCGCACCACTGGAGTGTCCAGTCCAAAACCAGAGCGTAGGCCTGTAGGGAGGATCCTGGAGGAACCTTATGGCATTACCAGAGGTCCCCCCACCCCTCCCAGCTCCACCACCGCACCACTGGAGTGTCCAGTTCAAAACCAGAGCGTAGGCCTGTAGGAGGATCCTGGAGGAACCTCAGCCTAAAACACCAGGTCAGTAGAACACACGGAAATCACGTGGTGGTTCCCCGTCCTGCACATTTCTCCAGAACGTCTGGTCCGTGTTCAACCCAACCCCCTCCCCAAGTTCAGCTCAGCCCATTTCTCTGGAACGCTGAATGTCAAACTGCTTTTTATAATGTCAGGAACCTTCTGTGTTCTACGGCGGTTCTCGCAGAACCAAACTTTCGGTGGCCTTTAAATGAGATGTAGATGATGGTGCAGACGGAGCTGCTGAGGTTCCGCGGGAAGAGGAACAGAACCGAGGAACATGTGCTGACACACTTTCATGTAAAGTTCAACCGATGTCAGAAAGAGAGAGAGCGAGCGAGCGAGCGAGCGAGAGAGAGGGAGCTCTTCTTTCATCTCTACAGCATGTTGAAGGCCCCACAGACTTTAACTTGATTCCTATCCCGGCCTTCTAATGTTCAGACTGCTTCCTTCAGGCAGCCACAGTGCTTCCATCGTCTGCGTCGTCCTCCTGACCACACGGTGGCAGTAAGCGCAGGACTCATCACGTCAATAAAGCGATGGACAGCCAGATGTTTGTAGCTGGATGGAGGTTTGATCTCTTGGTGGTTGGGTGGTCGAGCTCCAATACAGCAGTGTACGGTATACAGTGGAACGAAACGGCGTTCTCCAGGAACAAGGTGCTCCACGGAACATCGACCACACCCGACTCGAGTGAGAGTCAGCACCACGGTGAGGTTGCCCCACCGGGCGACGTTCGTCACTAGAGCGTGGTGAACGAGTCGGAGTGTGTTTCAGAATCTAGAGTGAAGGTCAAGGGGCCAGATCCAGAGAACGTCCTGTAGAACAGAGTCAGCTAGAGG
>JAFMOC010000479.1:22500-52500 GCA_019802505.1 Corydoras sp. C115
AACTTTAAGGTGTTATTTTTAAGGGCAAAGAAAAGCTGATGAATAAAATATCATGTAAAATTGTATTTGCGGAATGAATAATGAAACGGCCGGCGCGGGACGCGGAATGGGTTTACTGCGCGACGCGGCGCCACGTCGGGAACCGTGAACGAGCTCCACGCGCGAGAGAGAGAGAGAGAGAGAGAGAGAGAGAGAGAGAGAGAGAGAGAGAGGGCCTCATCAGAGAACCCGGAACGTCCTCCACCGCCAGAACTCTGAGAGGGCGCCTCCTGACCTCACACACCAGCTGCTCTGATCCACTGAACACCGAAGAACCAACAAACACTCACGTGGTGGTGCAGGTGTGTGTGTGTGTGTGTGTGTGTGTGTGTGTGCATGTGTGTGTGTGTGTGTGTGTAGTAGCCACCTTATTGCTCCACCTTGTGGATGGAGAATCAGAGACAGCAGTATCTTTTAATGAACAATGAGGTTTAAAACCCCAACACCAAGCCCAACACCAACTGTTGATGCCCCCCCCCCCCCCCCGCTCAAGGAGGATAAGTCCCATCCCATCACCAACCCCCCCAAACCCCCCCCCGCTCAAGGAGGATCCAACATCCCATCCCAACACTCACCAACCCCAACATAAATCCCAAACCCAACATCAACCTAACACCAACCCAACATCAATCCCAAACCCAACACCCAACATCAATCCCAAATCCAACGCCAAACCAACACCAATCCCAACATCAACCCTAACACCCAACCCAACATCAAACCCAACCCAACACCAATTCCAACCCAACATCAACCTAACACCAACCCAACATCAATCCCAAACCCAACCCAATATAAATCCCAAACCCAACACCCAACCCAACATCAACCTAACACCAACCCAACATCAATCCCAACCCAACCCAACCCAACATCAAACCCAACACCAACCCAACCAATCCCAACCCAACATCAACCTAACACCAACCCAACATCAATCCCAAACCCAACATCAACCTAACACCAACCCAACATCAATCCCAAACCCAACATCAACCTAACACAAACCCAACATCAATCCCAAACCCAACATCAATCCCAAACCCAACACCAACCCAACATGGAGATGATATAAGGATTGTTGAAACAATAATAATTTAAAAAAATCTATAAATGTATAGGTATATATATCATATATGTTTACACTTACACACACACACACACACACACACACACACACACACACACACACACACACACACACGTCACCTGCATTCACTCGTACGTCCTGAACACCAACCTGAACAAAAGCTTCCGTTCTGTTTACAGAAACATCTTCTTTAAAGTGGTTCTACTCAGAACTTCTTTAAGAGAACCAAACAGAAGGAAGTCCACTAGAGTTTGAGAGTTCACTTCGGTTCTGCCACCTACAGGACCGATGAGGAACTTCACCCACAGAGAAGAACCAAATGTCTCTCATCTTGAGAAGAAAGAAGTGACATCATGACATTCCTAACGGACCTGAAGAGCTGATTAAAATGATTAATAAAGGCATCAGAGCCGTGTGTGTGTGTGTGTGTATGTGTGTGTGTGTGTGTGTGTGAGTGTGTGAGTGTGTGTTCAGGTCCTCCGGTCTACGTCGGGGCCTTATTTACGGCTCTAACAGCGTCCACTCGTCTGAGGTCTTCCTGCGAGACGCTGCAGATCGTTCTTCAGCTCATTTAATGATGAAAAAGTGGAGTGTGACGGGCGGGTGGAGCGCCGCCGCCACAAACGACCTGCTCGCCGCCGTTATTACCGCCGCTCGGGGGGGACCGGGGGCCTCACGAGGGCCCGCCGCGCCGACCGTCCGCTCATCACCCATCAAATAAACAAGACGCGCTCACGCCGCCGTATTTACACCACAGAGGACCATCACCCACGCCCGGGTTCTCCAGCAGGAGCATCTAGAACTCTAATGAATATTTATTTATATATATATATATATTTATCTTTTATATATCACGCAGTGTGCACTTTAAGGAGGAGCTTAAATCTCGTTGTACGATGTGTACGATGTATAATAACAATAAAGGCTTTCTGTTCTAACCCTGAAGCTCCTGTAGGTTCCACACCAATAATACTCTACATCCTCCTGGGAACCAACAGTGTCCTCTATAATGGACATTTGTTTTACACACAATTCCTGCAGACCTGCTGCTTTTCCAATGATATGAAGTTTGATTGGTTTGGATGTTGGGAACCGCCCATTTTACAGAAAGAGGTCCAACATTGTCTATTAATTGTGATTTCTTAGTTCTTTGAATTTTTCCGGTCGCCTTTCAAACTAAACGGGTTCGTTAGTGTGAGTGAACTTGTTAAGACCCTACAAGCAAATTGCTTAATTTTGGTATTTTAAGCTCGGCTCGCTTTTAATATAAAAATTCTCTTAATAATAAAATAAGTACGTCGTTTATTTTACCCTGAAGGATGGAGGATACGGACAAAACCCCATGTGGGTGCTCCCAATTACACCTACAGCGTTCCAGCTCTTTCGGAATGATGTTCTAGAATCGTGGCGGTGAGCATCAATGGGATGAGGTGGGTCAGCGAGTCGGGTGGGGTCAGTCCAGTTGTTCCACACACTGATTAGAACCTTCCTCAAGCGTTCCTCCGTTGGAATCGAGGGCATGGAGGCTCAGAGTTTAGGGCGTTGGGTTATCAATCTAAAGGTTGGGGTTCAAATCCCAGCTCCACTGGAGTTACCAATGTGGCTCCTTGAGCAAGACCCTAAACCCTCATTGCTCCAGGGGGCGCTGTACCAACCTTGTGCTCTGTCCCACAAACCAAGTTCGGGATATTTGTAAGTTACTTTGGATAAAATTGTCGGCTAAATGACCAAATCATACACACACACACACACACACATATATAATATATATATATATATATATATATATATATATATATATATATATATATATATATATATATATATATATATATAAAAAACCCGCTGTGGTCGTGAAATTAACACCTGAATTCTACGTTCCAAAACACAGGAACGAACAGATTTATTTAAAAACATTGTGTTTTAATCGGTCTCCACCGCGGAGCACGTACACTACATTTACAAAAGTATTGGGACACCCACACTTTACACCTGCAGGACATTTCAAAACATCAGATTCGAAGTCGGTCCCGAAAAGATTTTGTTGTCTGCGAATTTTGGTGCATTTCTCAAGAACAGCCTTCGTGAGGTCAAACCTTGTGGATGGATGTGAGAACCCGGCTCAACATCGCTGTTCTGATTCATCCCAAACGTGTGGGGTGAAACGTGTGGGGTGAAACGGTGGGGTGGGGCTGAGGCCACATCACGTCTCCTGCTCCTTTAATAAATCTGTGAATTCCACATTAAGATGAGATGAGACCCTTTATTGGTCCCACAATGAGGGACATTCACATCCTCACAGCCAACGTGACCGAAGTTAAAAAGACGCATCTAATTAAGAGACGTAATCATCCATTTAGAGACGAACATAAAAAAATATATAAATAAATCAAAAAAATTATAAATACTCATTTATAAACCTGTATATGATCCAGAGACAATAGGAAAAAAACTCTATAAAGGACAACGGCTTGGACAATAAAGTATTGTACACAGGATCAAATGACGTAGTTAATTTTTTTAATAAAATTTTTTTAATCAATATTTTGATGAACAGTTAGATGTACAAACATCAAATATCGACTTTAAGATTTTTTAAAAACTTTTCCGAATTTAACCCCCTTTATTAAAAGATTAGAAAAATTCCATCTACTCCAAACAGAAAGAAATAATCAATCAATAAAAACAAAACTTTAATCAAAATTTTTATTAATTTATTTTCAAATAAATAAACGGGGGGCACGCTGTGAATATTATGAGTTACTTTATTATTAAGTGTTAATTCACTAAAACAGGATTCCGTATTTAATAAAAATATTTTAATTGATCTTCGAAGTGAGGGTTTAATCTTTTCTACTAGATTAATACGTCACTGTGTGAATTTGGGGGGGGGGGGGTACGCTGATTTAAAATCTATTAGAATTATTCTCTAATAATTAAACATTTCAAATAATAATAATATTAATAATAATAATAATAAAACATGCTGCAGTGAAGTTTAAGGTTATAAATCTGTGATGTGAAATGATCGACCACCTGAATGAACCGTAATCTCGGAGTTTCCTGGATTTATTTGAATTGTTTTCACGGGATTATCTCGGCTTTTACTTTATTATCTCGCGCAGATTCCTTAAGCGGGATAAATAAATAAAGATAAATAAATAAAGATAAATAAATAAAGCTAAATGAACGAGGGCTCGGTCGATGCAGTGCGGCGTTCAGAGCAACACGTGGTGCTGCACCGCCCCCTGTCGGAGCTCGGCGGGATAATCCCCGGCCTTATCTGTCGGGGGAGCAGGTCCGACACGCGAGGAAAGGTCGCGAGGATTACAGCAGATGAAGCGTGGGCGCGTGGGCGCGTGGGGGCGCGCGTGCGTGCGTGCCCATGTGTGTGTGTGTGTGTGTGTGTGTGTGTGTGTGTGTGTGTGTGTGTGTGTGTGTGTGTGTGTGGAGATGGAGAGATGATGTCATCAAGGTGAAGCGATGGAATAAAGCACTAAGCACTTGTTCGCAGACAGAGGAGTGTAACCCGAGCAAAGGGGGGGGGGGTGACCACACTGTACACCCCCCCACCACCACCACCACCGCGCCCTATGGAAAGCCATGAGGGTCACATCTCACCTCCGCGCGTTTTATAAGAAGCGGCGCATAACGCGTTTAAAATCAGGGATTAGAACCCATCACCAACCCAAACGTTCAGGCTCCTCCTCTGTTCCTGATCACAGAACACAGAACACCCTCTGTGGTACGGGGTACGGGGGGGGGGGGGCGGCAGGGTGGCTTAGTGGTTTAACATGTTCTCCTCTCAGCACTAGAGATTCCCGGTTGGAATCCCCATCTGGGTGAAGTTTCCATGTCCTCCCCGTGTCCGCGTGGGTTAAAGAGCGGACCTAATAAAGTGACAGAGGCCAAACGGGGAGGAGAACATACCAAACTCGACGTTCTCAGGTTTATTAAAAGGCCTTCATCCAATCAGATCTGTCGCTGAGGCGGGAAATAATTCTAAGAACGGCCAATTAAACACAAGAGCGGACCTAACAAAGGGACGGACATAGGCCAAACGGGGAGGAGAACATACCAAACTCGTCATTCTCAGGTTTATTAGCGGGGCCCTCGTCCAATCAGATCTGTCGCTGAGGCGGGAAATGATTCTATAAATGGCCAATAAAATAAATGAGCGGCCCTAACAAAGTGGCATAGGCCAAACGGGGAGGAGAACATACCAAACTCGTCACCATTGTGCGGTCTGATGGAACGATTCAGGTTTATTATTGGGCCCTGTCCAATCAGATCAGTCGGTGAGGCGGTGGGTATGGGATATGAGACGGTCAGCAGCACAGCAGGGGTGAGAGAGACCATGTGACTGAATGACCACGCCCAGTGAGGTCATGTATAATAAACCGAGCAGGGCATTATCTTTATGATCTCTCACAGCATGGACCGGGGGTCGGTCCCCGGGGCCCCACTCAGGGACATGAGGAATGCTTGGAGTTCCAGTTCCGACAGATGTGTGGAGCAGTTCCTACTGCGCTTGGCGGGGAACCTCTGGGGTTCTTTTATTTATTGTTTGAGAACGTGTGGTGGGCGGAGCTCCGAGACCTTCAGAACGTTCTCCTCAGAGTCGAGAACCAACGCAGAGGGAACGTTACGCTGATTTAAACCCCCCCCCCCCCCCCCCCCCCCGTTCCCCCGGCTCCCACAGCTGTTTATATTAGTATTTATCTTTCCCCTTTAATTATTAAAGTGTCTTTGGTCGGTTCGGGGTCGATTAATCACCCAAACGATTAGCATATTAATTAATTATAAATAAACTCCAAACACAAACCCAAAACACACCCATCCATGGGGCAATTTTGAGAATTCAATTCACCTTGAATGCATGTTTTTGGACTGTGGGAGGAAACCGGAGAACCCGGAGGAAACCCACGCAGACACGGGGAGAACATGCAAACTCCACCCGGATTGGGATTCGAACCGGGAATCCCTAGTGCTGAGAGGAGAACATGCTAAACCACTACGTCAGCGTGCCGCCCAAACAATAAAATATCTTCCACTTAATAGTCTCCTAGTGGCAAAGGGTGGGGGGGGGGGGGGGGGTTCTCCATGCCCATCCAGGGGAGAACGTTTCGGGCACTGGGCAGATACACCCAGGACAGGGGGGCAATCTATCACTGGACACATTGACAGACACTATATGGGGCAATTTGGAGCATTTGATTTACCTTGATCTTGATCCTCTACTAGAGTTTTGGGATTTGGGGGGGGGGGGGGGTGTTACCCATCCCTATCCAGGGGAGAACATTTCGGGCGCTGGGCAGATACACCCAGGACAGGTGGGGCAATCTATCGCTGAACACACACTCACTCACCCAGACACACTCTATATGGGGCAAATTGGAGCATTTGATTTACCTTGACCTTGATCATCTACTAGGGTCGGGCGCTGGGCAGATACACCCAGGACAGGGGGGGCAATCTATCGCTGGGCACACACTCATACACACACTCTATATGGGGCAATTTGGAGCATTCGATTTACCTTGATCCATGTTTTTGGACCGTGGAAGGAAAAACCCGGGCAGACACGGGGAGGACATGCAAACTCCACCCAGATTTGTGATTCGAACCTGGATCCCCAGCGCTGAGAGGAGAACATGCCAACCACCGTGTCACCCCAAACCAAAAACACCACTCCACTCGTTCTCTTAAACTCAATCCTCTACGAGGGTCATGGGATTAGGGGGGGGGGGAGGAGGAGAACATGCTAAACACCACGTCCAAACCAAAAAAAAATTCTTCCACTTAATGGTCTACTGGGGGGGGGGGGGGGGGAGAACGTTCTCCATGCCCATCAGGGGAGAATGTTTCGGGCGATGAACAGATACACCCAGCAGAGGGCGCCAATCTGTCACTCACTGTATATATATGGGGCAATTTGGAGCACCTCAGGGAACCTTCAGGAGCTCCGGGGCCCCAATATGAGAACCGACGGAGCTTCATTAGATGCCCCTGCAGGAGAGCCCGGGCGTGGGCGACGTTCCTGTGTGGTGTAAACACGGCGGTCTTGTTTATCTGATGGGCCCCCACGAGGGCCCCACCGGTCCCCCCCCCCCCGGTCCCCCCCCGTCCCCCCCCCCCCCCGAGCGGTGCTCGTAATGACGGCGGCCGGCGGGTCGTTTGTAGCGGCGCCGCTCCAGCCGCTCGTCACTCTGCACTTTTTCCCATTAAATGAGCTGTCAGTCGGAGACGGGGGCCACCCGGGCCCCCCCACAGGGCCCCCCCCCAACCACACCCCCCCCCCCCCCCCCCAAAAAAAAACAACACAAGCGAATGAAAACAATGCACTGGAGACGGGTTCGGACTTCAGACGTGTCACCGTGTGATTTCCAGAGCACCCAATTAGCCCTTCTAAATCGGGCGTGCGGTGTGGGGGGGGGGCAGGGGGGGGGGGGGGGGGGGCAGTTAGGGAGCGTGTTTGGGAACCCGCGCGGCGCCGACCTGCCAAGCCGGGGCCCGTTTACTGCGCCGCTAACAAGACAGCGAGGACACGGTCCGCGCGCCGCCACCGCCCCGCGCTTATTACCATCCACCACCAGAGCCGCGCAACGGCGCCCCCACGCTGTCATTACCCTAACCATGTGTGCTACACTCATCCCCCCGCCATAACGCTCGTCATCACAACCATAAACTGCCCCCCCTGCCCCCCCCACGACCCCGGGGAACAAATCAAACCCCGCACCTAGAACCGGTTCACCATCCACACCCGCACAACGGCGCCCCCACGCTGTCATTACCCTAACCATGTGTGCTACACTCATCCCCCCGCCATAACGCTCGTCATCACGCCCATAAACTGCCCCCCCCCCGCATTACCCCCCGCCCCCGGGGAACAAATCAAACCCCGCACCTAGAACCGGTTCACCATCCACACCCGCGGAACGGCGCCCCCACGCTGTCATTACCCTAACCATGTGTGCTACACTCATCCCCCCGCCATAACGCTCGTCATCACGCCCATAAACTGCCCCCCCCCCCCCCCCACGACCCCGGGGAACAAATCAAACCCCGCACCTAGAACCGGTTCACCATCCACACCCGCGGAACCGCGACGTTACGCTTTAGCTATCACCGATAAAACGGAAACGGTCCATTAGAACGCACAACGGACCGAGAGTGACGAGTTTGGTATGTTCTCCTCCCCGTTTGGCCTATGTCACTTTATTAGAGTCGCTCTTTAATTTTATTGGCTATTTATAGAATTATTTCCCGCCTCAGAGACAGATCTGATTGGACGAAGGCCCCACTAATAAACCTGAGAATGACGAGTTTGGTATGTTCTCCTCCCTGTTTGGCCTATGTCACTTTGTTAGGTTCGCGCTTTAATTTTATTGCCCATTTATAGAATTATTTCCCGCCTTAACCAACCGATCTGATTGGACGAAGGGCCCACTAATAAACCTGAGAGTGACGACTTTGGTATGTTCTCCTCCCCGTTTGGCCTATGTCACTTTGTTAGGTTCGCGCTTTAATTTTATTGGCTATTTACAAAATTATTTCCCGCCTCAGCGACAGATCTGATTGGACAAGGGCCCCACTAATAAACCTGAGTCACGAGTTTGGTATGTTCTCCTCCCCGTTTGGCCTATGCCACTTTATTAGGGCCGCTCTTTTATTTTATTGGTCATTTAGAGAATTATTTCCCACCTCAGCGACAGATCTGATTGGACGAAGGCCCCACGAATAAACCTGAGAATGACGAGTTTGGTATGTTCACCTCCCTGTGTGGTCACTTTGTTAGGTCCGCGCTTTATTTTTATTGGCCATTTATAGAATTATTTCCCGCCTCAGCGACAGATCTGATTGGACGAAGGCCCCACTAATAAACCTGAGAATGATGAGTTTAGTATGTTCTCCTCCCCGTTTGGCCTATGCCACTTTATTAGAGTCGCTCTTTTATTTTATTGGCTATTTATAGAATTATTTCCCGCCTCAGCGACAGATCTGATTGGACGAAGGGCCCACTAATAAACCTGAGAGTGACGACTTTGGTATGTTCTCCTCCCCGTTTGGCCTATGTCACTTTATTAGAGTCGCTCTTTTATTTTATTGGCTATTTACAGAATTATTTCCCACCTTAACCAACCGATCTGATTGGACGAGGGCCCCACTAATAAACCTGAGTTGTTCTATTAGGCCGCACAATGGACCGAGAGTGACGAGTTTGGTATGTTCTCCTCCCCGTTTGGCCTATGCCACTTTATTAGGTTCACTCTTTTATTTTATTGGCTATTTACAGAATTATTTCCCGCCTCAGCGACAGATCTGATTGGACGAAGGCCCCACTAATAAACTTGAATCATTCGATCAGACGGCACAAGGTGAATTGAGTTCTCCAAATTGCCCCATATAGAGTGTTAGTGTGTGTCCAGCGATAGATTGGCGCCCTGTCCTGGGTGTATCTGCCCAGTGGCACTGAAATGAGGCTTATTAAACTCTGCTTATTAATTAATTAAGTAATTAATTAATTAATTAATTGTTAAATCCGGGTCACATGATCACCACCCAATCTGTACTTGGCTGTCCTTCACTGTTGATGGAGGACGAGGACGAGTCCCCCACTGAGCCTCGGTCCTCACAAGGTTTCCCCCTTAAAATATCAACAGGACGGAGTTTTGTCTTGCCGCTGTCTCTCTGTATATAAATAAATGTATTTATATTATTTAGAGGTTCAGAGGTCTTTTATTTATTTATAAACGACTTCGGCGAGGTGTCCTCCGCCCGTCACTAATCAAGCCACCATCGTTAAGACAAATTAAACGCGGACTGAATGAATCGTTACACAAAGCTTTATCTGAAGTGCTGCAGCGTAAGCTCCTTGAGAAGCGTTGAAATAACGTTCCGTTACTCAGCGATCGGCGAGCGCGTACGAAGCGCATCAGAGCCCAGCGCCGGGCGTCCACATGCGAGCGCATGCTCCGGTGATCCTACAGCTTGTAGAACAGCCCCGATCAGGCCTCCCGCCGTCGCGCTCCACTCGCCGTGACGGGCGCTACACCCCAAAGAGCGCTCCTGTCAAACCCGCGCCGTGTTCCGCCGTGTTCCGCGCGCGGCCGACTGACACGGCCTGCATATTCAGAACCTTTATCTTCGGCGGCGCCATCATTCCTGTAAACCCGAGACTGACAGGCGTGACCGGATTGATCCGCGAGGACCGCGGAGAACCTGCGGAGAACCTGCGAGAACCCGGATCAATCGCCACGGGGGGGGAGAGAGCAACGGGAGAGGTGAATCTCACTCCGACTGCGGAATCACGGAGACGCTGCACCTCCTTTAAAGGGAGGTGTTTAACATTTAGAACATCATGGAGGGCATGTTGGCATGTTCTCCTCTCAGCGCTGGCGATTCAGGTTCGAATCCCAATCTGGGTGGAGTTTGCATGTTCTCCCCGCGTCTGCGCGAGTTTCCTCCGGGTTCTCCGGTTCGCTGCCACAGTCGAAAAAACATGGATTCAAGGTGAATTTAATGCTCTCAATTGCCCCATAGTGTGTGTCTGTATTGTTTTCTTGTTTATTGGAGGCGGTACTCGAGAGGTGTGTTCCAAAAGTTCTGGGTGGAGTTGGCATGTTCTCCCCGTGTCTGCATGGGTTTCCTCCGGGTTCTCCGGTTCCCTCCCACAGTCCAAAAACATGGATTCAAGGTGAATTGAATGCTCCAAATTGCCCCATATAGAGTGTGTCTGTGTGAGTGAGTGTGTGCCCAGGGATAGATTGCCCCCCTGTCCTGGGTGTATCTGCCCAGCGCCAGAACCCCCCCCCTAACCTTGTATAAATTATTATAATGGAGACACACCCCTTCCTTCCATCCATCTGCCACTTCATCCTCTACTAGGGTTGTGAGGGGGGGGTTCCCCGTTTCGGGCACTGGGCAGATACACCCAGGACAAGGGGGCAATCTATCACTGGGTAAAGACACACTATATGGGGCAATTTGGAGAATGTAATTGACCTTGAATCCATGTTTTTGGACTGTGGGAGGAAACCCGAGAACCCGGAGGAAACCCACGCGGACACGGGGAGGACATGCAAACTCCACCCAGACCCTGGGAATCCCTAATGCTGTGAGGAGAACATGCCAACCACTAAGCCACCGTCCCGCCCGAGACACAGCTCGTAACAAATGAATGAACTTCAGATGTCAAATCAACAGTTTGGGGAAGGCCTACTTGTGAAGGGGACGCCATCAAAGCTCCAGCAGGTGTAAAGTTGGCGTCCTCATACTTTTGCCTCGCCGTATTCGCACCCCGGTGAACTTCACGTCACGGAAAAGCGAAGACGCGAGGCTGATTTACATCACACACAGCGTCTCCAGCCCACGAGGACAATACTGAATCGTCCTTCCCATTCATCCCCTTCGGCGCACGGATTCAGGCGGAGGAGCGGCGTTCTTTTGATCTTTTCCGATCTTTCGTCGGTTGACGGCTGGAGGAACGTGGGGGTGCAGAGTCAGACGTGCGAGCGCCGTGACGGCGAGTGAATGGCGAGGTCGAGCAGCGAGTTAATTACAGCAGCGGCGGTCCGTTAAAACGCGGAGACTAATTTAATTTGCGGACGCTTTCTCTTCTCAAGGTGAAACGAGGAGACGAAGCAACGCGAGCGAGCGGAAGGTTACTCCGCATGAACTTCATTAAATCACACGTTCCGTTATTTTAATCCGGAACCATTAGTCTAGAACCGCAGCGTTGTTTCGTCTCCTCAATAGAAGCGACAGTGCGGCAGATGGGTCAGGGTCCCGGGGGCGGGGGGTCACCGAAACTCTTCAGCGAGTAAACTCTCACCTATTTAACTGTTAGATGAGGTTTTTTTTTTTGTGTGTTCAGAATATTTAATAAAGTTCTCAAGATCTAAAGTTCTAAACGTCAAGGTGATGGAGTGGCGGCGGCGGCGGCGGCGGCGGCGGCGTCTCGCGTGGTTCGAACCGTTGTCTTTTCAGACGCGAAACTTTTCCGCAAAATAAAACGGCGTTCTTCATGCAAATAAATGAAAAATAACACACGACTCGTTCGTAGATCTGCACCTCAGACTGAAGAACCGAGGACGGAAGTATGAGGACACCCACCCCCGCTGATTCAGTCCCATCGTTCTGGACGGTTACCCGTAGAACACGCAGAACCGAAGGGGTTAAGATGTGGTGTTTTTGATGTGTTAATAAATCATTTTGTTTTTAATGTGGTTGCCATATCTGTCAATCACGCGGTTCTTATCTATGATTCCACCGTCCTTGTCTCCCGTTTTCCTCCCGCAACTCTCGAGCTACCAGCACAATGTTTGCAGAACGTGTCCGTCTCATTGGTCAGGTCAGGGGGTGTAGACGGCTGAGGAATCGGTCGTAGCGTTCCCGAGGTATTCCCGTTTTCCCCCCGAGCCAAAATTCCCATTCGCTTAACGTTAGGGTGATGCGTTCCCACTGGTTCAATTGACCTTGATCAATTCCCGGAGGAAACCCACGGGGAGAACATGCAAACTCCACCCAGATTGGGATTCGAACCGAGAATCCCCAGCGCTGAGAGGAGAACATGCCAAACCACTAAGCCACCGTGCCAAAACCAAAACGTTCCATCCATCCATTGTCTTCCACTTTATCCTCTATTAGGGTCGCGGGGGGGGGGGGGGGGGTTCCCCATGCCCATCCAGAGGAGAACGTTTCGGGCGCTGGGCAGATACACCCAGGACAGGGGGGCAATCTATCACTGGATACACACTCACTCACACAGACACACTCTATATGGGGCAATTTGGAGAACTCAATTCATCTTGATCCATGTTTTTGGACTGTGGGAGGAAATCGGAGAACCCGGAGGAAACCCACGGGCACACGGGGAGAACATGCTAACTCCACCCAGATTGAGATTCGAACTGGGAATCCCTAGCGCTGAGAGGAGAACATGCCAATCACTAAGCCACCATGCCCCCCTGTGGTTGAACATGACATGAATCAATGACACTCAGGTTCTAACAGAGTTGCGTTCGTAAATTTCCATCACCTGTTAATTAATTAGAAACGCAGAACCCACGACGAGCTACAAAACAGAAGGTTCCTCAGGCTGAACCTTCAGAACCAACACCAGGACCGTCCTGAGGGATCAGAACCTCATCTGAGGTCCAGAGGAACCACCTCAGGGTTTCGGACTCATCAGGAGACGGTCCACAGAGAGAGAGCTTTATGATAACGAACAAAACGTAACGAAGTTCTGAGAGGTTCCTCGTTAACCACAGAGGAACACAGAACATCTAACGAGTTTTCAAGCATATATAATAATAATAATAATAATAATAATAAAAAAACACAAATGTTTAATAATATAATAAAAGTATCAGCAGTAACAAAACAAAAACAAAAAATATATATATATATATTAATAATAATAATAATAATAATAATAATAATAATAACAATATAAAACACAAATGTTTAATAATATAATAAAATAAAAGTATCAGCAGCAACAAAAATAACAAAATTAATAACAATAATAATAAAATAATAATAATAATAATAATAATAATAATAATAATAATATTTCAGCCATAAAGTATTAGAGCAGCACCTGTTACTGTATATATAAAAATTAACTGTTCTACTAATTATAATTATATAGTATAGTATAATTTGATATAATGTATATTGTATTAATATTATACATAGTAATGAGTATAGTTACATAGCATTGCAATTATATAGCAAGTTAGAATAGTAAAATATAAATAAATACATAACATTAAATAAAAAAAAATATATATATATATATATATACAGAGAGAGAGAGAGAGAGAGAGAGAGAGAGAGAGAGAGAGAGTGCTCTAAATGAATAAGCTCTTAAGGGTTCGAGTGAAGATTGGAGTTTTAAAGAAACGGCAATAAAAATGAACAATCACAGAAATCATGAACGCGCCACAAAAAATTTTTATAAATAAAATAAAATAAAATAAACAACAGAGTGTACGAACAAAAGTATTGGGACGTCCTTCCTAAATACCAAATCAGACGTTTGGGGTTTATTGGGTTCCCTTCCCACAGAATTGAATCAGCACATAATTATAAACATGGCAACTGTACGATTCCAACTTTATGAACAGTTTAGGGAAGGCCCAGCATGGTTGGGTGGACGAACATACCGAGCCATACGGAGATCTGACCGTTACCCGAAGAGACTTACAAATATCCAAACTTTGGTTGCGGTGGTGATTGGACATTGATTGGTTGGGGTTGGAACACAGGGTTGATAGAGCGCCCCCTGGAGCAATGAGGATTAAGGGTTCTAGCTGAAGGACCCAAATTGGTGAGTTCAGTAGACCTGGGATTGGATTGATCCCCAACACCGAACCACTGAGCTACCTCACACTGTGAGATGAAGTGGAACAGCGATTCAGAGTCAGGTCTTCAGTCTGGAGATCAGGGTGTGAAGCTCTGGTCCTCAGTTCAGAGGAGAGGAACCTCATGAAGGCGTCCCAATACTTTAGTTCTAATGACGTGTGATGAGTCAGCAGCAGAGGAACAGAGTTCTTTATTTTAATTAAACTCTAATGAAGCTCTGAAGGCAGACCTCATTTATATTCAGAGAGAGTGATGTAATGAGCGTGTGTTCTGACGTCACATTAAACAATCATCACTGAACGGCATTGCTTTGTAGTGGCGGTACCTGCTTTGAACTTTGGGCTCGTGGAGTTCTGTGCGTCCTCGCGGCTTCTCTCTCACAACAACGACGGCGAGGGGGCGGGGCTCTATCAGACGATTAATTAGACGGCAGACGTCACAAGACGCGCCTTCATTACCGAGGCCTCTTTGAAATGACGTAACAGTGCCGTTTGAACAGCAACCGTTTGATCGAGTTTATAATGAATATAAATTAATTAAGCTTTTTTTTTTACATTTTACAATTGCAGTGTTTTAATGTTAAGACATTATTTAATCGGTTATTTTATTTAGTTCCGTTATCAGAATTAATAAAGATACAGTTTTTAATTTTAAAATACCCTTATGAATTCTTTTCGTCGTTGTCTGCAAGTTGTAGTTATATTATTGACCACCAGATGGCGGCGTTGCACTGATTATTCCTTCTTTCCCGCAGCCGGCAGTCTGTTTGATGAATCTCAAACTTTAAAACTTTAAAACTTTAATTTAAAGTCACATTAATAAAAAGCAGAACCCGATGATTTTGTGTAAATTGTTTCACTCTCTCAGTCTCTCAGGATAAACGCGTCTGCAACATGATTAAATGGTTTTATTTTATTGTGTTTAATTTAATATTCTGTCATATATTTACTTTCCCCTTTAACTCAAACATTTTTAAGGATTAAAGGAGAATTTATTACCATTTGCATCACGTGTGGTATGTGAAATAAACCGAAATCGTGGCTCACGGACCCCGTTTCACCCCAAAGCAATTTCTGTATTAAAAAGTAAAATTAAAGATGAAATTAAATAGAATAAAATAAAATATAAAAATTATAAAAAATTATTTCAGCAATGTAACCTGAAATATATAATATATAAAATATATTTCATGTTAGTTCAGGTTTAGTTTTTCTCATTATGAAATATTAGCTATTTTTTAAATTGTTTTACTAATTTTACTAATTTTATAGAAACCATTACCAAATTATTATTATATAACCATTTTAAATGACTATTATTTATTTTTAATAATTATGCCATTATTATTATTATTGTTATTTTTATTCATTCATTATCTTCCACTTTATCCTCTATTAGGGTCGTCGGGGGGGGGGGGGGGCATTTCAGCGCTGGGCAGATACACCCAGGACAGGGGGGGGGGCAATCTATCGCTGGGCACACACTCACACACACAGACAAACACACTCTATATGGGGCAATTTGGAGAACTCAATTGACCTTGATCCATGTTTTTGGACTGTGGGAGGAAACCGGAGAACCCGGAGGAAACCCACGCAGACACGGGGAGAACATGGAAACTCCACCCAGATGGGGATTCGAACCGGGAATCCCCAGTGCTGAGAGGAGAACATGCTAAACCACTAAGCCACCGAGCCGCCCTGTAATTTATATTATAATATTTATTAATTTTTAAATGGTTATGATGTAAAAAACAAAGTCCATCGATTAGCTGCGAACAAACACGCAGTCTGCGTCACATTTGATCATAATATCAGTCGACTCACCTTTAATTGCAGATGAAGTGCTGCAGTTCCTGAAGCCACCAGTAGGGGACAAAACATTATAACCTCTCTATATTTTGTCAGTTTATCGCGGCGGTTCTGAATGCGACGGTTCCCACAGTCAGGAACCTTTCATCTTCATTAGTTCCTCTCTGACGTGGAACCGGATTGTGACGTCACCGTGTTTGACCCCGATGCTGGTTCCATGTCTCATGTGTGATGGAGTTAAAGACGCTGCAAATGATGGAGACAGATTAGAACTATAACCATCCATCCATCCATCCATCATCTTCCACTAAATCCGCTGGGGGGGGGGGGGGGTGTTCCCGATGACCATCCCGGGGAGAACATTTCGGAGAGGTCGCCAATCTATCGCTGGGCCCACACTCACTCACACAAACACACTCCATATGGGGCAATTTGGAGAATTCAGTTGGAGACCTTGATCAATGTTTTTGGACTGTGAGAGGAATCTCCAGCGCTGAGAGGAGAACATACTAACCACTAAGCCACCGTGCCGCCCAGATTCTATCTATCTGGAAATAAAAAAAATGGCACAGCCGATGAGGTACAGGAGGAATGATTAAAGGTTAAGTTTTAGAACAGATACCATCGTATTAGAATCTGGGCGAATTCAGAACATCATGATTGGAACCTGGATCCACAGCACTGAGAGGAGAACGTGCTGACCACTAAGCCACCAAGGGGGTCCACATGCCCATTCAGGGGAGAACGTTTAGGGTACTGGGCAGATACACCCAGGACAGGGCGCCAATCTATCACTGGACACACACACACTCTCTATATGGGGCAATTTGGAGAATTCAATTCACCTTGAATCCATGTTTTTTGGACTTTGGTGGGAAACCATCAAAGTACCCAACATAACATCAAAGTACCCAAACCACGGCATGAAAATACTGTGAAATATGAAGTTAAAGAACTCCAGCAGAAGGTCCCATCCTCAGTCCAGTGATGGAGCAGTGACCTCACCGCCACTCTGAGGAGGAGGAGGAGGAGGAGGAGAGGAGGAGGAGGAGGAGGCTTCTCAGATCATCACTTCTCCTCCTCGTTTAGTCCAAACAGTGGAAAGACACTCCGTCAAAGATCTTGGAAACGATTAGGACCCCAGATTATCCCGTCAGAAGGAAGGACAAACTGCCCCAATGCCCCCACTTCCCCCCACACAGGATGGACGATCATAAACTGCTCCCTCTTGACACTGTGCAGGAAACACTTGTGGTGACTTTGAGAACTCCGCACTGCAGCGTTCCCAGAGAAGAAACCAAATGGGCAGCGTCTCAAACCTCAGAAACCAAATGGGCAGCGTCTCAAACCTCAGAAACCAAATGGGTAGGCCCATGGATAGGACACATCTCAATTCCATAGAACCAAATGGAAGCATCTCAGTCTCTCAGAATGAAGGGAACATCTCGGTCCCTCAGAATGAAGGGAACATCTCAGTGCCTCAGAATGAAGGGAACGTCTCAGTTCCTCAGAATGAAGGGAACGTCTCAGTCCCTCAGAATGAAGGGAACGTCTCAGTGCCTCAGAATGAAGGGAACGTCTCAGTGCCTCAGAATGAAGGGAACGTCTCAGTGCCTCAGAATGAAGGGAACGTCTCAGTCCCTAAGAATGAAGGGAACGTCTCAGTCCCTCAGAATGAAGGGAACGTCTCAGTTCCTCAGAATGAAGGGAACGTCTCAGTCCCTCAGAATGAAGGGAACGTCTCAGTCCCTCAGAATGAAGGGAACATTTCAGTTCCTCAGAATGAAGGGAACGTCTCAGTCCCTCAGAATGAAGGGAACGTCTCAGTCCCTCAGAATGAAGGGAACGTCTCAGTCCCTCAGAATGAAGGGAACGTCTCAGTCCCTCAGAATGAAGGGAACGTCTCAGTCCCTCAGAATGAAGGGAACGTCTCAGTCCCTCAGAATGAAGGGAACGTCTCAGTCCCTCAGAATGAAGGGAACACCTCAGTCCCTCAGAATGAAGGGAACACATCAGTGCCTCAAAATGAAGGGAACATCTCAGTGCCTCAGAATGAAGGGAACACCTCAGTGCCTCAGAATGAAGGGAACATCTCAGTGCCTCAGAATGAAGGGAACGTCTCAGTCCCTCAGAATGAAGGGAACGTCTCAGTCCCTCAGAATGAAGGGAACGTCTCAGTCCCTCAGAATGAAGGGAACGTCTCAGTCCCTCAGAATGAAGGGAACACCTCAGTGCCTCAGAATGAAGGGAACATCTCAGTCCCTCAGAATGAAGGGAACATCTCAGTCCCTCAGAATGAAGGAAACGTCTCAGTCCCTCAGAATGAAGGGAACACCTCAGTCCCTCAGAATGAAGGGAACATCTCAGTCCTTCAGAATGAAGGGAACGTCTCAGTCCCTCAGAATGAAGGGAACGTCTCAGTCCCTCAGAATGAAGGGAACCTCTCAGTCCCTCAGAATGAAGGGAACATCTCAGTGCCTCAGAATGAAGGGAACGTCTCAGTCCCTCAGAATGAAGGGAACGTCTCAGTCCCTCAGAATGAAGGGAACGTCTCAGTCCCTCAGAATGAAGGGAACGTCTCAGTCCCTCAGAATGAAGGGAACATCTCAGTCCCTCAGAATGAAGGGAACACCTCAGTGCCTCAGAATGAAGGGAACGTCTCAGTCCCTCATAATGAAGGGAACGTCTCAGTCCCTCAGAATGAAGGGAACGTCTCAGTCCCTCAGAATGAAGGGAACACCTCAGTCCCTCAGAATGAAGGGAACACCTCAGTCCCTCAGAATGAAGGAAACATCTCAGTCCCTCAGAATGAAGGGAACGTCTCAGTCCCTCAGAATGAAGGGAACGTCTCAGTCCCTCAGAATGAAGGGAACGTCTCAGTCCCTAAGAATGAAGGGAACGTCTCAGTCCCTCAGAATGAAGGGAACATTTCAGTCCCTCAGAATGAAGGGAACATCTCAGTCCCTCAGAATGAAGGGAACATCTCAGTCCCTCAGAATGAAGGGAACGTCTCAGTGCCTCAGAATGAAGGGAACGTCTCAGTCCCTCAGAATGAAGGGAACGTCTCAGTGCCTCAGAATGAAGGGAACGTCTCAGTCCCTCAGAATGAAGGGAACGTCTCAGTCCCTAAGAATGAAGGGAACGTCTCAGTCCCTCAGAATGAAGGGAACATTTCAGTCCCTCAGAATGAAGGGAACATCTCAGTCCCTCAGAATGAAGGGAACATCTCAGTCCCTCAGAATGAAGGGAACGTCTCAGTGCCTCAGAATGAAGGGAACGTCTCAGTCCCTCAGAATGAAGGGAACGTCTCAGTGCCTCAGAATGAAGGGAACGTCTCAGTCCCTCAGAATGAAGGGAACGTCTCAGTCCCTCAGAATGAAGGGAACGTCTCAGTCCCTCAGAATGAAGGGAACACCTCAGTGCCTCAGAATGAAGGGAACATCTCAGTCCCTCATAATGAAGGGAACGTCTCAGTCCCTCAGAATGAAGGGAACGTCTCAGTCCCTCAGAATGAAGGGAACACCTCAGTCCCTCAGAATGAAGGGAACATCTCAGTCCCTCAGAATGAAGGGAACATCTCAGTCCCTCAGAATGAAGGGAACGTCTCAGTCCCTCAGAATGAAGGGAACGTCTCAGTCCCTCAGAATGAAGGGAACATTTCAGTCCCTCAGAATGAAGGGAACATCTCAGTCCCTCAGAATGAAGGGAACATCTCAGTCCCTCAGAATGAAGGGAACGTCTCAGTGCCTCAGAATGAAGGGAACGTCTCAGTCCCTCAGAATGAAGGGAACATCTCAGTGCCTCAGAATGAAGGGAACGCCTCAGTCCCTCAGAATGAAGGGAACGCCTCAGTCCCTCAGAATGAAGGGAACATCTCAGTGCCTCAGAATGAAGGGAACATCTCAGTCCCTCAGAATGAAGGGAACATCTAGTGTTTGAAACCCACAGAACCTCAAACCCTTCACTGAGATGCTCTCTTTATTTTCTAAGGTTCCTGAAGCCCAGAGGTGTAAATGGAGACTGTAAACGTGTCCATCAGAAGGTTCAGGTTCTGGTTCCTGGTTCCTGGTTCTGGTTCTGGTTCCTGCACGGTTCCTCGCCGTATAAATGAATTTTTTACGAGGACCAGATGTCCGAACCGTAACCAGCAGCGCGTGAGGTAAAGGCGTCGTGAGAGGGAAGTGGGCGGCGGGCGCAGCGTGACGCCGCGCATGAGCAGGTAACATTCCTCACCCCGCCGGCTCCCGGAACGGGACGGCGCGGGGACAACCCGGAGGTTCCTCGGGTTCTCCGCGCTGCACTTGACTCGTATATTTTTCATTCCAGTTCGCCTCCTGCAGGGAGTTTCAGAAAGGAAATGGCGGGCGGGTGGGCGGGGGGTGGGGGGGGGGGGTCGGGTGAGGGGCGCACGTCCGACCCTCGGAACCCGCATGCGGCACATGTTCTGAAATTCCACCGAAGCCGTGGCTTCCTGCTGCCAGACGTTCTGGAGTTGGTCTACGGGAAGGACGCCGCCGTAAATCCACCGAACGTGAGGCGAGCGGGTCCACCACCCATCTGCTTCCCATTACATTCACATGTCTCTCGCTCGCTCGCCCTCTCTCTCTCAGAATCAGCTGTAATGAGTGCAGAGCTCAGGCCTGACCTCAGGTGTGAGGGTCGGGGTGGTCAGGTTCTCGAACGGAACCCGTGAGGCGGGGCTACACCTCGCTTTAGACCTGAAATCCATCCATTCATTATCTTCTGCTAGGTTCGGGGGGGGGGGGGGTGTGGGGGGGTCCCCATGCCCATCCAGGGGGGAAAGTCTCGGGTGCTGGGCAGATACACCCAGGACAGGGGGGCAATCTAGCACTGGGCACACACGCACTCACACAGACAGACAACTTAAGAGCGTCCAATTCACCTTGAATCCATGCGTTTGGACTGTGGGCGGAAGCCCTAGCAGACACGGGGAGAACATGCCAACTTCACCCAGATCATGATTGGAACCTGGAAGCACAGCACTGAGAGGAGAACGTGCTGACCACAATCCAGGGGAGAACATTTCGGGCGCTGGGCAGATACACCCAGGACAGTGGGGCAATCTGTCACTGGACACACACTCACAAACACTCTATATGGGGCAATTCGGAGAATTCCCTTCACCTTGAATCCATGTTTTTGGGACTGTGGGAGGAAACCGGAGAACCCAGAAGAAACCCCCGCGGACACGGGGAGGACATGGATGCACATTCACTCACTCACACACACACACACTCTATATGGGGCAATTTAGAGCATTCAATTAGATGTTCTAAGTTGCCCCTACATAGTGTGCATGCCTGGGTGAGTGAGTGTAGCCAGCGTCCTGTCCAATATGGTTAATGACTTAGTTGTTGGCATGTTCTCCTCTGCTTAAACATCACGCAAATGCAAAGTAAATGGAAAACTTTAAATAAAGGTGTCAGCTCATTAATTATTAATTACAAACAAATACACGCCCTGCAACAACGACTAACCACAACTAACCAACCAGGAACCAACCAGGAACCAACCAGGAACCAACCTCATTACTAATTCAGGGATTTATTATTTAAAAATACATATTAATATATATATTTTTATATATTATATATTAATATATATTAATATATAATTAATCTAATTATGATGCAAAATACAACAAAATAAGGAAATGAATGTAAAAATGAATATAATATTCAAAATAATATTAGATTAAAAGTCAAGAGTTTAATGTTAATAATTCATTAAAAAAGAAAATAAAAGTGAAAATAAAGACGGAGGCCTCTGATTGGACGACTGTTTCCTTCACGTTATGTTTCTGATAATGAGATGATAATGAGATGATAATGAGATGTGACTCTGTAATATAATCAATCGGCAGGCGTGTCTGTGCACCGCGTCCTCTGGAAGACGTTGAGGACCGGCGGGGCGTCCTGTGTGCGGGTTCCATGATGGAGGATGCTTCCAAAAAAACAATGGAACCCTAAAAATAGGCTGCACTCTTTAAAAACCGGGACCTCGTGTTCCTCGACCCCGCGGGGCCCGATTGTTCGGACCTCAGTGGAACTGTCGCGCCGTTAGAACCAAACTCCGTGGGGCGCCCTGCAGCGCCAGCTTTCTCAGTGTTCTCAGCGTTCTTGGCCGCCCGGCGTCCTGCGTCCATCTGTTGTTCATCTGCACATGCGCACGAGAACGCGCGCTCGTAAACAAGCGGGCCGGCGTGCGCTGACGCGGCGCGTCCACCCCCCCCCCACACACACACCCCCACCCCCCGGGGGCCTCGGGCGGCGAGCCTCTCTGAGGGCTTTATTTCCGTTTCGGCGTCACTGTGTTCTTAAGCCTCGAACGGCGAGGACATGAGGTTCCGTCGTCCAACCAACTGAAGATGCTGACCATGAAACCCGAACCTGGTCGGGGGGGTGGGAGGGGTGGGAGGGGTAGGAGGGGTGGGACCACCGCCGGGGTGGTTCGGGACCCTCGGGTTCGTTGCTTCCTGAACGTGGCTGAATAATTCAGAGTGCATTCTCGGGGCCCGCTGCCTCGATCCAAACAAGCTGCCCTGTCCCCGTCCCCGTCCCCGTCGGTCCCCCCCGTCCCCCCCTCCGGAATAACTTCCCCAGCGTGACCTGCGGAGCGCCGGCGCGGTACCTCACATCTATCAGCGCCTTTTTTGGCAACCGGCAGGAGATGGAGGGGAAACGGAGCCCCAGCGCCTCCAAACAGATGATGAATGCGCGATTTCAAGCTCCTTTGGAGCCGGCCAAGAACCCGGGCAGCGCGGCGCGGCGTCCCCCGGGACGTGTTGCAATGCAGAACGTCTGTCTCAGACCCTGAAGGACTCCGTGTGTGAGTCTGAACTTTCAGATACTCCACATCAGCAGAGGTTCCACAATCCTGCTACCGTCTTACCACCGCGCTCTCAAACAGATCGGTTCCGTCGGCTGGACCGCAGGTCTCTCTCGGTACGGGGAGACGGTTGGGGACCGGCCTTCGTTGTTTCCGCAGGACTGTGCCCCCGGTGCGCAGTGCAGACAGATATGAGACGGGTCTTCGGTTCCCGTGACGAATCGTGAGGGAGTCGAAGGTGAACCTTGTTCCTTTGAGCCAAACGTCCCGAAAACGGGTGAGAAAGTTCCTGAACTGGAGGATGGGGAACTCTTTCCGTTCAGGAACCGTTTGGTTCTGGTCGTATCGGTTGCTAAACAAAGTTCTATTTGGACTTGCCTGGTTCCTGTCCCGGTCCTAAAGCAGTTCCCTGGTGGGAACAATGTCCTTTCTGTGAATAGTTTGCATGTTCTCCCTATGGCCCCGTGTTTCCTTTGAGGAAGACAGAATTATATTAGCTGCTGAAGCCTATCCCAGCACTTAAAGGATGGGGGAAAACCCTGGACAAGCCGCTAATATATAACAGACCTGGAGTCAGTGTTCTCATTGCCCATCCAGGAGAGAACGTTCACACTCACACACACTATAAGGGGCAATTTAGCCCCATATAGTGTGAGTGTGTATCCAGTGATAGATTGGCACCCTGTCCTGGGTGTAACTACCCAGCGCCCTGGATGGACATGGGGAACCCCCCCCCCCCCCACCGCAACCCTACTACATGATAATGAGTGCATAAATTAATATTAAATAAATATTTAAATTAGAGATTCAACCTTTTCTTTACAGGTTTGAATCTGTCCAGCGGTCACTTTTTCAACTTTTTGAATAATTAATTACAGTTTCTAATCATTAATTGTGTTTAATGAATGGATGATTTGTGAAAGGTTGCGAGGCCGTTCTCGTGACCGGGTTCTCGTGGCCGGATTCCCGTGACCGGGTTCCTGTGGCCGGGTTCTCGAGGCCGGGTTCCCGTGACCGGGTTCTCATGGACGGGTTGTCGTGACCGGGTGGGGGTGGGTGGGTGGGTGAGTGGGTGGGTGGTTGGGTGGTTGGGTACACCTGCTGAGCGTCTTACTTATCATAACATAACATTGCTAGAGGTACCAGGACACACCCCTGATATTCACTAACCCTTTAATTTCCTTCATTTAAATGAAAGGTAACGACATTAAGCCGGTGATGCGAGTCCCTGCAACAGTTTAGGGATCGGCCCTTCCTGTTCCTTCAAACTCATTGTCATGCGGCACGTTCGGCCAACGTTCTCACTCGGAGCGACTTACAGACGCTTCTTTGTTTGCTTCCAAAAAGATCTCCTGATCTCAGAACAGCACGGCGTTCTGCTGTGAGGCATTAAAAACCCGCCGATCAAAAAAACAAAAAACAAAAAAACAAAAAATAAATAACAACAAAAAAAACAACAAAAAAAAAACAAACGCTGCGCAACATCCACCAGAGGAAACGCAAAGATCAAAGGCTTTCTAACAACCGTTAGAAAAGTTTCGATGTTCTCCCCGTGTCCGGATGGGTTTCCTCTGGGTTCTCCGATTTCCTCCCACAGTCCAAAAACATGGATTCAAGGTCAAATGAATGCTCCAAATTGCCCCATATAGAGTTTGTGTGTGTGTGATTGAGTGAGTGTGTGCCCAGCGATAGATTGCCCCGCTGTCCTGGGTGTATCTGCCCAGCGCCCAAAATGTTCTCCCCTGGATGTTCTCCCCCCCCCCCCCCCTCCCCCCGCAATCCTAGTAGAGGATGAAGCGGTAGATAGTGGATGGATATCTAAGGAGGCATGGGGGTCATTGCTGGGTGATGGACTGGTTCCAACAACAGTGGGCTTTATTGCAAAAATAACCCAACAGGGGGCACCCACGAGCACCAACCGCCTACCGCACCGCACCGTGGTTTGTGGATTTAGTTTAGAGGTCAGATTTAATCTGGATTAAGGAGAGGACTTTGGGGAGGAGGTCCTTTCCTGACTTTCTGACGTCGCGAGGCTCCCAGCCCTCGTGGTGTCCAGATACTTTGGGCCGCCTCTGCTTTCGGGACGGTGAAGAAATTCCCTCCCGCTGGAGGCTGAGGCAAGAATTCCTGGTTACTTAAGCCTGAAACACAGGGTTTGTTTCTCCTCAAGGATTAGACCCACAGAACCTGGCAAGCGTTCCTGGGAAATGGCCTACATACCTCCTCGGTCTCTCCCTCGCCCCTTTTTTCTCTTTCTCTCCTCCTTGGTCTCCATTCTGGGGGGGGGGGGGGGGGGGGGGGGGGGGGCTGAGTTTACCCCCATTCACATGGGCGCGGGACCCGGTCCAGGCCTTTCAGTCGAGTCAGACGGTGTTTGTGTAGCGGGACAGCCCACCCCCACAAACACCCCTGCACCACCACCACAACCCCCCCCCCCACCCGCGGGTCGCCTCTCGATGATATGCACTTCATTAAAGTTAATGAGATGTTGCTTTAAGCTCCGTCATGGTGGCGAACAAGGACACGGTCCCCGGTCCGGCGGAGGGGTCCCACATCCCCGAAAATCAGCGCCGGAGCCGCAACCTCTTCATTAAACATGAGCTATAATCTCATGTTGGGTTTTTTTTTTTTTTTAAAGCCCCCCCCCCCACCATCCCGTCACCACCGTTACTCCGAGCGGGGCGCATACCGGTTCGGGATGATGGCCAACACCTCGTTTTTGTGACGCGACCCATTTCCACCAGTTCAAAGCCAAACCAGTGAGGTCATGTGGGCGTGGGTGAGGTCATGTGGGCGTGGGTGAGGTCATGTGGGCGTGGGTGAGGTCATGTGGGCGTGGGTGAGGTCATGTGGGCGTGGGTGAGGTCATGTGGGCGTGGACCGCCGAATAAAATAATAACGATGGTCCAAAAGAAAGTGGTGCGTCTGGCTTCAGAAACTAATTTAACATCCAGAGCCATCGTTTACACAATTAGGGGCGGAATTCAGGGCCCCGAACATCTCAGCACTGGGCCTGGTGCCTCATTACATCACCAACACACACCATGTGTTCTAAAGTATTAGGACGGACCTCCCGACCACCGAATGTAGGCGCTTCATACGTCCCCTCACCTCAGATGTGGAACATCACGCTCTGGGAATCTGTAGAACGTTCAACGTCCACTGAGAACTCCTCCTGTTGCTTCCTGTAATGGTTCCTTAGTGGAGACGTTCTCCTGTGTTCTGGTCCATGGTTCCTTCGTGGAGACGTTCTCCTGTGTTCTGGTCCATGGTTCCTTAGTGGAGACGTTCTCCTGTGTTCTGTTTACAGGGGTTGGTTCATGTAATGGTTCCTTCATGGAGATGTTCTCCTGTGTTCTGGTTCATGGTTCCTTCGTGGAGACGTTCTCCTGTGTTCTGTTTACAGGGGTTGGTTCCTGTAATGGTTCCTTCATGGAGATGTTCTCCTGTGTTCTGGTTCATGGTTCCTTCGTGGAGACGTTCTCCTGTGTTCTGTTTACAGGGGTTGGTTCCTGTAATGGTTCCTTCGTGGAGACGTTCTCCTGTGTTCTGGTCCATGGTTCCTTCGTGGAGACGTTCTCCTGTGTTCTGGTCCATGGTTCCTTCGTGGAGATGTTCTCCTGTGTTCTGTTTACAGGGGTTGGTTCCTGTAATGGTTCCTTCGTGGAGACGGTTTCTGGGGAGTTTTGTTTGTAGCAGTAAACAGAGTGTGATCCTGAGGTTCATCATTTGTTTAAACGTCTGTTTATCGACGGATGACAAAATAAAACTCACACATAATTACCAGCTCACGAATCACGAAGGTTCAAAGCATTCTGGGTAATGTAACCCCCCCCCCCCCCCACACACACACGGTCACATGATTAACTCGGGGTGGAGCTTTGATGTGAAGGACATTCATGAAGTCTGAGACGGCGTGTTGGGTACATTGAGGGAGGACGTTCCAGAAAACACCGGGATAGGTCTTAACTTCAGCGTTCAGCTTTCCACTCAGAGATAAAAGAACATGAGAATCAACCACCAACCAAACTCCTCCATTCACCTCCATCCCCCACCATCCAGTCTGCAGTATCCACCATCAGCCACCATCATCCACCACCATCCACCACCATCCACCACCATCATCCACCACCATCCAGTCTGCAGTATCCACCATCAGCCACCATCATCCACCACCATCCACCACCATCCACCATCATCCACCACCATTCACCTCCATCCCCCACCATCCAGTCTGCAGTATCCACCATCAGCCACCATCATCCACCACCATCCACCACCATCCACCATCATCCACCACCATTCACCTCCATCCCCCACCATCCAGTCTGCAGCATCCACCATTATCCACCATCATCCACCATCCACCATCATCCACCATCATCCACCACCATCCACCATCATCCACCATCATCCACCACCATCCAGTCTGCAGCATCCATCATCATCCACCACCATCCACTATCATCCACCACCATCCACCATCATCCACCATCATCCACCATCATCCACCACCATCCACCATCATCCACCACCATCCACCATCATCCACCATCATCCACCACCATCCAGTCTGCAGCATCCATCATCATCCATCATCATCCACCACCATCCACCACCATCATCCACCACCATCCAGTCTGCAGCATCCACCATCAGCCACCATCATCCACCACCATCCACCACCATCCACCACCATCATCCACCACCATCCAGTCTGCAGCATCCACCATCAGCCACCATCATCCACCACCATCCACCACCATCCACCACCATCATCCACCACCATCCAGTCTGCAGCATCCACCATCAGCCACCATCATCCACCACCATCCACCACCATCATCCACCACCATCCAGTCTGCAGCATCCATCATCATCCACCACCATCCACCACCATCATCCACCGTCATCCACCACCATCATCCACCACCATCCAGTCTGCAGCATCCATCATCATCCACCACCATCCACCATCATCCACCACAGTCATCCAGTCTGCAGCATCCATCATCATCCACCATCATCCACCACCATCCACCACCATCCACCATGATCCACCATCATCCACCACCATCCACCACCATCCACCATGATCCACCATGATCCACCATCCACCACCACCATCCACCACCATCCACCATGATCCACCATCATCCAGTCTGCAGCATCCATCATCATCCACCATCACCACCCCAACTACACCTAACAACCCCAACAACATACCAAAGATGACTAACAGAGTGTCAGCGGCGTCTAAATGAACTGACCCCCCGGTGACCCCCCCGGTGACCCCCCCCGGTGATGGGGGGGGGGTGCTGTTCTTCGTAGGGAGCCGTGTTTGGAGCGCGTCCCTCAGACGACGTAAATATTCAGCATCTGAAGAGAATTACACGCAAAACTCAACGCGCCGCAAACATCTCAGACTCGCACGCTCGCCCGGCGTAACCCCCCCCCCCAACACCCCCCCACACCCCCCCCCCACACACACACACCCCCCCCTGGCGCCTCCCGGCGTGAGACGTCACGTGGCGGCGTTTAATCGAGGCGCGTTCTGGGGTTCTGATGATGTACGTCTGTAAAAACAGGCTTTAAAGCGCGATGGGGACGCGCCGGGCCCCCGGGGGCCTCCGACTGCAGACGCCGGGTTAACGACGCCGCGTCCGGGCCGCCCCGTCCGGGCCGCAGATCAGCAGACACATTTAATTTTATAGTCGCTCTTAAAGAACCAAACGAGCTTTAACGAATCACCTGCACGGGCGGAGCCACTGCCAACGGAACCGAGAACCATTACAGAGAAGGAACCCTTACAGGAACCATGCGGCAATAAAGAGGGATATGAATCAATCAATCGACTCGGTTCGAACTGAACTGACTCTGTCAAAAAGTCATTGTGAATCAGTCACTGAATCATCAGGGAGTCAGTCAGTGAATCATTTGGTCATGATTGAAATGATCAGTGGCAACAGTGATCCGGAAGGAAGGTCGCCCTCACTGAGCTCTGCGGTTTGAGATGAATTGGGATGACGACTGTCTTGTTAGCGTGATTGCCGTATAAGGAAATCTCGCTATTGGCAACCAATTTTTATAATTCCAACGTTTTGTCTTCCTTCCTTCTCTCGCCATTTTTTTTTTTGAGCTACCGAGACGCTTTCATTGGTCAGTCCACTGGTCAGTCCACTGTTTGTAAACATCTGAGGAACCGATCCAACGTTCCCGAGATATTCCCGTTGTTTTCCGAGCCAAAAATGTTCCATTCACTTCGCATCACGGCGATGTTTGCACTCCCCTAACGCGGCCAACTTTTAAAATACAAAGCCGGAATCGGGTGGCGGCGGCGCCGTAGCCAACGTGCCGTAACTCAAACAATTTTTGAGCGACAGACCCGGAACTTGCCGCGCCCTGTTTTTACTGGACGTTGTCCATTACAGCAAGTCTTAAATAGTTGAGGACATCCACACCATTCCAGATCTGAACCGTCCTGAACACCGACGCGACCGAAGCTTCTGGAGTTCGAGTTCAAGTCGTTTATTTCTAGAGCAATTTTTTTTACAATAGTACGTTAAAAAAAAGTCAATTTACAGAGTTAAATCCTGAGACCCCCCAAAGAGCAAGACCAAGACAGTGGCAAGACAAAACTCCCTGTTTTAGACACCCGGCCACGCCCACATCTCCTACAGCCAACCTGCAATCGCCCTCCCATTTCGCTCTAGTTTAATCTGTTGAAGCTTCTCCAAAACTTTGAGGAAACCCTTCAGTTTGTCTCCTCCCACCTCCCGCCTCCTCCTCCCGCCTCCTCCTCCCGCCTCCTCCTCCCGCCTCCTCCTCCCACCTCCTCCT
>JAFMOC010000479.1:57500-72500 GCA_019802505.1 Corydoras sp. C115
TCAGAAGTGCAGGTTTAAGTTAACGCAGCAGTGTAGGTTTAAGTTAACTCAGCAGTGCAGGTTTAAGTTAACGCAGCAGTGCGGGTTTAAGTTAACTCAGAAGATCAGTTTAAGTGGGTTTAAAGCCCCGTGTTAACCTGGACTGCCGTCCACCACCAGGTTTCATGCTTTGTTGTGGACAGTTGAAGGTTCCTCACACGTTCTTGTACTTGTGCTCGTACGTAACGTTGGCCTGATGGCTTTCCATGTCAAAATAAAAGCCCCTCCCACTTTAGAAGGAAGTGATGTCATTGTTATTGATTGGATTTTGGTTTTAACGGCTCAGATCTGAAGCGACGAGGTTGGTTGATTGATCTTCTGGATCTTCTGGATCTTCTCTTTGATCTTTACATATCTTGGCCACAATGTGTAGATGTTCATTGGAGAGAACGATGTTCTCGCGGGGTTGGACATGCGGGGCCACCTTGTGGTTGACATTCCAATGGATTCCACGAGTGCTTCATGGGATTGAGGTCAGGTCAAGTCCTTATAAACCCTCTTTGACCTCCTCCACCAATCAGCTTCAGTTCTAGAACCAGAGAGTGGGGTTCTGTTCGGTGAATCCGTTCCCCCTAATCAGGGTTACAGGGGTGCTGGGGCCTATCCCAACACTCAGCAGGCAGGGAAACATGTGATCGGTCTACCACAGAACAAGACAGACAGTCTGGAGGAAGCTCCACCCCCTCACAGAAAATAGATTTAAACCAATGCAATACAGAACACAATGTTTCTTTGGTATGTTCTCCATTTACAGCCCCTTCCTTATATAAACCGTCTCTGTCCTGGATGTCCTGCGTTAAGGTTCTTTTATGTCCATCCATCCATTATCTTCCACTTTATCCTCTATTAGGGTCGCGGGGGGGGGGGGGGGGGGGTTCCCCATGCCCATCCAGGGGAGAACGTTTCGGGCGCTGGGCAGATACGCCCAGGACAGGGGGGCAATCTATCACTGAACACACACTCACTCACACAGACAGACACACTCTATATGGGGCAATTTGGAGAACTCAATTGACCTTGATCCATGTTTTTGGACTGTGGGAGGAAACCGGAGAACCCGGGGGAAACCCACGCGGACACGGGGAGAACATGGAAACTCCACCCAGATTGGGATTCGAACCGGGAATCCCTAGCGCTGAGAGGAGAACATGCCAATCACTAAGCCACTGAGCTGCCCCATGGTTCTTTTATGTTTTACATAAACAGATTACTTTACGGTTCTTTGGATTAAAGTTTGTTGGAACCGCCATCAGTGTTAGTCTGGAACTGTGGAACTGGAACTGGAACTGGCTTCCTCTAGCGATGTTATTGGTGTTTATTAATAAGGACCGGTCGATTGTTCTGGAATCTTCAGACATTTGGTGTTTCGGTTGATGGTTCCTTAGAGTTGAAAGTGGGAACCGTCCGGAACAATGGGGTCGATGTTTCCTGTGAGTTTAAGTTTGGGAGGAGGATCCAGAGTTCCTGGATCGCTGGGTGTGAGTGTGTGATGGTGGCGCGCGCGGGGGGGGGGGGGGGGGGGTTCCCCATGCCCATCCAGGTGAGAACGTTTCGGGTGCTGGGCAGATACACCCAGGACAGAGCGCTAATCTGTCACTGGACACACACACTCACTCACACACACTCTATATGGGGCAATTTGGACTGTGGGAGGAAACCAGAGAACCCGGTGGAAACCCACGTGGACACGGGGAGAACATGGAAACTCCACCCAGATGGGGATTCGAACTGGGAATCCCTAGTGCTGAGAGGAGAACATGCCAACCACTAAACCACTGTTCTGCCTATGGTTTGGATATTAAAGGTTCTTCATTGGTTGGTCAATGGACTAAATGAGGAGAACCCAGGGTTCACGGACAAACTCATGATGAGGACATGGACTTACTCTGAATCAGAGGTTCTGAAACCAAGAAGAACCCATTATCAAACCCAAACTGTGAACTCAGCAGGTGGTCAGAGGTTCCTGAAGTCCGATACCTGCATGGGTTCTGTCTGGATCTTTGGTCTATGAGGATCCAATCAGAACAAATCGTAATAGAACATTGAAGTAAAGCAGTTGAGCAGAACCCCTAGACCAGGAGGACCTACAGACCCCGTAGACCAGGAGGACCTACAGACCCAAGGAGCAGATCATGCAGAAGGTGCACAGAACCCTTTAGAACCAGAAGTTTAGCTAAATGGTTTGGAGCTGTTTGATGTGCAGTAGATCTGATTGATCTGTTTGATCTTCTTAATTGGCGGTTAGTGATGACGCAGCACTAATCCTGATGGTTCCGTCGTCGCGCCGCCGTGTTCTCTGTTTTCACAGCAGCGGCTCGTTTCCTGGTCCCACATTAAAAACCTATTAAGAACCATTTCTCTGGAATCTCAGGAACATGGGAATGAAAACAAACGTCCTGACGACCTTCACTAATGGTTTCTTCAGGGTCCGTACGGAACGAGGGCCCGGCGAGGTGAAGGACCAGCGGGTCGTCTGGTTCTCCACGTCTCCAAACGATTACTCACCAGAGTTCTGGCTGGAGTTGCGCCTCGCGGCTGGAGCATCGCTCGCGGAGTTCCGTCAGAGTGAAACTGCGGCGGGGTGGAGGTTCTGATCCTCTGACCGCCGACCCGCGAGTCATCCATGAGTTTGAGAAACCTCAACACTGGAACATGGGGGACGTCTTTCTGAGAAGGAGAACGTTGGACAAGAATATCATGACACGCTCTTAAAGAGAATTGGAACTACCACACTTGTAGGACTCTGTTCTTAAGTTCTACGTTAAGTTTGGGAGCTAAAGCGTTCAGTGGGTTGGTGTTTCTGTGGCCTGTCCCATCACTTTCTCAGTGACATGATTGGTTGGTTGCTGAGTCAGCTGTTCTTCCACTCGAGCACTCGGTTGGTTAGTTGGTTGCCTCACTCATCAGAGAGCGTTCTGAAGGTTCTTTAAAGGCGACCCAGACATCCATCCATTAC
Source organism: Corydoras sp. C115 (assembly GCA_019802505.1). Taxonomy (NCBI): domain Eukaryota; kingdom Metazoa; phylum Chordata; class Actinopteri; order Siluriformes; family Callichthyidae; genus Corydoras; species Corydoras sp. C115. The sequence continues at coordinate 60,496 of JAFMOC010000479.1, forward strand.
CTATCGCTTTATCCTCTACTAGGGTCACGGGGGGGGGGGGGTGGCGGGGGGGGGTGCCCACATACACTCTATATGGGGCAATTTGGAGCTTTAAACTTACCTTGATCCGTGGTTTTTGGACTGTGGGAGGAAACCGGAGAACCCGGAGGAAACCCACACGGACACGGGGAGAACATGCAAACTCCACCCAGATTCTCACTCAGATTCTTCGTAGAACCTGAGCCTGTGGTTCTGGAACCATGAGAACCTATGAGGAAGAAAACCGGCGGTCCCAGAGACTCACACAGACACGGGGAGAACATGCAAATCCCACATTGGGAATTCAACCCAACCAATCCCTGAACCCCGGAGCCTCTCCATGGATTAGAACCTTCAGAATCGTCATGTGGAGTTCTGCGCGACCTTGTAATCTGGGCGGGGGTGTGTGGGGTGTGTGGGGGGTGTTTGTTTTGGGGGTGGGGGGGGGTAACCTTCGGGAGCTGATCATTAACTCCGCGTGCTTCAGGGTTTAACTTCAGAGACAGAAGGACGTCTGTCCTAATCTCCCAGAATGCACCGCTGTATAAATACAGTCCTAGTTCAAAACAAGCGTTCAGAGCGGAGCAGCAATGAAGTTCTGCAGAAACAGGAAGTAGGAGGCCGCAGCACTTCCTGTTATCAGAGATAGACCCCGATGATAACATCGGTTCTCGGCCCTCGGCCAATCAGATCTCACGCCTTCACCCTCGTCCTGTCAGAGCGTTCGTTACATCACAACACCTCGTTAACCATCATTAACTATAAACACCATATCCATCCATCACCCTCCACTTAATCCTCGAGCAGGGTCACAGGGGCAATTTGGAGCAGCCAGAACACCTTGAATCCATGTTTTGGGACAGATACACCCAGGACAGGGGGGGGCAATCTATCACTCACTCACACACACACACTCTGAATGGGGCAATCTGGAGAATTCAATTGTCCTTGATCCATGTTTTTGGACGGTGGGAGAAAACCGGAGAACCCGGAGGAAACCCACGCGGACACGGGGAGAACATGGAAACTCCAACCAGATTGGGATTCGAACCGGGAATCCCCAGCACTGAGAGGAGAACATACCAAACACTACTAAGCCACCATGCCACCCCATTTTATAATTATTATTATTATTTAGATTTATTTTATTATTATTATGATCTACATATATATTTAAAATAATAATAGTAATTATTAGTATTTATTATTATATATTTTTAATTATTATTATAATTATTAGTAATATAAAAAAATATATTTAAAATTGTATTATTATTTTTTTAATTGTATTATTATTTTTATTATTATTATTATAATTTCTTTTAATTATTATTATTTTTAAAATGTGTATTATTAAATTATTATTATTATTATTATAATTATCATTATTATTATTAATATTATTAATATTATTATTATTATTATTATTATTATTATTATTATTATTATTATTCTCATGCGATTTTTGTCCTTTAGCGCAGAACGTTGAAACGTGGAGCTCTGGTGGAACCTGCAGCCGCTCGGGTTGCGTGTTGAGTTTTTTAAAGCGTGTGGTTTTTGGGCCACGCCCCTTTTTTTCGAGGGGAATTTCTTTGTGGTTCCGAGCGTCAGCGTTTCTGTAGAACTCATCAGCGTTCTCGCCGTCAGCGTTACCGTGGACACGGACGCCGAGGTTCTGCTGATGGTCAGGTGGTCGCATCGTGGGTGTTTCGCTCACGTTCAGGTGGCCGAGGCTGGTCTTCAACAATCACCACCGGGGGCAGTGTGTGCTCTGAGGTGCTAGAACCGGCGAGAGAACTTTATCTCTCTCTATATAAATATGATCTGCACTTTACTGTAACCAAGGAATCATCAGAGCACGGAGAACATACCAATCACAATGAGAATGTTAATTATACACGCTAATAATAATAATAATAACAAATAAATAAATAATACTAAATAGCAGAGCCTGTTCTCCTCTCAGAAAACCGGGGATCCAGGTTCGAATCCCCATCTGGGTGGAGTTTGCATGTCCTCCCCGTGTCCACGTGGGTTTCCTCCGGGTTCTCTGTTTTCCTCCCACAGTCCAAAAACATGGATCAAGTTCAAGTGAATTCTCCAAATTGCCCCATATAGAGTGTGTCTGTGTGAGTGAGTGTGTGTCCAGTGATAGATTGGCGTCCTGTCCTGGGTGTGTCTGCCCAGCGCCCGAAACGTTCTCCCACTGGATGGGCATGGAGAACCCCCCCCCCAGGCTTCCTCCAGAAACATGGATTCAAGGTGAATTGACTGTTCTAATTTGCCCCATATAGTCTGTGTGAGTGAGTGTGTGTTCAGTGATGGATTGGCGTCCTGTCCTGGGTGTGTCTGCCCGGCAGCCGAGACGTTGTCCCCTGTTCTAACCCTGCCTTTAACCTTTAATAGGTGCATCGTAAGCCTGTTATAACCTGTGCTCAGTCTAACGAGCTGTATTAAGAGTGTTATAAGCGTCCTGTGGTTCATTATAAAGACATTATCATGGGGCTACAGAGAACACATCACTCTCATTGTGATTGGTATGTTCTCCGTGTTGTGATGATTCCGTGGTTACAGTAAAGTGCAGCTCATGCTGTTGTGGGTGAACATGTGATGGTTCCATCATAAGGAAGCAGTTCCGTCAGCCGATCTCAGAGCAGATGTCTGTTCTGTGAATCACAGCGTCATCGTTTACTGAAGGCGTGGGTTCAACGTTCCGAGTATCAAACGTCGTGCGTGTGGTATTTAGTGGTGGAGAACCGCTGTAGTTACGCCGGTGTCCTCCGCCGGGACCTTGTCGTTGGCACCAGTTCAAACTGCACCGCTCTGCCCCCTCCACAGAGAGCGCCGAACGTTCTAAAGCTCGGTGTTGACACAGCCACGGCTCATTAACGTCACTTTCTGGTCGGGGGGTGGGTGGGGGGGTGGGGGGTGATGATGGGGGGGTTGATGATGGGGGGGGGGGGGTGATAACTGCCATAGTTTGAGAGTGTTTTGTTAACGATCGATGTCTCAGATTGGCACGTCAGCCGTTTACAGACTGAAGGGTTTATGTTCGGTGGGTGGGAGGGGGGTGGTGGGTGTGGGGGTGTGTGGGGGGTGTGTGGGGTGGGGGTCAACATTCGATTCATGTCTTATTTCGTCTCTTTTGATTATTATAGGGTTGAGGGCGTGTTGGCTCAGTGGGGGGTGTTGGGTTATCAATCAGAAGGTTGGGGGTTCCAATCCCAAATCCAATGAAGTTACCAATGTGGCTCCTTGAGCAAGACCCTCAACCCTCATGGCTCCAGGGGGCGCTCTAACAACCCTGTGCTCTGACCCCAACCATCAAGTTGGGATTCTTGTCACTTTGGATAAAAGCGTTGGTGAAATAACCAAACGCAAACGTAATGAGCGCGGTTTCTGTATACGCCAATCACACTATCGTTATCAGATCTTTCTGATGTCAGCGTTTCGGTCTTGGTTTTCCCGGCACACGTCCGGCTTCTCTTTGGTTTTCCCGGGACACGTCCGGCTTCTCTTCGGTTTTCCCGGGACACGTCCGGCTTCTCTTCGGTTTTCCCGGGACACGTCCGGCTTCTCTTCGGTTTTCCCGGGACACGTCCGGCTTCTCTTCGGTTTTCCCGGGACAACGTCCGGCTTCTCTTTGGTTTTCCCCGGGACACGTCCGGCTTCTCGGTTTTTCGGTTTTCCCGGGACACGTCCGGCTTCTCTTCGGTTTTCCCGGGACACGTCCGGCTTCTCTTCGGTTTTCCCGGGACACGTCCGGCTTCTCTTCGGTTTTCCCGGGACACGTCCGGCTTCTCTTCGGTTTTCCCGGGACACGTCCGGCTTCTCTTCGGTTTTCCCGGCACACGTCCGGCTTCTCTTCGGTTTTCCCGGGACACGTCCGGCTTCTCTTCGGTTTTCCCGGGACACGTCCGGCTTCTCTTCGGTTTTCCCGGGACACGTCCGGCTCGTTGGTGAGACCACTGCTTGTATTCAGTTAAGGAAACGGTTCAAACGTTCCCGCGATATTCCCATTTATTCCCGAGCCAAAATTCCCATTCATAATTAAATTTGCACTCTGACAATGTTAGAGCTACAAAGACGGAATCCGCTGGAGTCGGAGACGACTGCACCGTCGTCATGGTCTGAAATCACAGAGTGAGCGAGAGACACCCCATTACCCGGCCACGCCCACTTTTTACCTCCTTCACTGCATTACAGTAATATACTAATGAACTCATGGAAAGTGAAACTTCAGGAAATATAAACTATTTATTCCGTTTTTATTAGTAATTTATTTTAATTTAATGAAAATCTGCCTAACGGCGATTAATTAGCAGAAGCGCCGACAGAACGAGGATATCGACTAATTAATCACGTCCAGGAAAAGTCCAAGTTGGGCTTAAATAACCAGCGCTGACCAATCAGATCAAAGAACCAATGAACCCAACGCTCTATAAACTCCGACACAAACGTTCCTCATCCTGGAGGATTAGATTTACACCCGGTCCTCACAAGGTCCTGGTTTCACAAGGTTACAAGGTATGGGGTTCAGGCTTAACACAAGGTTTTGAGATAATTAACAACGTTAAAGAGATCAATTTAATTAAACGGAACCCAAACTTCGTTAAAAATAGAATTAATGTTGGAACCGAGTGCCTTCAACAACGACGATCCCCTCGATCCCCAGGTTCCAACATCAGCATCTGTTCAACAACTTCAGAGAACGTCAGCTAGCGCTGAAGTAAACCCTGAACAAACGCCGTTCTGTTCCAATACGGGTTCTAACGATGTTCCGTAATGGTTCCAGCAGAGCTCAGGACAGAGCTCCAGATTCGCCGCTGGAACGCCGGAAGATGGATGTCATTTAAAGAGAAGAGGACGGAACATCTGAGCCTTGCTTCTGTTCGGTCTCTTGGTCTTTACCTCGGTTCTCGTGCAGAAGATCAGATCCAGCGGATCCGGGAGCTCCGGTACAAAGCCTTCACCCGGGGCCGATCTAGAACCGGGTTTTGTTCTGATCATCGGCGCTGAGCTCCGGTCTGATGGAAACGTCTCTACAGGACATTTCATGTTTATTATTTAATGGGTTCCACAGAAACCTTCAAACATCCGGAACGATGGAGGAAGCCAACCGGGTGTTGACGCTTGACGTCACCCAAACCACCGAGCTACCACGCCCTCTTCTGTACCAACGTTCTCCTGGTTAAAGGAGCTCAAACCTTCGTCGGAACCCTTCTGGATCCGGTGAGAGTTGGATTTCGTCTGTCTTTAGAACCCTCGGTGTTCCGTCAGGATTATATTCAGTACGTTAAGAACTTGGAATACATTTGACGGAACCCAGTGCTTTCCGTACTTTAGGTGGCGCAATTTTCAACCCTTTCCTGTTTGAGTGACTGAGGTAGACGTCATCGTAGTGCATGTGCGGAACCAAGAGTAGCGCCCCCTGATGTATGGTTCTGCCTTAGTGTTAGGCATATCGTATGTTCCCCAGCGGGTTCATACAAAGTAAGAACAGGGTTGACCACAGCGCCCCCTGGAGCAATGAGGTTAGGAGTCTTGCTCAGTGACCACCATTGGTAACTTCAGTGGACCTGGGATTTGAACCCACAACCTTCAGACTGACGGCCCAACACCCGAACCACCGAGCCACCACGCCCTCTACTGTATCAACGTTCTCCCGGATCCGGTGAGAGTTGGAGGCTCTGCAGGTTGAATGGATTTAGAGTCTTGCTTTCGAACCCTCGGCGTTCTGTCGGGATCGGTCTGCGATGTCAGGACCCCCCCCCCGTCCCCCCCCGCCCCCGAGAGGAAGCAATAAGGTGACCTTGTTTTCACATTGTTTGCTTTTTCATTGCCGCCTGTTTCCTGTCGTTTGTTTGGCTGCTATTTGTTCCGCCGGCCGCGTTTCCTCCGTGTGCGTTCCTCAGAGGTGTGTAATAGGACCGCCGGCGCTGTGGTCTGGCTTCGGCTGGTACCTCCCGCCGCTATCGGCGGTGGATTTCTGGTTTGCGGAGTCCGTTGGTGGACACGGTGGCTGGCGTGCTGAACGTTCCGGATCGTCTTTCAGTCGCGGAACAGCCCGGCGGGTTTGGACTCTGGCGGACGGGCCCGCGAGCGCAAATCCAACCCAAATGTCCAGCCGCCTTCATTCCGTAAACAGCCGCCCGAAGGACGGAACCCGGCGGAATCCGGGCTCGGCGTCTCCAGCTGGAGGTCTTCCCTCGCAGAACCATGTGACCCAGAGGTCCTCATAAAACAGACCGACGGATTATGGCTTCACTTTTGAGTTTGGCGTGTTCTTCATCCGTCTTTAGAACAGGAAATCCGAGCCGTCCCCCGGTTCCCTCTCTCTCTCTCTCTCTCTCGCTCGCTCGCTCGCCCCGTGTGTTCTATATTGTATAATAATTTGCAGCCGATGTTATTCAGGTTACAGGGCTGTGTAATGGAGGTTCTGACGTTCTGGATTTTGAGGCCTGGGTTTGATTTGCATCGACCACACGCTCTCAGAATCCAGAACCGTCCTCGAGTGATGAGCGAGACGGAGCGAGGACGTCTCATCTGTCCATCACGGAACCCGTCATCAGAGGGGTGAGGCTTAACGATCGCATCAAAGACTCGGCGCTAATCACTTCATTATGAACCGAGACGTCGCACGCGCACTCTGTCATTAATTAAAATGTACCGGAGCCTATCCCAGCACTCACAGAGGACAGTCCAATGGGTCACATTGGGTTAGAATAATCTTCACATCTGATTTTTAACGAATTAAAATTTAAATCTCCAAACGATCCTCAGGTCACAGGAACATACAGAACCCCTTATCTCGTTAGACTCCGCCCCCTGAACCCGTTTCCACGCAATCCAGCCGTCAGGTTAAAAAGTTTCCCACAGCAGTAGAACCCTGGAGAACCTCAGCCGTAGATTACAGACTGGAGTCGGTACATGAAGGTTCCTGATGGAGAACCATTTGGTTCCACATCAGGATTTTGGGTTCGCGTTCTTCTCACAAATGCTGGACTTTTATTTTATAAAAGTCTTTTGACGTTCTGGTGTCTGAGCTCCAACCCAAGAGTTCTAAAGTTCTAAAGAGTTCTAAACCGGTTCTGAAGTTGCGGTAGATCCATTGTAGTATTTTCCTGAGCAGCTGGAGTTCCATCCTCAGAGATGCAGGTCCAATAATGGAGAACGTTCCCCAGCATCAGATCTCCAGAGGGGCGGAGCCTGTGCGCTCACTTTTCATTATAAATGGTTCTCATATCAACATAAACATTCCATCCATCCATTATCTTCTGGGGGGGGGGGGGGGGGGTGGGGGGGGGGGGGGGGGGGGGGGGGGGGGGGGGGGTGGAGCATTCACTACACTGTGGGAGGAAACCGGAGAACCCGGAGGAAACCCACGCGGACACGGGGAGAACATGCAAACTTCACTCACATTGGGATTCGAACCAGTAATCATCAGCACTGAGAGGGGAGAACATGCAAAACACTAAGCCATATTTTCCACTTAATCTTCTACTAGGGTTACGGGGGGGGGGGGGGGGGGGGTTCCCCATGCCCATCCAGAGGAGAACGTTTCGTGCGCTGGGCAGATATACCCAGGACGGGGGGGGGGGGGGGCGGGGGCAATCTATCACTAGGCACACACTCACTCACACACATATTCTCTATGGGGCAATTTGGAGAAATCATTTGACCTTGATCCACGTTTTTGGACTGTGGGAGGAAACCGGAGAACCCGGAGGAAACCCACACGGACACGGGGAGAACATGGAAACTCCACCCAGATTGGGACTTGAACCGGGAGTTCCCAGCGCTGACAGGAGAACATGCCAAACCACTAAGATATGAAATCAATTTCCAGTGAACCTCCACAGACGCCGGATCGTTGACCTAACGTTCTATCGGTGCTGGACCTGGAACATTCCCACATGCACAAACATGACTGATTCCTTCTGTCCATCTGTCTGCTCCCTTTAAGGCCCACTCTGTCCTCGGTTCTGAAGGTTCTACCTCTCGCGGGTTCTCAGTGGCGTCCGTCGGTGAGGCGGCATGTCTTTATTCTCGAGCCCCCGTTTGCCGGGATTGTTCTTTCCTCTCGACACCAATAAAGCAACAATACGGTCCGTCTGCGGCGCAGACCCCACGCCCCCGGGCCCGTCGTCCGAGGTTCTCCTTGTTCTCGACAGGGGACTAAAAATAGCGCATTGTCCCGGAACGCGTGGAGCTGGGTTTTGGAGGAACTCTGGCGTGTTTGAGCGTTTCACACGGTCCCCATTGTTTGGGTCAGGAAACGGACTGGCAGCTTATCTCCAGCATCGCAGCAGACCAAAGCTCCAACACAATGGGCAGCTCGGAACCCGGCAGGACTTCAGGAACCAAACTCGGTTCCCCGTCTGCTCTTCATCCTCCGAGCGCCGCAACTGTGCGGGAACAATAAGCCCTGCCCTGACGCTCAGGTTCGAGACGTCCACTAGAGAGGGTCTACTGGAGGATGGAACCGTGTGAACCTTGGCTCTCTGTGATTAGGTCCACTGATAAGCACGGTGGAGGCCTGAGAGCAGAGCATCAGAGCAGAGCGTCAGTTTGTTCTGAGGAACGGTTCCGATACTGCAGAGGACAAACACGTGGTGGGATCTTTTATTGTGGTCTTCGTTTGGAGGGGGCGATCGGGACAGGTCCGTGGTTCTAAAGGTCTGGTACGTCATGGGTCGTCTGTTGGAGGTACCTAAACGTCCCTCCATCTCAGAGCCGGGGCCTCACGCTGCGTCCCGTCAGCCTCGTCCTGTTGCTCTTATCTCTCGTGTTGATCAGTCACAGGTTCTGGAATGTCCCAGAACCCCGTATCGTGTTCCATCGCGGACCGCCAGCCGGAATCCGGCCCCCCGGGGACCGCTACGCATTTTAAACACCGTGTGAGGAACCGCGGCCTCGGCTTACTGAGTAAACAGAAGGCCCGCGGACGGCGCGCTCGGACGAGGAACCAGGCCTCGCAGCCGTTCTGGGGGGGTGGGGGGGTGATGGGGGGGGGGTAAGCGGAGATGGCCGTCATCCATCGGGCCGAGCGCTGATTTGCTGGATGATGTTGTATGTTCCGCTCAGAACGTGTTGAGATTTACACTTGACCCGCGCAGCGCCCGCCGAGTGGAACTGTTGTTTTCTGGTTCCCCGTCGAAGGTCACGGAAAAGCGAGAACACAGCGTTCCGCGCGGCGGTGACGGAGGCCGTTTGGAGGTCGGGTGGAGGAACTTTGGAGGAACTTTTTTTTTGTTTTTTTTTTGTAGGTCTGTTTGCATTCCAGAAGTGACGGGCCGTTAAAGCTCTTGTAGTCCTTAGAACCTTATAACTTAGAACTTGCTTGTTTGGACACTTCAGACCTACAGGGGGTGTTCTCTCTCTCTCTGTCTCTAGGAGTTCCTGGAGCCAGACCAGCCGCCCGACCTGGAGAAGCAGCTGCGTTCCGCCGGCAGCGTGGACGAACTGATGAGGCTGCTGGATCCCACCTACTGGAACGTTCTAAAGTGTCGCTCAAAACGAGACGGCAGTCTGCGCCGGGACGCGGAGCTGTCCTACGCCGCCGCCTACACCAGCAACTTCGACATGTTCCGAAGTAAGGGGCATCATGTGGACGAGGACGCGGCTCTGTCTCTGTGCTTCTCCAACGTTAGAGAACGCTATGATTATACAATACATTCTGTTTCCTGATGTATTTTAGAAACTGCGTCCTGTGATTCGGCCACTAGATGGCGGTGTTTGTTCGTTAGAGGAACATGATCGGCGTTCTCGTTAAACACCGGACGAGATTACATCACAAAGTCCAGATTATTAATTTAGTTTTTAATAAAGGCATTAATGAATCTAAACCTCGTTTTTTAATTAAAGTGTCTTCACGTGATTTATTCACAATAACACAAAACCTGGACCACACCGTGGCTTAGTGATTGGCATGTTCTCCTCTCAGCGCTGGGGATTAATCACAATCTGGGTGGAGTTTCCATGTTCTCCCCGTGTCCGTGTGGGTTTCCTCCGGGTTCTCCGCTTTCCTCCCACAGTCCAAAAACATGTATTCAAGTTATATTGAATTCTCCAAATTGCCCCATATAGAGTGTGTTTGTGTGAGTGAGTGTGTGCCCAGTGATAGATTGGCGTCCTGTCCTGGGTCTATCTGCGCCAATCCATCGCTGGGCACACACTCACACGCACACACACTCACACGCACAGACACACTCTATATGGGGCAATTTGGAGAACTCAATTGACCTTGATCCATGTTTTTGGACTGTGGGAGGAAACCGGAGAACCCGGAGGAAACCCACGTGGATACGGGGAGAACATGGAAACTCCACGTAGATGGGGATTCGAACCGGGAATCCCTAGTGCTGAGAGGAGAACATGCTAAACCACTAAGCCACCCTATATATATATATTATTTTTTAATTTAACATTCTACTGTATATTATTATTTTTTTAATTATTATATTAATATAAAAATATATATTTTAATATATACATATTTTTTTTTCAGATTAATCTTCATATTTAATCTTATATTTACATTTTTATTATACTCTGCTATATTATTTTTATTTTATTTTATATTTTTCTTTTTTCTTTTTTTTCCCAACATAATATTTAAATATATATTTTTTTATTTAAATAAATTGTAACATTTAGGGTAAACTAGGTCCGTTAAAAGTAATTTTGTTTACATTTCATGAACCACGTGTTCTGTAAATGACAATAAAGATTATTTTGACTAATTAGATTTTCATTAATTGTTGTACAGAATTCTGATTAATTAGTTGCGTTGTGTCTGTTGTTTTTTTTTGTTGCGTAGCGATCGAGGCGGAGTGGAGGAAGACCCTCTGCACGCCGCGCGAGGTTTGTTTAGACGTGGCCAAGGAGTTTGGGGCGGCGACCAACACCTTCTACAAACCGCCGTGTGTTCTGGTCCACAGATGTGGAGGCTGCTGTCACAGCGAGGAGCATCAGTGCATGAACATCAGCACCGGCTTCGTCAGCAAGACGGTCAGTGTGTGTGTGTGTGTGTGTGTGTGTGTGTGTGCAAAAGTATGCTGACCTGTGCAAATGATCAGAATCAGTGTTCCGATTCCTTCCATGGTCACAGGTGGTAGACCAGAATCAGGCCCCAAGTGGTAGAACACGGAACCTGAGGAAGAAAAAATAAAATAAACACGACATCAACTTTTCAGTGAATTCAGATCAATTAGTTCAATCATTTAAAAATTAAAGATACATTTAAAAAGATCAAACAGAACTTTAGATCAAAGACTCGAAGACCGAAGGGGCTTTTTATTGAAGCCAAAAAGAGCGTGGTACCAAACAGAAGTGCTAAATGATCCAATATTTAATAATAATGACTAGGGGTGCTGGGGAAAAAAAACACAAAAAATCCACACAAAAAAACAAAAAAAAAAACTCAAAAAACCATACAAAAAAAAAAAAAAACACACACAAAAAAAACAACACACAAAAAAACACAAACACACAAAAAAAAAAAACACTAAAAAAAACACAAAAAAAAAACACTCAAATAACAAAAACCCACAAAAAAAAAACCACAAAAAAAAAAACAACTAAAAAAACACAAAAAAAAAACCACAAAAAAAAATCCAAAAAAAAAAAAACAAAAACACTTCAAAATAACAAAAAAAAAAAAAACATACAAAAAACACACACAAATCTCACATCATCATTAAAAAAAAAAAGTTAAAAAAAAAACAAAAAAAAAAACGTTTGAACTGAAGAATTGATTCTGAATCAAAAATTGATTCTGAATCGAATCATGATCTCAAAAATTGGAATCAAATCTCCAGACACTGAGAGATTGGCACATTTATTGTAGTAAAATCTCAGCTTCAGTTAGTTTGAAGTTTAGTTTGATTTATTTTAACGTCGATCTCTTTGATGTTGTGTGATCATGTGACCAGCCCGTAGACTCATCCTAACTTTATTCATTTATTATGAGAGTGGGAAGGCCC
>JAFMOC010000479.1:77500-85000 GCA_019802505.1 Corydoras sp. C115
GAGGCGGCGCGAGCGAGCGAGCCGCAAATCATCCGCATCCCGACGGAACCTGGACGGAGCCTCGCCGACGCCATCAGATCTGACGGCCGCGTTCCAATGCGCTCCAGATACGGCCGGGATAACCCCCAGGCCCGGGGGTACGTCTGAAGTACACCTCATTTAACCAAACAATCCCGCGATAGTGCAGCACAGTTAACATTCCGATTCATCCCAGAGGCGTAGGGTCCAGGTCTCCTGAAGGTCAGATGGAACGGAACAGAACAATGTGACCACGTGATGAGGCAGGTGTGAGGACCAGAGAAAGGTGGCACACCACTAGGGGGAGCCCCTGTCCTCATCAACTGCTCTACAATGAGCACCCACATTAGAACACGTACCGCATTGCGAGGTTACTGCGCTCTGCCGCCGTACCAAGACGCTTCTGAGAGCGAATGAAGGTCGTTCAAGGTTCCAGAGTGTGGAGAACCGTGACCAACCTGAAAACATGGAACAGCACGCAGCTCAATGTAGAAGTTGGGGTTCTACCACAATGAAAATATAATGGCTGTAAGTAACAGGCCCTCCCCAAAGTGGTTCCACCAAGCTGCCAACATCCAGAGGTTCCTGTCCCTGGGGTCAGAAGGAACCCCTGATTCTGCTCACATAAAACACTCCCAGGGGCCAGCGCGCCATGACCAACCAGAAAACATGGAACGGCAATGTGGAGGTTGGGGTTCTACCACAATGCTGAAAGTTCTCAAGTGGTGAGACCTCACCTGCACCCGACCGTGGTTAACCTGACGCTGCGCCTCCACCACCTTAATGCCCAGAGCAAAGAGACCAGGTTCCTCCACATCAAACTCACCCCATCATGTCTTTATGGTTCTTGCGTTAAGCCCTGGAACCAAAAAGAGAGTTCTCCCCAAACTGGTTCCACCAATCTGCCAACATCCAAAGGTTCCTGTCCCAGTGTCCAGAGCACCATGACCAACCAAAAAACATAGAACGGCAATGTGGACGTTGGGGTTCTACCACATGAAAATGTCCAAGCGCCGTAAGTTCAGATGACATGGGAACATGACCGGGGGAACCCCCGATTCGGCACCCTGCTCTCGCGCAGATGACGTTCTGGACCTTCCACCTCGCCGTCTCAGATTGGCGCTGTAATGCCGGTTCCATACGACTGAAATGTTCCTAATGCAGTGCCGTTAGTTCCTCTGATGTGAATTGTGGAACTTAAAACAGCTTGTAGCGAGGAATGGGAGGCGGGACTAATCGGTTCCAGATGAGGCGTCCGTGGTTCCTGTTCGGCGGCGGCGTCACCCACATGCGCTCTGAATTACGGCCCTATAGATGTTTTTCGGGATCGTCCTGCCGCTCGTCTGGTCTGCATTACCCGAGGTGCGAGTGCACGTGTTGGACATCAGATAAGGCCGTCACCTTCATCCTCCTCCTCCTCCTCCTCCTCCTCGTCACCCCCCCCCCCCCCACGGTGTTGTAACTCAAATAACTCAAAATTAAATAGAAACAATGCCGCAGAACCATCCGCCGAGACGCCGGTGCGTTCCCCGCGGCCGACGCCCGCTCGCGTTTCAGTCACACTGCACAAGGTTCTGCATGAGTTTGCATGTTCTCCCCGTGTCCGAGTTGGTTTCATCCCGCAATTCGAAAACACGCCAGCAGGTCATTTGCCCTCAGGCTGTCTTTCACCTCGTGAGTGCTGGGATAGGCTCCAGCATCCTCTGAAACAGGATCAGTTGGTGTGAAAATAAATTAAATAATAATTAATAATTTGTAAGAATGAACACTAGGCTCATGGGGGGGAGGGGAATTCCATGCCCATCCAGGGGAGAACGTTTGGGGCAATTGGGGTTATCACACACAAAAACCCTTTAAATGGGGCAATTTAGAGCATTCAGTTTACATTGAGTCCATATGACTCTGCGGATCGTCCCGGCGGTCGGTCCCTGTAGGACAGAGTCAGAGTGCAAAGCAGGTCACGAGCCGTCGGGGATGCTGATTGGACGCTCGGTGGGGGGTGGGGGGGGGGGGGGGGGGGTGATGCAGACTGATAGTGAAAGCTGGACGTGAAGACAGACCGGCTTTAGAACTGTGGTTCTCCACCCACCGCGGTCCCGCTCAGACAGCCCTGACCCCCGACCTCACAGCGGAGGGAGATTAATGAGGGTGAACCTGTAACCTGAGCCGTAACATCCGACCCCCCCCCCCCACACCCCCCCCCCACACACACACACACACACACAAACACACAAACACACACACACACACAAACATACACACACACACACACACACACACCCTGAAGGAACTCAACAGAAACGTTCACATTTTAAAATAAATCTATTTCTTCAGCATTGGATCTAAAAACCAATCAGGACCTGGAATAAATTATGATGATGTCATCGTTCTTATTTATTTAATAATCTTAGATTATTATTAAAATTTTTGTGATTCGTGTTTTTTGTGATTCAAAAAAACCCTCATTAATATTCATTCATTCATTATCTCCCGCTTTATCCTATATTAGGGTCGCGGTGGGGTTCCCCATGTCCATCCAGGGGAGAACGTTTCGGGCGCCGGGCAGATACACCCAGGACAGGGCGCCAATCTATCGCTGGGCACACACTCACTCACACACACACACACTCTATATGGGGCAATTTGGAGAATTCAATTGACTTGATCCATGTTTTTGGACTGTGGGAGGAAACCGGAGAACCCGGAGGAACCCCACGCAGACACAGGGAGAACATGGAAACTCCACCCAGATGGGGATTCGAACCGGGAATCCCTAGCGCTGAGAGGCGAACGTGCTAAACCACTAAGCCACCGTGCCGCCCCCCTCATTAATATTAATTTATTCATTTATTCATTAGTTTTCACTCATGGGTTCCAAAACGGGGAGAACGTTTCGGGCGCTGGGCAGATACACCCAGGACAGGGGGGCAATCTATCACTGTACACACACCCACTCACTCACTCACACACACATACAGTATATGGGGCAATTTGGAGAATTCAATTGACCTTGATCCACGTTTTTGGACGGTGGGAGGAAACCGGAGGACACCCACGCGGACACGGGGAGAACATGCAAACTCCACCCAGATTGGGATTCGAACCTGGACCTCCGGTGATGAGAATGAAAAGTGCTAATCAATAAGCCACCGCCCACGCCCTCATTAATATTCATTTATCCCTCCATCGATTCATCATATTCCGCATTATCCTCTATTAGGGTCGCGGGGGGGGGGGGGGGGGGGGGGGGGGGGGGGGGGGGGGGGGGTAGGGTTCCCCATAGAAGGTTTTGGGTGTTCAGCAGATACACCCAGGACAGGACGCCAATCTATCACTGGACACACACTTACACACTCTATAAGGGGCAATTTACAACATTCAGTTTACCTTGAATCCATGTTTTTGGACTGTGGGAGGAAACCGGAGAACCCGGAGGAAACCCACTTGGACACGGGGAGAACATGCAAACTCCACCCAGATCGGGATTCGAACCTGAGAGTCAAAAGTGCTGAGCACTAAGCCGCCGCCCACACCCTCATTAATATTCATTGATCCTGATTAATTTAGCTCTGCGGTGTTCCGCACGACGTTCCGTTTGTTCTTTAGATTTCTTGACGGGTTCTACTGAAGCGGGCTCCTCATTAAGACTGCTGGAACCGACCTCCTTCTGAAGGTTCTTTATTGGAACCTTATAAAGGAACCGTGGAGGTTCTCGTCGGGTTGCAGGGAGAACGTTCCAAAAACCTCCCGCACCCGCTGCGTCTTTATTTTTCTTTCTCTTTCTCTTTCCTGTTGGAAAGTGAACGGCGTGGGTTCTCCAGAGGACTGTTTACGGTTCTCCCCGCACCGCTCCGCGTTCCGCGCTCCGGCGCTGAAGGCCGTTAATGCACGCGCCACGTTCTCTTTTTTTAAAAGCCCAAATAAAAGGCTCGTAAACGCCGACAGATGGAACCGCTCTCAGAGTGGAAGTGTCGGGGATTTTATTTGTTTGAGGCGACCGCACAAACACATGGTCACATGACCGTCTCCCAGCCCCGCCTTCGGAACAGCAGACGCGGCGGTGAGGTCATGATGGTGAGGTCATGGTGGTGAGGTCATGGCGGTGAGGTCATGGTGGTGAGGTCATGGTGGTGAGGTCATGGTGGTGAGGTTTGGTTTTGGCGTTTAAACCAAGTAATTAAAACCAACACGGAACTCTGCGGAACGAACCGGCGTGACGCCACACCAACGCTCCACCCATCACACCGATGGACTACAATCTGGAACTGGAGAACTACAACGTCCATCAGTCTGACAGCTGGAGATCAAAGCAGAACCGAGGAGGTGGATCTGACGACGTCAACGCGAATAATTTCAATTACATCACAGAGCAGCTACGAGTTCTACACCTTTAAACCCCCAAAGAGCAAGAGACAGCGGCAAGACAAAACCCCCCGTTCTGTTGATATTTTGAGGAGGAAACCTTGTGAGGACCGAGGCTCAGCGGGGGACTCGTCCTCCTCATCCTCCATCAACAGTGTAGCACAGACCGTGTGGTGGTCATGTGACCCGTATTTACCAATTACAAAACTATATAAGTCCATTGAGGGCGTCCAATAGAACTCCAGGTTCCATCCAATAGAACCATCGTAGAACCAATGGACGAACAGCGGACCACGCCTCCAGAAAAATGAGGCGACACCTCAAAACAAACGCAGTAATTAATTAATAAGCAGAGTTTGATTGACACACTGCATCATGTGACTAGAGCAGCAGAACCGAAAGGGGTGGATCAACAATCTAAGGTTGAGGAACCTTCTGGGAGAACGTTCTTCTGCAGCAGAAGCTATTTTTGTTCTAGGAGCTAAAAGTAAACCAGCACCTTGAGATCTGAGCTCAGAGTTGGGTTCTACGGTTGGACCAGCTCAGTGAGACACTGCGGAACCTGATGATGTAGAGTTCCTCTGTGTTTCTTGGGGGTGTTATCTGGTAGGTTCTCTACCCTGAACTCTAGAACCCATGGAACAGTATCGTTTTGGATCAATAAAACATCTAGAACATGCAGCTATAAAGCTCTCAGATCCTAAATCTGGCCACCTCACACTTCCACACGGTCAGTATTTATAGAACCAACACCCCCCCCCCCCCAACATCCCCCCCCCCCCCCGGACCCACAGCCAACACTGTGATTGATGGTTCCCCCCCCCCCCACGCGTTCGTTACCATAAAGTTGTCACCCGGCTCTCCGCGGCTTTTACTCGGAACGTCGTGCGGCCGTCGCTCCCCGTGGAACCACATTAAATCAGCCGGCACCCGGGGGGGGGGGGGGGGCGTCTCGCCTCTCGCCGTCGCTTACGATTGGCCGAGCCGACCGAGGACTGAGGGGCTGCTGGAACGGAGTTCCTTTAGGTCCCCGGAGGAACACGGTAGAACAAACCGTCAGAGCTCCGGTCTGTTAAAGGATTCCTACACTCCATTTCATCTTTATTACCCAGAATCCACCTGAACGTACTCCGTCATGCTGCAGGAACATCAATCCTATCCCATCACTCACAGACCCGCAGAACGACGGAACCGTCCGACGTGGAACCGGGGAATTACAGAACCTTCAACTCACTCGAAAGGAAAACTGTGGGAGAACATGCAAATCTCCACGCACAAAGCAACGTGCCTTTTTTAAAGGATAGAGAACGTTTAATTAAAAAAACAATTATAAAAAAAAAAAAAAAAACAATTATAAAAAATAAAAAACAATTATAAATATTTAATATACTATTTATAATATTTAATAATTAGAAAAAAATACTATGTTAATGTTATAATGTTTTATTTGTTTTGTAAAGCGTCTTTGAGGTTTATAAGCGCTATATAAATAAAACATTATTATTATTATTATTATTATTATTATTATAATTTTTTAAATTTTTATAAAAAATAAATAAAAGATAAATCACAAAAACGAAGGTCCGCCGCCCGACATTAAACAAACACACACCGTGGCGCCGCCCTGCTGCCCAAATCCAGCATGACGGAGGATCAGCGGAGCCCCGGAGCTCCTCCACCCGTCCATCCATCACGCCGTCCGTCCGTCCGTCAGCCCCGACCTCCAGCCGCGTGCAGCCCGTCTGCCCCACTGCGGGGCAAAAACAGGAGCCTCCACCAAAACAAACTTTACTCTGGCTCCTCCAGCGCGGAACCCGGAGAGAACGTCGGCTGAGGGTTTTCATAACGACGCTGAGGAAACCGAGCGAGAGCGTTCGTCAGGCAGAGCCGTTTAAGGCTTCGAACCGAGATCACGGCGCGCAGCCGATCGTTTACACTTTAAATTAAATAAAAACCCCTTTTTTAATTGTTTAGTACGTCGGTTCTAAAGATTTCCTCTGCATTAGAACTTTTAAAGGACTAAAATGCTGTACATTTAGTGGTTTGGCATGTTCTCCTCTCAGCGCTGGGGATTCCAGGTTCGAATCCCGATCTGGGCGGAGTTTGCATGTTCTCCTCCCACAGTCCAAAAATATGGATTCAAGGTAGATTGAATGCTCCAAATTGCCTCATATGAAGTGTGTTGGTGCTCAGCAATAGATTGCCCCCCTGTCCTGGGTGTATCTGCCCAGCGGCCGAAACGTTCTCCCCTGGATGGGCATGGGGAACCCCCCCCCCCGCGACCCTAATAGAGAATAAAGTGGGGGATAATGGATCCTTTTTATTTTTGGACAGTCAGCATTGGGTTCTTTTGATCTTTTGTAGCCCAGCAGCCTAAAGTTGCAACATGTACTATATCAGGTTCTTTGATGTTTACCAGCGGGGCTCATGTCTGAGGCTTCAGGTCCTTCACCAAAAATGCAGAGTCAGTGAGTCAGTTCAGAGTTGAATCTGTTAGATGATTCTTACGCTCCATATCATCTTTATTACCCAGAATGCACATAAACCTCTCAGTCACGCCTCGGTGCGAGTCAGAGGAACGTTTGTCTTGGTGGAGGCTCCCGTTTTCACGTCTCATCAGGTTCGGGGGCGCTCCTCACCGCTGGACGCCAAGGCCGTGTGATGGACGGACGGATAATACCGTCCTTTTTGTCCAGGTTTTTTTTTTTTTTTTTTGGGGGGGGGGGGGGGTCTCAGGGTTCTCCGCGGTACCGTTGTTCTGAGTCCATCGCGGGTTCGCCACCGCCGCGTGACTCTGCATTAATTGGTGATGTGGTTGAGGTCACATGGACGTCAGAAGCTCCTGAACCATGTGATCTCACCTGCTTTCACTTATCTCACGTTTCATATTCAAGAACATTAGTGACCTCCAAACATCTGGACTCTGACCCTCGCACCCCAACGTCAGGTTCCCTTACCTGAGCACCAGTCCACTGTACATGGACAAACCCACCAGCTTGTGTGTGTGTGTGTCTGAGAGAGGGTTCTATGAAGGTTCCTCTGACAGATCTAAACCACATGTTCAAAGCTTTGAAACCAAAACACTTTCATATTTATATTCCGTTGGATTCCATTGGGTTG
>JAFMOC010000479.1:90000-95000 GCA_019802505.1 Corydoras sp. C115
TAATAAGAGATACAGGATTAATAAGAGAGAGGGGATAATTTCGACAGGATAAATAAGAGAGATGGGGTGAATTAGAGAGAGATACAGAATAAAAGAGAGACCGGATGAATGAGTACGGGATGGGGTGAATTAGAGAGACAGGATTACTAAATTAAAAATGGATAAACATGAGAGAGACGGGATCATTAAGAGAGACGGATCAGAACTGCGTGTAACGAGTTTTTTAACGTGATTCAGATTGTTTATCGTAATTAAACATTAATTAAATCTCGTAATTGAACGTTTGGTTCAGGAACCCAGAGGAACCCTGAGGAACCCTGAGGAACCTGAGGGACAGTTCCTGATTTGTACCGATGAGGACTCAGGATTAAAGTCCACTCCAGCGAGCAGGAGACGTGTAATCTGAGGTGCGGGTCACATGACTTAACCCTCATCAAGGCGTTTGCGTCCAGCTCCATTGTTATGAGGTGGCAGCGGGTTCCTCCCGCGGGCCGGGGTCAGAACTCAGCGGCGTTTCTATGGACGGAAGTGCGTGGGGTCGTGGACAAGCCGGCGTGATGTGAGGACGAGACGATCCGCAGGGTACTTCAGACGCTGAGGACGCCGCCGGCCGTTTAAAGAGAACGTTCGGGGCGCTGCGGCGTTCCCTCATTGTCCCGTCTCCAGGAGACGCACAACAAATACACTGCGGCCCCGTCCTTCACCCAAAAAGACTTCGGGAGGGCGAGGGGGCGGGCGAGGGGGGAGGGCGAGGGGGCGAGCGAGGGGGGGAGGGCGAGGGGGCTCAATGGAAAGTGAGGGAGCGAGGGGGAGGGGGGCTCAGTAGAAGGTGTTGGGCTCTCAATCTGAAGGTTGTGGGTTTAAATCCCAGCTCCACTGAAGTTACCCATCTGGCTCTTTGAGCAAAACCCTTAACCCTGATTGCTCCAGGGGGCGCTGTATGAACCCGGTGCTCTGCTTAATGACCAAATTTAATTAGGGGTTATGGTCAGGGGTTAGGGTCTGGGTTAGGGTTTGGGGTTATGGTCAGGAGTTAGGGTTTATGGTCAGGAGTTAGGGTTTAGGGGTTATGGTCAGGAGTTAGGGTTTAGGGGTTATGGTCAGGGGTTAGGGGTTATGGTCAGGGGATATGGTTTGGGGTTATGGTCAGGAGTTAGGGTTTAGGGGTTATGGTCACGGGTTAGGGCTTAGGGGTTATGGTCAGGGGTTATGGTTTGGGGTTATGGTCAGGAGTTAGGGTTTAGGGGTTATGGTCAGGGGTTAGGGTTTAGGGGTTATGGTCAGGGTTTATGGTTTGGGGTTATGGTCAGGAGTTAGGGTTTAGGGGTTATGGTCAGGGGTTAGGGGTTATGGTCAGGGGTTAGGTTTAGGGTCAGGGTTAGATGTGGAGGTGTAGGTTTAGAGTTAGGGTTTATGGTTAGGGTCAGGTGTTAGGGTTTAGGCTCAGGTGTTGGGGATAGAGGTTATGGTTAGTGGTTAGGGTCAGGGAGCCAATCTATCACTGGGTGCACACTCTCTCTCACACACACACACTCTATATGGGGCAATTTGGAGCATTCCATTTACCTTGAACCCATGTTTTTGGACTGTGGGAGGAAACTAGAGAACCCTGCCGAAACCCACATGGACTCGGGGAGGACATGCAAACTCCACCCAGATTGGGATTTGAACCGTGAATTCCCAACACTAAGAGGAGAACATGCTAAACCACTAACTAACTTCAGAAAAATGAAGGACATATTAATAAAGAGAGACGTTCAGCTCACTCCTTCACGGGGAGGACACCCCCCCCCATGGAGACCCAGTGAGAACATGCAAACTACAAACAGGTAGAACCCGGAGAACTTCCAGGAGCTGCGTGGAGTGGGGACGTCCATTAAAGGCGTCCTCATACTTCTGTCCGTGTGTTATTTCACCATCAGAGGGTTCGTCCTGTTTTTGAGGAACCGTTCTGAAAGCGGGGTTTGTTTTTCCCTCGTTATCTGGAACTGATTTCAGAACTGTTCCGTCTCCGTGAGGGACACGTGGAGATGATTCGTCCTCGGCGTCCGTTCCAGAGTCTTCAAAAACCAAAACCGATGTCGGAGAACCGAGAACCCCGGCACCGGACTGACCGACGTGTCCGAGCGGAAAACACCACGAGGGTGGGGAAACCTACGCAGGAACCATCGGAGAACAGACTGGAGGTCAACAGACACGCCTTTAGACCCCGGACTCGTTAAACAGGAACCTTTTGGTTCCAGGATGGGACCGTCTCCAGGTCCCGGCGTTGAGTTCAGCACAGTGACGTTGGATGGGCGTGGTCACTCAGTGGAGGGGGTTGGGCTCCCAATCTGAAGGTTGTGGGTTCCAGTCCCAGCTCCACTGAAGATACCAATGTGGCTCCTTGAGCAAGACCCTTATCCCTCATTGCTCCAGGGGGCGCTGTTTTTCTTAAGTTTTTCTTTATGGAACCATTTCCCCGGGTGACACGGTGGCTTAGTGGTTTGGCATGTTCTCCTCTCAGTGCTGGGGATTCCAGGTTCGAATCCCAATCTGGGTGGAGTTTGCATGTCCTCCCCGTGTCCACGTGGGTTTCCTCCAGGTTATCCGGTTTCAAACAGTCCAAAAACATGGATTCAAGGTAAATGGAATGCTCCAAATTGCCCCATATAGTTTGTGTGGGGGTGTGAGTGTGTGCCCAGTGATAGTTTGGCTCCTTAACCACTAACCCTAACCCCTAACCCTAACCCTAACCACTAACCCTAACCACTAACCCCTTTAGACTCTAATAAACATCCAAAATACATTTAATTCCATTAAAATCCCCCGAAGCCGCATCGTACCGTACGGAACCTGATGGGCGCGCCGTAACGCTTTTCCATACAGTTCAGAGGAGTGTACGGACTTCCCCTGACGCCCGTCAGCGCGGATCATCAGCACAAGTCCTTCGCTCGTCCAACAGACGTCAAAGAAAAGACGGAACCCACCGTCACGATCGAGACAAACTCATCAACCGTTAATCACCCAGCAGCTTCACTGATTGGACGGTCCAGCTGAATCTCCGCGAGTCTACCGGATTTGATTCACTCAGACGACTCACGAGTTCCGTCCACGTAACCGCTCGCGTTTCCCGAGAACACGGCATGGAGGACACGTCCAGGTCTGATGTAATGGAGGTTCTGCGTGTAAGCCGGAGGACGGGTTCGGTTTCAGGTGCGAGCGTGAGGTTCAGCAGCAGTGCGAAGCGATACGGCGGTGCGGCGGGTTCGACCCGAGCCAAAGCAAACATCGCGCCGTCAGAGTAATGAGACGGTGACAGCGGCGAGGCCCCGCGGTGTCCAAAGGCGTCCAATCAGACGTCCATCGCCCGGCGGCTTCCTGATGTTGTGATCTCGCGGTGAGGGGGATTTTGGCCGGCGGCCCCGCAGATCATCACGTTTCACGCCTTCGCCTCGGACCCGGGACTCCCACCGGAGGACGACCCTGTATGAAGCGAGTACAGGCCTGAACCCTGGAACCGCCGCGGTCTACGTTCCGTCTGAATACACAAGAACCCAGGAGAGCAGGAGGAATGAGCTCGAGCCGCTCGGCAGCATGTTCTCACCAACACAACGACCCCCCCCCCCACCACACGGGGGGCTCGGGGTCATCAATCATTCACATTCCAGGTACGTCCAGCCCCGGGTTCAGGAGTCAGGTGTTTCATACAGGAGCTCGGCAGATGTGGAGAACAATGTGCATTAAAAAAAAAAAAAAAAAAAAAAAAAAAAAAAAAAAAAAAAAACCCGAAACATAAAGAGATATTTCTGAAAGGAAGCGTAAAACGAAACTGACATCTGGAGAAAATAATCAAAAAGAAAAAGCATTGGAAGAGAAGAATGCAACGCCGACGCGGACCTGGAGGCAACGAGAAAGGAAACGTATTAGTTTCAAAAAATTCAAAACAAAATAATTGCTTACATTGCCGTCCGCAGCACAATGAGCCACAAAGGGTTCCACGTTTCCAGAGACGAAATAGAACCCCGGAGTGAACCAAACGGACAACCTGAGAGACAAAAAAAGTAAATAAATAAATAAAACACAAGACAAAAAAAAAAAAAAAAACACAAGACACAAAAATTGCTCAATGAGATCTAATCTAAAAAAAACATTAGCGGGTCGGTGTAGCCTGACCGTAACCCTGCAACTAAACCAAACTTTAGATCCCAAGATATCTGACATCAGAATAAAAAACTCGAAAAACAAATGGACACCAAAAGTCACAAAGAATTGCAGAGACAGCAACTACAGAAACCAAAACATCAGCCTGAGAGACAAATAAATAAAAAAAAAAAAACATCTGAAGAGAACAAAAAAAAACAACAACTTTAAGTAAATTAAGTGACAAAATGACATCTTTAGAGACCAAAGTTACCCGTTAAAAAACAAAACTGCACAAATAAAATCAAGAAACACAAAAATAGACTAAAGAGACATCCAGAAAACATGTGTGGAGAGACACCAATAAACCAGAGAAACTAAAGAGATCCAGAAATAATCAAAGAGATATCAACAAGACATCCAGAGAAACCAAAGAGACACCCAAGAAGAATCAGAGAGACACATGGAGACACCAAAAACACCTGGAGACACCAACAAGACACCCAGAGAAACCAAAGAGACACCCAAGAAAGAATCAGACACACACGGAGGCACCAAAAACACCTGGAAGACACACAGAAAGAATCAGAAAAACACATGGAGACACTAAAAACACATGGAGACACCAACAAGACACCCAGAGAAACCAAAGAGACACCCAAGAAAAATCTGAGACACATGGAGACACCAACAAGACACCCAGAGAAACCAAAGAGACACCCAAGAAAAATCTGAGACACATGGAGACACCAACAAGACACCCAGAGAAACCAAAGAGACACCCAAGAAAAATCTGAGACACATGGAGACATCAAAAACACCCGGAAGACACACAGAAAGAATCAGAGAAACACATGGAGACACTAAAAACACATGGA